>CM053581.1:395753089-395771163 GCA_028627135.1 Pseudochirops cupreus | reverse complement strand
CCCTGAACTAGGTAAATGGTATTTGATTAATTAAAGTAAGATTGTTAACCCATTTTGAGTTGCTTTCCTTTAGAAAAGCAGATCTAAGAACCTGTGCTAGTAGCCGCCCTAGGTATGCTAGGGTGCTTGCTGATACAACCTCCTATTTTCTTCCCACCTATAACATGAATGAATTCTACTAGATTTTTCTCTTAGAGGCATTCTAAACCTAGATCCTATGGAATGGCAGGAGGGTGGCCACTTTTCACTTATTCAGTTAATAAACATTTCCCAAAAGGGAGCTACTTGGCAGAGAGAGGAGCTACGCAGAGAAGCTGTAAATGGGCAGCCCACCCCTGAGTCATGACCCACCCCCACCCAGGGAGAAGCACAGAGGGCCTCCCCCACAGCCATAAGGATACAGGGATTGTTGCCATCCATGCTGCAGTTGTCCAGAATCAGGGGGATGCCGTCCAATTCGTACACCTAGACAAACAGACAGACAGAAAAATGTATTGTTAAGAACCATTCCAGGAACGTCAAAACATTAAACCCAGAATGGAAACAGTTTGGGGTCTTTTCTGTGAATGTGATGGCCGATACTGTCCATATGACAGGGACCACCTACAGTACATAAGGAAATGTTTCCATGAAATTCGACAACTGAAAAATGATGTGAAAACCAACCAACCATTTCCTAATTTCAGACAAATCCCATTGGCTATGATGAGGAAACAAGGCAGGCAGATTCCATGAATACATTTCCAATTGGGTTTACTCTAAGCTCGTGAGGATGGAGAGGGAGGCCTGAATTCTCACTATCAGAAGCTGAAGATAATAGCTGAAAAGTTATGCCTAAGCCTTTCTGAGGTGCCTCATTCCGGTTGGGGCCTAAGCTGACCCTAGGTCCTACCAAAAGAAGCTGGCACCTTGAGGGCTTCATCGTCCTCCCCCCAGCCTCACTCCCACCCCCAGGGAGGCTGCCACCTAGAGAAAGCACATTTTCAGGTATGGCAACAACAGAAGAATCCCTGAGAATCAGCCCAGATGGGAAAGACGTACAATAACTCAGTCTAAGCCCCGAAGGCCTGGAGGACAGCGGGGCAGCCCATGGCCCAGTCTGGGAGTTGTGTTCTGTTTCTGCTATTTCTGTGATCATTGGCCTGGATGGAAGCAGAGATGGATAGCTTGGCAACCAGGCAGATATTTCACAGAGGGATGTGATAACAGACATCACAGGATAGAAAAGCCTAGACACAAAACCGTCCTGACAGGCTGGAAGGACAAACAGAGTCTGATGAGACGCAAGCCACGAGGGATACATGCAAAGTTCTGTGCTGGGGTCCATGACACATACCTGGCAAGGACAGGAAGGGGGAAGGGGCGACATAGCTAAATGACAGCCTAGGGCTCTTCCTGGACCACGAGGTCGCTGTGGGTCTGGCAAAGGGGAAACACGGCTCGGGTGCATCGAGGTGGGCTGCCTGCTGAGCCTCCTCTAGAAGGAGCCATTCCCTTCAGGCCGCCACTCATAAGGAAAGATGGAGATGACCGAGGACATGTCCAGCACAAGACAAGGAAGACTCTCTGGGGACCCAGTAAAGAAGCCTGGGGGAAGCTGAGACCAGCTCTCGTCCCACACCGTGGTCACATTCCAGGTGTGACATGGAGTCTGGGTCTCCCATCTTTACAGGGAGGATCCTGTGATTCTCAATCAGGCCAGGCAGACGATGCAGGCATCAGAGCAGCCGAGAAGGGCCTGGCCAACATAACACACAGTCTAGGTGGCAGAGTGAGCTTCCCTGAGGGGAGCTCGTGTGGAGAAAGCTCAAGAAAACAACTACATTAGAAGGAAGCTTGGAAAGAAACCCTGAACTTGCAGAGCGCACGAGAGAGCCCCTCATCAAGCCCCTGCTTTCAGAAGAGGAAGCCGGCACTCAGAGAAGGCCTACGCCAGGGCCTGACAGGACTCCTGGGCTGGGCTCCCAGTCCAGACTAAGCCAGGCCAGGCTGGTCAGTGGTCAGAGCCACAGACGCAATTCCATAAAAGACCTAAGGCCCAGGGAACTCATCCCTTAGCCTCAGGGGCCACAAACCCACTTAAGTCCAGGTCTATAACTGGCTTTGACATCCATCTTTGCATTTAAAGACAGGATTCTGAGGAGGGGCCCCAGGCTGTGCTAGAGGTTCAGGACAGGCCACAACAGGGAAGTAACCCCGGGGCTAGGACACACTGGCCCCTGACCAAGCCCTGGGAGACCTCAGGACCTGAGCCAGGAGGGGCCTTAGTGCCCCCCTCCTTGGGCACTCTCTGGGCCTCTGTCTCCTAATGAGCTCCTTGCCGGCTCCAAGCTTCTTCCTTAGGGGCCTCCCCTCAGGCCAGGGCAGCCCCTGGAGGTGGAGAGACCACCAAGGGAAAAACACTTCGCTGCTCAAGCTCCCTTCTGTTCACACATCATAAAACAAATGAGTTGTTTGTTTCTCCACCTAACAAGTTGGGAATTGATTATAGGCCCACAACAAATGAGTCACGGGCTGTTCTGCATATGAGGGAGTCAAATTCTGTCAGCATTTTCGTAAGGGCAGTGCACAAGCAGGTTCCAGCCGGTGAACACAGACCTCCTGAGTGGACAGCTAAGGCACCAATGCTCCTACATCTGATGGCAGAGCTGGCCCGGGAGATCACCAGGGTCCTTTCCCTGCTTTCCAGTGGCCACAGGCGTCCAACCCAATGTCTCAGCCAGAGCTGAGGGTCATTGCCTCAGGGTCTGGACTTAAAGCCACCCTCTGCTTAGGTGGGATTTGATCTCAGCTCTCGAGCTGACTAGTCAAAAGAGATACTGACAGAAAGGAGACCAAATAATGGAGACCAAAGGGTGCCCAGTACCCTGCACAAAACTGGGGCTTTAGAAATGATTGCTGAACACTGTTAAAGGCAGCTCATAGAGAAGAAAACCCAGAATCACAATGGCCCATGACCCTGCCACAAAAATCACATCATGTCCATTCTAGGTGGGATCTTGGAGAAACTGAGGCAGAGAGTCTGTCAGCCAAGTGTCCACAGCCACCACAGAAGCCTGATGAATGGAGATGTCTTGCATCAAACAAAGGGAGAGCTCTCCAATACCCCCTGTGCCAGGACCTTCAGAAGCCCAGGACAACAACTCACACTTCTGGAGGGGTAGGGGCTAGGGTCCATTTTGTCTCTGCCTTCCCAGCACCTTGCAGAGAGCAGCTATCCCCTGCCCAAGCTTGAGTCTCTGGGCCCTCTGCCTGAAATCTTGGCATCTAGCACTTAGAGATGAGGCATGCTTTGGACCTCCTTTTGGATCAGAGGACTGTTGAACTACACCCCCCATCACCAAGCACCACCAGGCATCGGCCTCATTCTACCCTAAGTGGGGAGGGCACCTAAGGGCTAGAGCCCAGAACGGCGCTGCCTGCAATGCCGCTACCACCCGTTTATCACAAGGAGAATCACAAAAGAACCAGAAAAAGCCTCTGTCTACTGAAAATTACCCACAAATGCGACTTTCCATCTGGCTGGTCGTCTTTCAGGGGATTAACCAAGCAAACCACACCATGCCCAGTGAGGTGTTTAAAGGCTAAGATGAACACCTGACATTTTAAGGGAAAGCCAAGAGAAAACGGGGGCTGAGAAGCCCAGGCACCCCCAGCCTGAGAGCACATGGCTTCCACACCCTGCGCCATGCGGGGTGGCCGCAGGGGATACAGAGCCATCAGAGCAGGCTGCCTGGCACATCTGTGCTAACACTAGAGCTCTCTTTATAAGAAAAACAAGTCTTGGGGCCCATCACAAACTCTGCATTCCATCTCTGCGCTTTGGGGGGCTCCCCCCAGAATATGCCATCCTCCGTCACACTTCAGAGCTTGAACAAACAGGGTCCTTTTGAATCCCAGCTCACAGCCCAACCTGCTCAGTCTTTCGCTGGGAAGGCGCCCTCTGAGTCTGTTACTGCACTACCAGCCCCTTGCTGCTAGGCAGCCACGCTGCCCAGGCTGACCCAGGGAGAGGGGGAAGGGAGGCCGGGCTGGGCCCTTATCAAAGTAAGCCTTCTGCCTATGCAGGGAGAGCTCTGAGGAAAGGGAGAGAGGGGTGGTGAGGGTCCTTAGGATTCTCTGCTGAATGCAGAGTAAGCAAGTACCCACTGGGAGAAAAGGCCCCTACGAAATGCTGGGGAAGATCCCCAAAGAAGACATCTCTGTCCTCCAGGGGCACAGAGACAATAAAGTGCCTGTCTTGCGTAACTACTGGTGGGAGGTGTGGAGCCCAGAGAAGGAATCGCCATCCAGAGTGGGGAGCGAGCCTCTTGTAGCCAGATGCAGTGCAGGGAAGAGCATAACAGCCAAAGGGTGCTGAGGAGCCAGGGCCATCTGCAGGGCCCAGGGTGAGATGTGGATGGGAATCAGAGACCACTTGGTGGGCAACAGGTGGTTAAAATGGAACTGGGAAATGTTCAACACAATGAATAAAGATACAACAAAACATGGAAAATATGACATGTGAATTAGCAGCTCCCATTTCTATCTGAGTCTGACATCCCTGCCAGTCAGTCAATGCACATTTATGAAACATCTACTGCGTGTGGGGCACTGTGCCAAGCACAGAGGAGACAAAGAAAGGCAAACAGGAGCCCCTGCCCTTGGGGGAGCCCCAGGCTAGCGGCAGAGATGACCCACAAATAACCAGGCACCAAGTTATGCACGGGATAAACTGAGTCTCTGGCAGGCTCAAGCTGGGCACTGGGGATGAGGCCCACTGCGGGAGGCTCAAACCTAGAAAGGCCTCTGCTTTTGGGGCTTGAAGCTCCTTCCTACCTTCCCAGCCTTCTCATGCACCCACAGCCCTCTATCTCCCACCTCTGGGCCTTTGCACTGGCTGCTCCCCCGCCTGGAATGCACTGCCCCCTTGTCCCTGCCTTTACTTGCCCCACTTTCCTGCTCCTCCAGCTACCAGAGATTTCCATTTCCTCCCGCGCATTCCCCTAGTGATCCAAGTGCTGTCTCCCCCACTGGAAGGTGAGCTACATGAGGCCAGGGATTGGCTCTTGCCTTTCTTTGGGTTGTCCCTGCCACATGGCTTCTTCCTTAGGGACAATGAGAGTGATGGACCAAGCTGGGGAGTTTTCATTTTGATTTAGAAATAATAGGAAGCTGCTGACGCTTATTGAGTCAGGAAAGAGTATCAATACAGCAGCTCTGAAGGGAGGAAGAGGATCCAGGAAATGGCAGCAAGGTCATTACCACTAGCCAGCTAAGGGACAGCCAGGAGGGCAGTCAAGGGATGCTGGGGAAGTGGAAAAGACAAGACTGGCAACTAAGAGGAGATGAGGGCTGAGAGAGAGGAAGGGATGGGTGACCAGAAGGAAGTCAGAGAGCGCTGGGGGGTAAGATATGTGATGAGGACAAGGAGCCCTACTCTGAGGCACTTGTGGGACATCCGGGCACTCATGTCCGGCAGTCAGTTGGCACGCAAGGAGAGAGACCAGGGCAGGACAGATAGATCTGGGAACTGTCTGTCATGAAACAAAACCTGTGTGACAGGCGACCAGACAGGCAGAGGGAAGGGGGAAGAGAAAACAGTTTCACCGAGTCTGGTTTCTGCATCGTTACAGGCAAGGAAACTGAGTAGGAAAGGGAAAGCGGCATACTCAAGGTGAGTCTGGGCACAGGCAGGAGTGTGAACTCAGGTTTCCTGACTCAGGGGAGGAAAAGAGGGAGGGAAAGAAAGAGGGAGGGAGGGAGGAGGGAAAAGCTGGAGGGAGGAAATCATTGCTGTCCATAAAATGTATTTTGCGCAGTACTAAAGCATGGAGGCCGGCCTGTGCCCTAGCCCAGTCTCCTTCCAAATCCCTACCCCAGTGACTCATGTCATTCCAAAGGGCGCCTTCAGTGTATGTGCCTGAGGGGGTTCATTAGGAGACAGCCCCAAGAATAAAGTCAAGGGAATCCCAGTGTGGTCGGCCCTCCCTCTGTTTTTGTTGCAGCACCCCTTCCCCCAATAGGCTGGCACTGGTCTGGTCCCGCCCCCACCTGCATCAGGGACCCTCTCTTGGGGGGGTCCCCTGGGCGAGTCTATGGGGGACAGGGAGCACAAGCTCTCCTTTCATTTTTGCTAGCTCATCACCCTCCCATGGCCTGGATCATTCATTCAGGAAACATTTATCAACTCCAAGAAAGCCTGAGTAAGAATGCAATCAGTCTGGGTCAGGGAAACAATTTAAACTATTTTTCTACTTTTTCCATAAAATGAAAACAGTGACTTCACAAATCTCAGACTGGGACGGAATGGGAAAGCGCATCTAGCCCACCCCCACAGTGACTAGACATCCTTGACTGTCCCTGCCTCCACGTGGAGAGGACCCTGGGGGGAGCACTCCCTCCCAAGGTGGCTCTGATGGGAAGGAGCCTCTTCCTTCCCTGGGGCTAGGATCTCTGCTTCCTCCCTCCTGAGGCAGCTGGGATGGAATGGAGCCTCCCTTCCTTCCCTGGGGCTAGGATTTCTGCTCCTGGTTCTGCCCCATCAGGAGCATGACCTCTGGGGGAAAGTCAACCTCAGCTCTCCATCCTTCCCACAGATCCCAGACCTGGCCCACTGTTAATGTGCAAGGACACAGGCAGGTGCGCTTGGAAGAGCATGTGCAAACAGAGCCGCCAACATCATTCAGCTCAAATCTGTTTTCATAAGAACATCTGACCTGATATTAAGCACCGTGATGAGGAGACAATGCAAAGCCTCCCTCTGAAAGAAGGCTGGGCACAGGGTTGGCCATTTCTGGGCTCAGCAGGAAAACACCCTACCCCAAACTAAACAGTAACCTGGTTAAGCGTGAGGCTGAGCATAGCTGAGTGCATTAATCATCAGACAGGATAATAAAGGAAAATATGCCAACTATCTCCCAACTGTTTACCGCTTCTGTTTTTCTTGGAACAGAAACGCATTTTCTATATTAGATGAACCTGTAAAAAACACATACCTGGTAAAAGAACTGAACACGTTCTCTGTATCAGGAGCATGAAGACATGGAATATTCCATCATCCTGAAAGAATTCTGGGTTCACAAAGGTCCAAGCACCCACCCGACTCCAGCTATGGTAACAGCTGCACAACAGAAACCAAACAGCGCTCCGCTCAGGGGCCGAGCTGGCGAAGGGCCCGTCTGCTCACTGCGTAACAAGGCCCGACGACCTTCGGAGAGGGCACGGCCCCTGCCCAGTCTGGGAGGGCTTTGGCCAGGGAAGCTCTGGCCCACAGTCGGGGAAAAGGCCTTCAGACGCACCTCTGTCATGGGCAAATCAAACCATCCCAAGGAAGACCTGTGGCCACGGCCACAGATACAGCCCAACGTCGAGGCCCCAGATACGTCCGTTACTCCTTCCACTTGATGAGGTTCTAGGGGCTCCCCTTCCTATTGCAGGTTGAGGTTTAGCGTTTTCATAAGGAGAATGGGAGGTATGGATGCTTATCTGTTCAGCAGCTACCACATGCCAAGCACTGTGCAAAGTGTCTACAAGGGCGACCTCATTTCACAAGGAAACTGAGGACCAAGGAGTGCTTGTGCTCACATATCAAGCAAGGGATGGAGCCACCAACTTCAAGCTTAGCATGCTTCCTTCTACACCTCACATGATCCATCATGTGTCACGGTTATGGTGTCGAGAGCTTACAAAATGTCTTGAGATATTTTTTCACTTGTCCCAGGGGGACTAAACAGGGATAGGAATGAAACTCTCCAATTTTTCTAAGTGAGGAAACAGTGTCAGAGGAAGCAAATTTGATGTTCAGAAATCTGCAATCAAAAGACCTGGGTTCAGATCCTGACTCTGTTCCTTATTAGCTGTGTGAACGTGAATGAGTGACTTCACTTCAGCAAGTCTCAGTCTCCTTCTCTGTAAAACTTCATTGATCTTCAATCCAAAGTGCCTGCAAGTGCACATTCTAGAAGCAGTGATTCACAGAGCTAAATAATGGCAGAGGTATTCATTGCTCATGGGTAGGCCAAGCCAACATAGTAAAAATGACAATACTCTCAAATGGATTTACTTCTGAAGCAGTGCCACACCAAAAGCCCCACCACAAAGCAGCATCAAGATGAAGGCCTGGAGGAGAGGAGGACTATGTTCTCCAGCCTATTATGGGAGCCCGGCCCTGGCGCAGACCCGCTGAGGGGCCCAGGAGAGCCTGACCTCCAGCGTGATTCACTAAGTCCACAGCTCCATGTTTGTGCAGAATAAAAACAGCTAAAGACTAACTAAATGTCACTGTTCTCAGGCCCCGCCACATTTGTGTTTTTCCACCCTGGCTCTTAATGTCTTGCAATGTCACGCTCCTGCTGTCCCCAGTGGGGACCATGGAAGCCGACAGTGTGGGGGCTGGGCTGACAAGGGGCCAGCTGGCTAGGGGGCTGTTGCATCTCTGCCCCCACCTGGGCTCCAGGCTCACACACAGATGCCCTGCTCGCAGCCAGGTGCCTCATGCCAGCTCCCACTTCCTCCATCACTACTGACTCACCTTTTCTGTGCCCAGGAGCTATTTCTGGGGCCTCCTGAGCATGCCCTGCAATCTCTTCAAGCCCTGAGTGCCTCAGGGTCAGGAATAGAGAAATGAGATGCAGGTTGGAGGGGGGCAGGATGGGGTACCCAGGCTTAGTCTGCCCCTACCCTCAGCTGGTACCCCAGAAGTGCCCCTCAATGCCCTCAGTGGAGACAGTCCCAGGCTTGGAGTCAGGAGACCTGCCAGATATGGGGTGACTGGCTAAGCTCCTCCCTCAGTCTCCTCAGGCAGATGAGCAGCATGGGCCTCTGGGACCTCTGAGAGCTTCTGCCCCAGCTCTGCGTCCTCCTGGTGACATGGGTCCCCAGGGCGTCTCTGACCCAAACACCCAGCCCGGAAGAGCTTTCTGCCTTCTCCCTGGAATGTCTGGTTTTTTGCTTTTTAAAAAAGTGTTTCCTTTTTTTAATATACATACATATATTTTATACTTTGCTCAGGTTTGCAGTGGGGCCAATTCAGAGGCACGGTGCTTACCAGTTCTTATTGGTGTCCCATGGCACTGCACAGGTGACAGGCCTTTCCCTCCCAGCTTTCCTGAAGCCCAGAGAAGGGAGGCCCTGGCCCTGGTCACATAGGCGGGGGGTGGGATGGAGGTTCGATCTGAGCCTCACACTATTAGTGAGCAGTGGAGCGAAGGCATCCAAATCCTGACAAACTCTCTGGACTGGGCAGTCAGTCAGTCACCAGTAGACACCTGCTGTCTACACTGCCAGGCACAGCCCTGCTCTTGAGAGCTCACAGTATGACAGGGGAGACAAGCTACAAGCCACATATGGACAGGGCCAAGGGAAGAAAATAGGTCAAGGGAGGGAAGGTGCAGGGCCAGTCCCTCCTGACCAAAATCCATGAGCAGCAGAGGCAGGGGGTTGGAGCTCCTCATCTCAGTCTGACCCCACTGCTACAGACAGCTGGACGGACGGATGGACACCAGGCAGCCCAGGCTGCTGGCTGAGCACAGAGTTCATATGGATACCTTCCTGCTGAGCTTGGGCCAGCTGGCCTACCAGGACACAAGGCAGAGAAGATGGCACCCACAGCGTTGGCGTGAAGCTAGCTGCCGTCAGTAAGGGTTCTTATTCACACAAATGACCAATATCCTGTGTGAAGGAAAGGACATAGGGGGTGCTGGCAGGCTTGAGGCAGAAGATTAACAAGGCCCCCAGGGCCCAGAGGCCTTGGTCTCCCAGGCCCAGCCCCACTCTGCTACTGCTGTCAAAGCCAAGCAGTTGGGCCAGCGGGTCTGCCTGGGGCCTTCCCTCCCCAAGGACTGTGGATCCCAGGGGACCTACCAGACTAAGCGCCAGCACCCTGGAACTTGTCTTGGTAGGGTTCAAAAGGCTTTTGTCTCTGGGAGAAAATCTGTATATATGGGAACCATCTGGACTGAGGGAAGAAAGCCAAGAAGCAGGGAAATACCCAGGGGTTGTCCGCGTTGCCTCCAGGCCTAGGGGCGTCCCTGGCAGCCCTGTGTCCAGCCCCTGCCCCTCTCACAGCCCAGGCTGGGTTCCATCAATCTTGCACATGTTCAGACGTTTCCTTTGGCCATTATTTTGTATCTGTGGAGGATGCGGTGGGACCCTCCTGAGAAGCTCTCAGAGCTTCTTGCCCCACCCCTCCCCAGGGCTGCCAGGGCTGGGGGGGTGGGGGTGGGAGTTGGGGGGGGTGTCTTCTCCACAAATACTTTGCTTTATTTCCAACCAGGAACATTTCTGAAAATGTCCTCACTTGTTCAAACACACAGTAAGTTCTCAGCATGGTAAAATACAACCAACACTACAGAAGAGTCTACGGGGTACCAAGCAGTGTGCCAGGTGCTAAGGAGAGACCCAGTCTGGCAAAGGGACTATGATACCCCAAGAGCCAGGCCAAGAGAAGGGGGCCAGAGGGTTCCCAAACAGGTAATCAGGGAAAGTTCCCTGTAAGCGGCAGCCTTTGGTCCATGAGTGCTGTTCAGGGCTGGCAACGGACGGAGATGCTATTCCTGGTACCCCATGGGCAGAGCAGGGACGGGCACAGAGCAAAGATGGCATGGAGGCCTCAGGCAAGGCTGGGTGAAGGGGCCTCTTTGGGCTAAGCATCACGGAAGCCACCACGTTTAGAAATCAAAATGGAAAGAATTCTCAGTTTGGAGTTAGAAGTGTTGGGTCTGAACCTTGGTGTGGCCATTTGCTCAGTTTGACCGAGGACAAGGCCCTTCCTCCTACCTCAATGTCCTCCTCCCCTGGCCTCTGAGTCTTCCTGTGGCTCAGGGTCTCTAAGAGGCAGCCCGGTGCCTGACAGGCAGCTCAATCCACTCAACAGAGGGCCCATGAGGAAAAGCAGGGCATATTCCTCTGCCTGCAGGTAGGGCCATGCCTCCATCAGCCCAGACAGATAAAAGCCACACTGTAAGCCACTCAAAGTCCCACGAGCGACAGCCCTAAGCTCGAACACAGCAGGCGTCATTTCTTCAGACTGTAGCTGACCACTTACTGGCCTCTCCATCATGAACCTATGATTTTGTTTTAACTTCAATTAAAGGCCATTTAAACAGGTAACCATTTCTGCTGTTCCCTTGAGTGAGGGTTTAATGTAATTATTAATAATCGATTGGGAAAAGGTTGGGGAGGGGCAGAGGCAGAGAAACGCCCTCCCCCATGTTCCTTTTCCACAAAATACGAAAACTGAAATGACTCAGGCTGGAATCTCCTTTTCTTGTCCTGGGTCCTGCAGGTGCCAACATGGCAGCCAGCATCCCAAAGAGGTCCCACCACGGTGCTAAGCACGACGATGACACCATCGGCCACAGGCAGACCGACAGCAGTTTTCCATCAGCTGTCCCATTGGCCTGACTTGTGCAGGAAGCCACGTTTGGGTTAGAAAAGTGAGGCCTAAGAAGGCCCAAGGTCTCAGGCCGAGGTTAAGGAGCACTCTGAAAAATGAGGCTTGTCTCCCAGAGGAAGCCCCCACTGACTCCCTCTGGCAGCACCCTTGCCAGAGGTCATAGAAGGCTCTCTGAGACTGCCCAAAGAAGCCAGCAGAGCCTGCTCCTTGTGGTAAAGACCAGGGAGAGCAGGAGATACTTGGACATCTCTCAACAGCCACCACCAAGGCTTGAGCTCCAGCCCCTCTTCTTGGGCCTGCTGCCTTTGGGGTAAAGGGGAAGGCTAAAGTTTGGTTCCCTCTGCTCCATAGCCACTGCCCAGCTGAGTCACAAGGGTGACTGGGCCCAGCCTGCTGCTGTCCTTGAACAAACACTTAGGGTGTGTCCTTTCCTCATAGCTGGACAGGACTGTCACCCTCAAGTGTGATGGCCAGTGAGCTGTCAATGTACTAACCCCACCGGGAAATGCCTTTTGTAAGCCAATAAAACTGGGAGGCTTGAGAAAGGTCAGCCCCAGGGCTTCACAAGGGGACAGTCAGTTGAGGCTACATGGAGGGGCCTTCAGGTAGCCCAGAAACCAGACTTACAGTCCATGTGGCTGAGAGGCAGAAGGCCTCTGGCCATCTGGAGATGCGCAGCCCGCCAAGATGGGTCTGGCTCAGACTCCTCTGGTGAGAGGAAGAAATGCCTCCCCCTGGATCCTGAAGTTCAGACAGTGTGAAGAGGGAAAAGAGAAGGCTGGGTAAACGGGAAAACAATGGGGTAGAGAAAAAGAAAAGAGGGAGTTTGTTACTCTCGCAACTGAGGTGTGTGAGAAGCATGTATGGACACGGAGGAAAGATGAAGAAAGAGGAGGCCAGTGAAGAAGGGCTGAACACGCACTCAACAAAACCAAGCAGGATCACAACAGGAGGGAGAAGCCACGAGCAAGATAAGCTTCCTGAGCCTCAAAGCAGGGGAAAGGAAAAGCCAAGAGCTGGACTACGGGGGGACACCCATCCTCTGGGGAAGGGCTGGACACCGTGCAGAGAGGAACACAATGGAACGTTCCCGAGCCAGCTTCAGTGAACACTGGGTAATCACAATCCATGTCAACAAGGACAAGAAAGATGGAGAGGAAGACAAGAAGCTGGTCGGTGCAATGCCCCCTACACACCCCAGGGCCCGAGAAGAACCACCAACCACTTCTGCCAAGCTCGCAGACCCAAGGCCACTGAGAGGACTGAGCTGGCTGCATTACCTCTGTTAGTCACCTGGGGGGGCATATGCTTTTGTCTTGGTTTTTAATTTGGGAGGTTGATGACAAGGCTAGCAACAGTGATGGACAGAGAGAGAGGGAGGGAGGGTAGGAGAAGGAAAAATAGTGAGATAGAGACAGAGAAAGTGGGAAGGGGAGAGAGACAGAGAAAAAAAGGATGACACAGAAAGAGCCACAGAAACCTTTTGTAATGAGCACAGAAGGACAAGAGGGGGTATCCAGGGTCCCACCTAGTGGAGGAGAGAGCCTCAGAGCCAGGGGGCCTGCTCTTGGCCATGGGGAGGCCTCTGGCTCAGCCATTTTGTTGGTCAGTGTTCGACTGGTTATTACAGATGCCCCAAAGTTAATAAAGAGGAAAGAGCTGTCAAAACAATGAGGAAGAAAGTCCCTCTGTAAATGAGTGATGCTTCACCAGACTAACGTCCAATATGAAAGTACTTGCAGATTCGATACTTGACTGCATGCTGCCATGGGTGGGGGGGAGAGGGAGGGGAGAAAACTTGAAACTCAAGGGACTCTGGAACTGAATCTTGTAGACTAAAAGTAAATAAACAAATCAATTTAACAAAATAAATAAATAAATAAAATTTAAAAAAAGAATTAGAATAAATAAGTAAATAAATAAATGAGCGATGCTTCATTTAAAAGCTCTGATGCCTGCCGCCCCTGCAGAGCACCTTGTGACCATCTGCTCTACTGAGCTGAGGGACGGGGAGAGGAGCCCAGACCGATGACTTGTCGGTGTAGGGATGACCCTCCAACAGAACAGATGGGACGCTCATGTGTAACATCGAAGAGCCAGGATGGGCTGGGATGACCCCAAGGCCGGCTCTCGAGCTCCCTCACCAGGCTGTCTCTCCACCCAAACCAGCCAGCACCTTCTTGCCCTCGGCCCTGTGGGACTCCTGAGGCCGCCAACAGCATCCTACAGCCCATCCCACAGGGGCTCCAAATGATTGCACAGCCCCGGCTGAGGAAAGTGTGAAACCACCCAAGGGACAGAGGTCTTCCTAAAAAAAAACAATTAAGGGGTGGCGAGGTGGCACAGTGAATAGAGCACTGGCGCTGGAGTCAAGAGGACCTGAGTTCAAATCCAGCCTCAGACACTTAACACAAAACTAGCCGTGTGACCTCGGGCAAGTCACTTAACCCCAACTGCCCTGCCTTCCCCCCTCCAAAAAGTAAAAAAAAAAAATACAATTAAAAACCTTCTGCACAAACAACATTAATGCAGCTCAAATTGGAAGAGAAGGTCCAACAGCCAGCTCCTCAATTCACCAAGGATAGTTG
Source organism: Pseudochirops cupreus (assembly GCA_028627135.1). Taxonomy (NCBI): domain Eukaryota; kingdom Metazoa; phylum Chordata; class Mammalia; order Diprotodontia; family Pseudocheiridae; genus Pseudochirops; species Pseudochirops cupreus. Next base: position 395,757,198 of record CM053581.1, on the reverse strand, counting down.
GTCAAAGAACATAAACAGACAATTTTCAAAGGAAGGAAACGTGAATGATCAACAACCACATAAAAACACTCAAGCCCAGCGTACGTGAGGGCAGCGGAGGCCTCACCTCCCCCCACTGGGGTGGTCTGTACCCAAAGGAGGCCAGAGTGGGGTGAGTTCAGGGTCCCCACAGACACGATAAATGTGTAGCAGTAATTTTGTGTGGTAGTAAAGGAATGGGAAACAAAAGTGGGTACCCACCTCTACTACGTGAATGATATGGGACATGACTGTCCCTGGAAGAAATGACAAACAAGACGGGTGTGAACCAGTGCAGCACCTATACAAGCAGCAGCAGCAGCCCCAGGGTCTCCTGGCAGGGAGAAGCCTGCGTCCTCATGGAGACAGATGATCATGGCTCTGACCGATATGAGCATCCGTCAGGTGCCTCAGCTCCACACTGGACAGAAAGAATACATGAGAGGACCCAGAAACTGCCATGCCGCACCGCCAGCGGAGACCCAACCACTGCTGCATGAGCGGGCTCGTCCTCAACGACCTTGCTCCATGGCCACCACAGGATCTGGGGAGTGCAGGGCCCTCGCCAGCAGGGAGCCGCATGGGATGGTAGGGACAGCCCGAGCCACGGGGAATGAGCTGGCTGGGGCCACCCTTACACAGGAGGGAAGAAAGAAGACCCACAGGGGCAGCAAGGCCAGCTACAGCACATGTCCTCTGGACTGGAATTTTAATTTCATTTACAGTGACACGGATCTATAAGTTAAGGAAGCACACAGTGACAACTTGATGGATGAATTCTGACACGTTTCTTGAACTAGGATGACATGACAAGAAGTGGAATCTCCAGCAAGATAGATCTCGCCCGTCCATCAGTCTCCCACTCAGTAAGCCCAGGCTCTAACAGAGAAGGAGCCTGCAGTTTGACAGAGACAGAGAACACCAGCAGGCATGCGCCAACTCCAGGGCTATCTTGTCTGCCCTGCTGCTCTGGAAGGCCTCCAGAGACGGAGAGCTCACTACCTGCGAAGGCTGCCCAAGGCCCACTCTGTCCCCTCCAATTCTAAACCTCTCCCCATCTGAGGACAACCAGCCTTCTCTTGACAAAGACCCTTTTATGAGGACAGTTACCAATGCCGGCTGTGCTGCCAACTGAGGCAAGCGCCATCCAAGACAGAGCCCACCCTTGAGGGAGCAGGGCTTTACCCCAGATGCCAAGGGTGGGGCAGAGAAGGAGTGGAGCCTGCAGCCTCCAGATAGCCTCCCAGACCTGAGATTGCCAGCATGGCTCAAACCCAGAGCCCCTACACACCCATGTACACACACACACATATACATACCTAAGCACATTCATGTGCACACACACAGTAATGCCACATATATACAGATGTAGGAACTACAAGTTCCTGTAAGACACAGCTACACACACCCTCACGCCTCTCACATTCCCTCTCTCTCTCTCTCTCTCTCTCTCTCTCTCTTTCTCTCTCTCTCTCTCTCTCTCTGTCTCTTGCCTTCTGCCATCTTTTCCCTACAGATGCTCCAGGCCCAGAAGGCTGGGAAGGCCCTTCGGCAGGAGGAACAGCATCTATTGTCATGGCTGGGCTCCCAAGGCCTCAGGCCATCACCATGGCCTCCTAATAAAATGGAGAGACAGGTTGTGGGTGGGATGACTTGGCAGGCCTCCACCCACCATCAATGCCCAATTGAGTCCTGCATTCAGCCCCTTCCATACCCATCATACGAAAATCCGAGAAGACACTGACCAATGGTGGCCTTGGCCCAGCCCTGCCCTGTGGGGAGCCCAAGAACTGGGACCCCCACTCTGAAGAGCAGGAAGCAGAGGCCCAGGGAGGGCAGAAGCCTTGCCCAAGGGCAAGCAGCCAGTAAGTGCCAAGAGGGAATGGATGAATCAATACATTATGCAACTGAGCAAACAATAACTGTCAGTTCAATGAAGCCTCCCTTAGCCCCAGGCTGGTGGGCTCTATGACCTCCTCAGTGTCAGCATGCCCTCCACTGATACAGATCGTGGCCCCTCCAGCCTTGGCGCTGAGCAGTCTCTGTGTCATTTTACAAACCAGAGGAGCCTTTGATTGGGGGCCAGGGGGCCTTGGAGACCAGCTGGGCCAAGCTCCTTATTCCTCCCAATGAGGGGGCGCTGGCCCCTAGATGGGACCAAACCCAATGACCACGATTGTCAGGGGTGGGCCAGCTGTCCCTCCCATGTGCCTCCAGACCCCTGGCTGCTCCTGGGCTCAGAATCAGGAGGAGGGTCCAGTTAGGGAGGTTTCCCCAGAGTCAGAATGGGACAGAATCTTGTAGTCTTGGACCCAAGCAGTTCTGTTGTAAGAAAAGTCTAAAAGGCGCCTAGGGGCATTCTCTCTGACACACCCTGGCTAAGAGAGCCCACTCAGGTGCTTGAACTGGCCCAAGGGAGCTGCCCCACCAGGAGGTGGTCATGGCAGTAGGCACGCTGCCAGTATACAAAGGGATCACTATCAGAGCCCCTGGGGAACCTCACCATGGAGCAGCCCCAGACGCAGGGCAGGGAGGGAGCTCATGCAGTCTCTTGATCTGGGGCACTCCCTTGGGCACATAGCTGAAGCCCAGCCATGAACAAGGCCCTGAGGTCAATACACAAGCACCCTCCATGGTCTCCAGGACGCACACCCAGCCTCCCCACAGGCCTACCTTGTCCTGATTTTCTGCATTCTTGTAGCAGAGGTTCCCAATCAAGCGAACAAGGTGGGACTTGAAACCCACAGCGGGATTGGAGATATCCCCATCGCCTCCCATACAAGAAGCAGCCGTGAAGACATTTGGGGTCTGCTTCCCGGCCAGGTGAGTCAGCTGCAAGATCTCTGTTAAGAAGGAAACAAGATGCTGGTGAGAGAAAAGGCCACAGGGATCCAGAGATCCCGGGGGTAACCTATGGCAGGCACCCAATGGGCGCTAGCTGGACTGACCTACTGGGGCCACCCCCAAAGGTGAGGGAAGGAGGGAGGGTCTGGAGCCATGTAAGCGGTGTGATCAGCCAGCAAGGGCTAGGCTCCTCATCCCAGGCACTGAGAAGGGAGCTCCTGGAAGAGCAGCCCTAATGTCAAGGGAACCAAGCCCAAAAGGCAGAGTCTACTGGCCAGGCCCTGGGACTTGTCTGGAACAAGAAATGCACTGGGAAAGGGAAAGAAGACGGCTCTCACTGTGAATCTAGTCGGGTTCCAAGGCAACAGAGGAGGATCCCTGTATAAACCTCATGAATTTATGGGAAAACATGCGGAAGGAATCTCAGATAGAAACACAATATAAATGGCACAAAATACAGGGATGGTTCTGACTGTTCTGACACACACAGTAGGCCCAGATGGTTCTGACTGTCCTGATACACACAGCAGGCCCAGATGGCTCGGACTGTTCTGACACACACAGTAGGCCCAGATGGTTCTGACTGTTCTGACACACACAGTAGGCCCAGACACACACAGTAGGCCCAGATGGCTCGGACTGTCCTGACACACACAGTAGGCCCAGATGGTTCTGACTGTCCTGATACACACAGCAGGCCCAGATGGCTCGGACTGTTCTGACACACACAGTAGGCCCAGATGGCTCGGACTGTCCTGATACACACAGTAGGCCCAGATGGTTCTGACTGTTCTGACACACACAGCAGGCCCAGATGGTTCTGACTGTCCTGATACACACAGCAGACCCAGATGGCTCGGACTATCCTGATACACACAGTAGGCCCAGATAGTTCTGATTGTCCTGATACACACAGCAGGCCCAGATGGTTCTGACTGTCCTGATACACACAGCAGGCCCAGATGGTTCTGACTGTCCTGACACACACAGTAGGCCCAGATGGTTCTGACTGTCCTGATACACACAGCAGGCCCAGATGGTTCTGACTGTCCTGATACACACAGCAGGCCCAGATGGCTCAGACTGTCCTGACACACACAGTAGGCCCAGATGGTTCTGACTGTCCTGATACACACAGCAGGCCCAGATGGCTCGGACTGTTCTGACACACACAGTAGGCCCAGATGGCTCGGACTGTCCTGACACACACAGTAGTCCCAGATGGTTCTGACTGTCCTGATACACAC
>CM053581.1:395716226-395752589 GCA_028627135.1 Pseudochirops cupreus | reverse complement strand
TCTGACATTCAAATACAAGAAGCATGAGAAGGTAAACGGGGAAAAGAAATCATAAGGAACTTATCAAAGTTGAACTATTTACACGCCAACATGGAAAAATGAGAATTGCAACTTACGAAACTTTTCTCAGTATGAGGATAGTTGAAGGGAATATAAATGTATATATATGTATACATACACATGTCTATATAGGAGGGTATATATACGTTTGAATACATATGTGAGTGTGTGTATATATGTGTACACATATACATAGACAGAGGGCACAGAATCAATTGAATAAGAGAGATGATATTTAAAAGGTGAAACTGAGAGGTAGGAGAGGAATAGAATGAGAGGAGACAAGAAGAGACAGAACAGGGTTAATTACCTCATATAGAAGAGGCAAGGGATAACTGTTACAATGGAGAGGAAGAACAGAAAGGCAAAAGGAAATGGGTCAACCTTACTCTCATTGAATTTGGCTTAGGGAGGGAATGACATACACTCTACAATGGGTATCTTGCCCTACAGGAGAGTAGGGGAGGAAGGAGATGGAGGGGAAGGCAGGGTGGGGGGGGGAGGATTGTTAGAAGCACACACTTTTGTAAAGGGTTAGGGACAAAGTAGAGAATAGAACAAGCGGGGGGCGGGATAGGATGGAGAGAAATGTAGTCAGTCTTTCACAGCATGTCTATTGTGGAGATGTTTTGCGTAACTACACATACACAGCCTGTATTGCATTGCTTGTCTTGCCAGTGGGGGCGGGGGACAAGGGAGGAAGGGCAAAAATCTAGAATTAGAATTTAAAGTTTTAAAATAAAATGTTTAAAAAATATATATTATATATACATTTATTATTATTATTATTATTATTATTATTTACATGCAACTGAGAAATAAGATATACAGGCACTGGGGTAGAGAGATCCATCTTGCTCTAATGGAAAGTCAGAGGGGTGATGGGGGAGGATATAGGAGAGAGCAGATTGGGGGAGGGTGTATACAGTGGGATCGCCATTTTTGGGGGGTGGGTAGGGGAAAGACGGGAAGAAAATTTGTAACTCAAAATTGTGTGGAAATGAATGATGTAAACTAAAATAAACGAAAGTTAATAATAGAAAAAAAAGGATAAAAAGGGATATATTTTAAATATGTCAAACCATTTTATTAATAGATAAGAGCTCATTTTATAATAAAAACAAGTATCACCTTGTTAATGAAAAAAAATATTTAGAAATTAAACAGTATTTAAAAAAAGAGAGAGACAAAGAGAGTAAGAGAGAATGGGAACATGGAGGCAAATGAACATCCAGGACTTGGTAACTGTGGTTCTGCGTGAAATGAAGAGGAGAAGGGAGTACATGGTGGCTCAAGCTTATGACCCTGAAAGAACAAGAGGAAGGCAGGTACACACACACACACACACACACACACACACACACACACACACACACACACACATACACACAGAGTGACTGCTTAGCATGGGACAGGTCTAGAAAGCATCCTCTCTCAGGGCATGTACTATCTTCTTTCCCTTGCCAGACAGTAAACTTCCTGAGGCCAGGGGCTACGTCTGTGTCAGGGCTGGGACCCAAGGAGGACCGAATGAATGATTACTGACCAGAGGACCATCCAAGCAAGGGCCAGGAGGTGAAGTGAAGTGGCGGTGGGGTGATCACACTGACCAGGAGCCCAAGCTACCCCTAGAGATTCTGAATTTCTGTCTCCTTATCTGTCAAAGGAGGGAGGGTGTTGGACAAACGGCCCATAGACTTCCTTCCAGCTCTAAAACCCATGATTGTGTGACTTTCAAAAACGCTATATTCTATTTTTCTAATATTGCCTAAAAAGTAGAAGTCATAAAAAGATTTTTCACTGGGGGTTTCTGGGAACCTCATTGTATGCTTGAGTTCCTGTGGAGCTCAGGGGTCCTTGAAACCGCCTGAGCCCCTCTCCCACTCCTCATGATCCCTCCAATAGCACCAACAAGGTGCTCAGCTTCTCCTGACACTTTCACTACATGCCCTTTGTTTAATTCTCAAATATCCAAACTTCCAGCAGCTCATGCTCTAAAAGAATCCATTCCTTGAGGAGTGTGGAAACAAGCCTTCTTCTCTACCATGTTTGGGTGCTAAGATGAACCATTCAATACCCTGCCAGCTACAGTGATGAAGCACCTCCTCCGGAGAGGGCCCTACAGATTCCCACGGTCCTCAGGCTTTAAGACCTGCAGAACATTTTCCTCACAACAATGCCTGGAAGACAGATGGAAGCGTGATTCAGCTCCTGCAGAGAAAGAAGCTGAGGTTCAGAGCTTAGCCCTGACCCACTGTGAGCAAGGTCACTCTGCAGCCTTTCTTTGTGTCTCCAATGCTTTGTACAGCAGCTGGTGGACAGTAGGTGCCGTGTCAACGTTATGCACTAACAGTCACATGGCCCTGACCCAGGTTTTCCTTCCTCTCACAGTGCAGCAAGGCCAATGGGAAGACGGCCCGGGGTCATCAAAGGAGGGCCAAAGGCAGAGGAGAGGTCCTGAGTGTTGCTTCTAAGAGCACCCAGCTGTGCCCGCCTTGGGGCAGGTTTTGGCTTTGAAGACAGCTTTCCTCCAACCGCCAGCCGGAGACATCCTCTCCCCCACCTCTGAAGGGTTCCAGGACACACTCCAAGTGTGAGGCTCACAGTGGTGCTCTGGTTGTTCCCTGAGCCCTCCCGCTCCTGGCATGGGCCCACACAGGGAAGCCACCTGCAGCTGCCAGTCCTGCCCCTTCCCAGGGACCCAGGACTCAGCTTCCCATAGAACTCGCCCCTGGAAGGTCCGCTCATTTATAGAGAAGCCCATCTCTATCACATGCATGTACACACACACACTCCCACACTCACAGGAATAAAATGCATCTATATTTACTAGGAAAAACTTTCCAAGCTTATCCTGGGTATATCTTATTCATAAATGGCTGTTTGCATATGGACTACCTCATAAAGACTGAGAGCTCCTTGTGGCCATATGCATCCATCCTACTGTGGGCTTGGCACATAGTGGGTGCTTACTAAATGTTCAGTAACGTCCTGAAAATCAACCCATGGGACAGGACCAGCCTGAGAGCCTGGAAGACCTGGACCTGAGCCCTGCCTTTGACCCATCCTACTTTGTGACCCTGGGCAAGTCACTCCACTTTCCCAGTTCTCAGGCAACTCTCTTAAGACCTTATGTTCTAGAAGGATGGTGATCAGCCTTAAGGGAAGGTATTCCCCACACTATTGAAATCACAATTCTCCACAGCCCCAAAAGAACCAACCTTGACATTCATCCTTTTCTGAAATGATGGCAAAAACCAAGGAAAGGCTGACATAGGCCTCGCCTCTTAGGGGCAGCCCACACACATGGAGAGACACCAGCTTTCTAAGCCATTCTATCCAGGCTGGGTCCATATTTAACATTAAGGAAACGCCCTCTGAGTGGGAAGGAAGCGCAGACTGATTTCTATGGTCCTCTGCACCCTGACAAGCTTCACCTTCATGGGAAGAAATGAAAATTGAACAGGCCCAAAGAAGGGGCCCTCCTCCCCATCCTCTCAGAAGGGGACCCTGGATGGAGAGGGCTCCCTGACCAGGGGCCAATCGTGGGCCCAGGCCTCTGTCTACTCTTCTCTGTCATCCACAGGACAGATGAGGCTGGTAGGATGGGAAGGGCCCTGCTGGGCCATCACCAGGCCTGGACTGACGGCCCTTCTCACATCTGGAAATAAAGTCACCACCGACTCAATTACCTCCACCTCCGCCCCTTAGCCTTCTGTTTATGCTACAAGAGACCCAAATTAAAGACTGCGCTTCTCACTTGTGGAGGAGAGTGTTGGGTTACCCTACATGGAGAGTCGGGATCTGCCGTTTGGAAACTATCTGTGCCCTAAACAAATTGACCGCGAAATAGAAAACACGCCCATGGACAGATCACGAGCAAAGGCAAGGCAAAAATGACTATTAAATGAAAAACAACTGCCATTTTGTCATCCCCCGCCGAAGAGTAATTCCAACTGCCCCCCCCCCCAGTTCCCAGCTGGAGGCCCCGACGTCAGACCCTGAGTCTTCTAATCTAGAGAGAATCATGAATGGAGGAAGGGTCCAGAGAGAGGGGGCCCAGGAGACAGCAAAGAAGGGGACATGAGGTTCCCCATGCGGGCTGGCGGTCACTGTCCTGGTGCACGGCCGTAAGCTCTCAGTGCCCTAGGTGGCTGCCTGCTCCTGGATATTCGAGGACCAGGGCTGAGGCCCTAAGCTACAGGCTCTACCACTGGAAAGTCCAACCTCATCTAGGCATAAAGTGGAACGGTCAGGATTCAGTGACCTCGCAAAATACCAGGTTGTCGGTTTAAGAACGTCCATATGGGCGGTGAGCAGCATACAGGGCGGTGGAACAGCATACAGTCCAGGCCCTGCCTCCAGGAGCCTCATTACCCAGAGCCACCATGACAGAAGGGGAGAAGGTGGGAAAACACAAGAACATGGAAGCCACATTTCCAGGCAGCTGCAGTCCATCGCCACAGCCTCCAGAGCCCACCCTGCCAGAGAACCCCCCTCAGGCCCTGATGCAACCCCTCCAGGGGCTGGCCAACAGAACAGCATCAAGCACTGCCCTGCTAGTCGCCTCACCGGCCAGAGGGATGGACACATGTGTGCACATGTGAAACTGAGGCTAGGAGGAGGTGCCACACTGCAAGTCAGGCCAGGCCACTGGACATCAAGTCTGGCCCACTTTACACCTGACCCCTGAGCCAACTGGAGACTGTTCTCAAAGACATGATAATCCAGTTAGAAAAGCAGCTGACATGGGGTGGCTAGGTGGTGCAGTTAACAGAGCACTGCACCGCAGCTGGAGTCAGGAGGACCTGAGTTCAAATCTGGTCTCAGACACTTAACACTGGCCATGTGACCTTGGGAAAGTCACTTAACCCCAACTGCCCAGTCTTCCCGCCTACAAAAAAAGCAAAAAAAAAAAAATAGGATGGGTAGTCACTTTCTCCTAAGGTCCCCATAATTTAAAGGGGTGGCTGGATGGTGCAGTGAATAGAGCACCGGCCCTGGAGTCAGGAGGACCTGAGTTCAAATCCAGCCTCAGACACTTAACACTTACTAGCCATGTGACCTTGGGCAAGTCACTTAACCCCAACTGCCCTACCCTCCACCCTCCAAAAAAAAAGGCAAAACAAAAAAAGAAAAGTGGCTGACACTTACACAGCACTCTGCTGTTTGCACAGAACGCAGCCTCACCACAGCCCATTCCACAGATGGAAAAGTGGGCCCAGAGAAGAAAAAGCAGCATGCTGAGGGCAGGAGCAGGGTCCTTAGCATGGTCTCCGAGGGGCACACAAACCACAGGAGACCAAGAAGCCCAGGAGAGAGTGGGGGAGGGAGAGCACGGGGCAGGCTTCCAAGAGGCAGCGGCCGCTGAGCCGGGCCCTCCAAGAAAAGGACGTGAACAGCAGATATGGAGCCCCCCCCAGAGAGGCTGCAGGCAGGGTCAGTGGGGGACCAGCCCTACGTGAGAAACCCAGGCGCCCCGGGGGACGAGGCAGAGGCCCAGGCCCGTCCGGCCCAGCCTGGCACATCCAGGGCTGGCTTGCCTGCCTGTAAATGTGACATCTCTGTCTCAGGATGACCCATGCCTCTGTCCCCCATGACAAGCTGCCCCTGAGAAGGCCTGGTCTATGGCAGGCTTCAGAGCCCTGAGGCCCAGGATACAATACTTGGCTGGCCTATGCCAAGAGGGACCACACCAAGCCCAGAGGCTCCCTTCTCCCAGCCCTCTCTGCCTGCTCTCTCTGAAGCCTGTAGGCGTGGCACTGCCATCCCCCCCCCCCATGACCAGCCCCTGCCATGGTGATACCTACGCCCACTCAGACTCAGGCTGTTTCTGGTGGGCCTCAATGACCCTCAGAGCCACACTCAGGTTCTGGGTCTGCAGGTCCTTCAGCCGCTCGGTGCTCAGGCATGTGAACAGGATCATCGAGGCGTAGGCAACAACCTTCTCATCTGGATGGCAGAGGCAATACCTGGAAGGATACGGGGGGATGCCTGTGAGCCTGGGCCTCACAGAGTGGGCAGCACCAGGCCGGCCTGAGGGGCCCTCAGAAGCAGCAAAGGAGGTCTGAGCAGACCTTCCCTTCACTCCGGCACACAAGGGAGGACCTTCCAAACAGCAGCAGAAGGTGTGAGGAGCGTCTTTCCAGCAGGGAATGGTGGGCAGGGGGCCAGACTTCTAATTCCTGAGAACTGGGACTAGGACCCAGGTGTGGCCAGCCCCAACCAAGGGCCTTTCCTCCCAAGGATTGCCTGTGGAGGGCTCATCTTTCCTCTGCCTTGATCCCCCACGTGGCCATGGGGGCCCTGACATTCTGGGGACGTGCCTGCTCCAGACTGTCCCACAAGGGGCCAGGCTAGGGGGCCACAAGTCAGGAGGGACACCCCAGGGGGCTGCCAAGGCTATGCTGGGTCCTGGGCAGGGGCACAGCCTGACCAAGAGATGCTGAGCTGGGGGTCTCTGCCCAGGAGAATGGCCTCCTTCAGTCAAGCCTTTTTTCACCAAAAGATCAGGACCATGTTTCTGACCCAGACCTGGCTTGCAGAGAACCTGCGTCCAGGCGGTCACTGAGGTAAGGCACTTGTTGGCCATTCAATGATGCCACCTGAGAGAAGTGACCCATCGTGGAGGCGACCCACATTCAGACTGATGCAACCAATGTCCCCCAAATGATGAACTCACAGGAAGAGATCAGGGAAGGCGTCCCTCCAGACAACCTGCTGTGAAGCCTCATTCCCAGCAGCGATGTTTCCCAGGAACTGCAGGCCACAGCGGAAAGCTGGCAAGACACCAGACACAGAATGAGAGAACCACGGGCAGACAGCGGGCTCTGCTGATCTGTCTGAGGCCCTCCAGGGACAATCAAATGGAAGAGAACATTTGTCAGGCTCATCCCCAGATGAGGAAACTGAGGCCCTGAGTGGAGAGCTGGTCTGGTCATGGGCACTGAGCAAGTGACTGAAAGCGCTGAGAGAAGCAGCCAGGCCAGTGAGCTCATTCCCCTGCCCCCTCCGTCTGCATGTGTCTGTCTCTCTCTCCCTCTCTGTCCACATCCATCTTCCCCCTCCATCTCTTGCCTCTCCTCTCTCTTTTTCTTCTTCTCTCTCTTTCTCCCTCTGTATCTTTCTCTCTTTCCTCTCTCCCTCCCTCTCTCTCTCTGTCTCTGTCTCTCTCTCTCTGTAATTTTGACCAAAGCCCTCCTGCCTTTACAGGTTTCTCCCAGCTTACTGTCCCATGGGTCCTCTTCAGGTTCAGGACTCCCACCTCCTTGCCATCCACCACACAGAGCAGACCCATGTCAGCAAAGGACAAGCACCACCAACCCCTCGATCTCAGCCCCAGGGTCTTCTCAGCCCATCCCCCAGGGCCGGCACACTCTCCCCCCTCTCCTCCATGCCCTGGCCTCTCCCAGATGCTGGTTAAAATCCCATTCTCTGAAAGATGCCTCTTTGGACCCTGAGGATCCTCACACCTGAGGTTACCCTCAGTTTGTCCCGTTTCGATCTTGTTCTCTGCAGGTTGGCTCCCCCTCCCCCCTGGACTGTGGCTCCTTAGAAGGGGGTTTCTTGCCTTTCCAGGCATCACCACTGCTTACTTAGTGTACTGCCTAGAACACAGTAGGTGTTTAATAAATACTTGCTGCCTTGACATGACATTATGCAGAGACTTGCTCAGAGCAGGCATCAATAAGTATGCTGAACAGATAAAGCAACGAACGGAGGAATAAAAGGCAGACGGACAAACGAACAGATGGATGAATGAGTGGACAGATGGACAATGAATGGCCACCCAAATGGAACACAGAGCTATGGAGCATTTTTAGTCATGGCTTTCACTTTGTTTTGGTGTGTTCTGTTCAAACAAAAATCACCAATTAACAAAGGGAGTCAGACAATCCATCTACCCTGGTCGGGCCTGGGTCTCCCTGTTTCACCCAGGCTGACAGTATGACAGGCAGCCACCAGCCAGGAAGCTCCTTGAGCAGCCACTTATGGGGGCTCACCATCTTGGGGCCGGCTCAGTGGGTACACCTGACCAGCTTAGCTCTTCTGCCTTGAGAAGCCTCAAGCTCAAATGATCCACCAGCCTTGGCCTCCTGCTAGCTGGGATTACAGGGATATAGCACACACCCCATGAGCCTCCATCAAGTGCCTCCTACAAAGTGCCCCATCCCTGGTAATTGGAAAAACACAACCATCAATGAGACATACACAGAGCCAAGTTGGGGAGGTGGGGCCCACCCTGTGCACAGAGAAAAGAGATGTGAGTCTGAGCACGGAAAATGCACAAAGGAAGACTGGAGTTAGAACAGCTGGAGGGGAAGGGAGCACTGGGGTCACTTCCAGGCTGGTGTTGGGAGAGTTCAATTACATCCAACAGAGATGCCTCAAGTTGGTGCCAGACCAAGAGCGACTCCAAAAGCAGACGGGCTTCCATGTTCCCCTGCTAGGGCAGGTATATGGGGACCTGCTGATGGGGCCTGGACAGGCCATGGCCAGTTGGACCAGAAGGGAGGATAGGCCTAGAATCTGCTGCCTGAGGACCAGCCAAGGCAAGGCTCAAAGCCCAACCCCAACAGCTTCTCACTTTCCATGAACAAATGCAATCCGAAGAATAAACAATGAAGGAAATAAATGGCGACTCTGAAAACGATTTAGCCAGAAAACATCACACTAGTGCTCTGACTCATCACATGACAACTTTGGGCAGGAAAAGTCTGAAAGACGTCCTGTTGGAGAATGGAGCTGGGAACATAAAACAGAAAAACGCCAACACAAGCAAAAATAACAATTTACTTTTACCAGACAGTTTATCAACTGCTCTGTGAGTGACCAAGAAAATCCCACTATTATTTTTACATATTGGAAATGAATCAAGACCAAAAACAACATGAAACACTCAAATGCAAAATGCACACTTGTGTTTACATTAAATTTGATGAGCATAATATATTCGTCACATTCCTGCAATTATTCCCTGAAAATAATACTATAAATATTATTTTGACAATGTAATTATAGTTATTCCTTCACTGGTGGCAGAAAAGTCCTGGAGCTGATCTTCTGTCCCAAGCCTCTGGATACACACAGAAGGAGATTCTCACACAGAAAGAGTCAGAACTCAAAATGAGGATGGGCACGTTACTGGTGAACTTCGATAATTTGTAAAGGCTATATATGTGAGGACTGGGCTTATACAATACCAAAAAAAAAAAATCACAACCCTGACAAGTGAACACAGTCTAAAATGCAACTTCCAAACAACAAATTCCAGAGCCCTGAGTGCTAACCCACAGTCTGCAGACTACCGAGAGGCCCAAGGTGAGACTGCAGGGTGTCCATGAACTGGGATCTGAAAAAAAAATAACACTTTTATTTTCACCCAACTCGGGTTTCCTCTACACTCCTATGCATTTTATACCTTTAAACGTATGACTCTGAATACAGATCTAATCTTCAACAGATGGTGAAGAAGTCCTGGTTTGCTCTAGGAAGCAAGAACAAAGGGCACTGAAGCCAGAACCCCGTTGAGCAGCCCACTCCCCACTAGCTAAGAGGGGATAAAAAACAAGGAGAGGAAAAAGTCTAAGAGAAGCCAGTGAACAGAACACAATCAATCAACTACCACAACTGGTAATAGAAACAGGATAAACTTACCCCTAAAACAAAAGAGGGCAGCAGAAAAGATGAGAAACCAGAATCTAACAACATGATATTTCTGAGAAACCACTTAAAGTATAAAGATGCACAGAGTTAAAACAAAGAGCTGGAGCAAGCAAAAAGGCAGGTACGGAAAGGGCAAACAAGACTTTATTAAAAGAGGTAATCAGGGAAATGATATTTTGCTAGAAGGAGCTGTAAACCAAGAATTAATATCAATACTAAACACACGAGCACCAAGGAGTAACGCATCTAAATAAAGAAAAAGATAAAGACGTTAAGGGGAGAAACAGACAGTAAGACTCTAACTGTGCGAGAATCTCCAAAAGTCCTTTCAGAGCTAAATAAATCTAAACAGAAGGAGGAGGAGCAGGAGGAGAAGTTATTAAGAACCTGAATAGGATCTTGGAAAAGTTACACATAATACACCTCTGGTGACTGCTGAATGGGAAGAGAAAGAAGAGTGTGTGAGTGTGAGTGTGAGTGTGTGTGTGTGTGTGTGTGTGTGTGAGTGTGAGTGTGTGTGTGTGTGTGTGAGTGTGTGTGTGTGTGTGAGTGTGAGTGAGTGTGTGTGTGTGTGTGAGTGTGAGTGTGTGTGTGAGTGTGTGTGTGTGTGTGTGTGTGTGTGTGTGTGTGTGTGTGTGTCTTCTCTCTCCCTCTCTCCTTCCATTCCTTCTCTCCATATTCTTCTATGTATTTCTCTCAGCTGTGCATGGCACCTTTACAAACATCGACTGTGTATTAGGGCATAAAAGCTCCAAAAACAATGCAGAAAAGCTTTTACTGACCATAATGAAATAAAAATTATATTCAATAAAGAGTCAATAAAAATGATTAAAAATTAATTGGAGACTAAATAACTTAATCCATATGGATGAGTGGGTCAAAGGACAAATCATAAAAGCAATAGTTAATTTTATTAAAAATGATGACAATAATAAGACAACGTTTAAAAAGTTGGAGGACATAGCCAAAGCAACTCTGAGGCGAATCTGTATCTATAGCTGTATCTATAGCTATCTTTAAACACTTTCATCAGAGAGAAAGATAAAAAGGATAAATTAGACATAAAAAACTCTAAAAACTAGAAAACCAACAAATTTTCTTCCGTTCCCCCCAATAAATATCAAAATAGAAATCCTGAAACACAAAGAAAAAAATTAACAAAATTAAAAGCTAAATATATAAAGTAGGAGCTGGGGTTTTTTGAGGGGGAAATTAGCTAAACTGCCAGCTAATTTGATTTCTTAAAGGAAGACAAAAGCCCACAAATTATCAGTATTAAAAATAAAAACCTTAAATTCACAACTAAGCCTAAATTCACAATAAATGAAAAAATAAAGAAAATTATTTTAAAAACATTCTGTTCAAATATATGCCAACGTTACCAATGATTCAGACAAAATGGATTTGTTGTTGTTGAGTTGTTTTCAGTTGTGTCCAACTCTTCATGATCCCACTTGGGGTTCTCTTGGTAAAGACACTGGAGGTGTTCGCCATTTCCTTCTCTAGATTATTTTATAGATGAGGAAACTGAGGCAAACAGGATTAACTGACTTGCTACTGAGTGTTCTTTGTAGTAGATTTAAGTATTTATAACACACTGAGTCACTCACAGCTGTTCTTCCAAAAATGTTGTTACTGTATACAACGTTCTCTTGGTTCTGCTCATTTCACTCTTCATTATTTCATGCAAGTCTTCTCATGTTTTTCTAAAATCACTGAGCTCATCATTTCTTACAGCGCAGTAGTATTCCATCCCAATCATATACCCCAACTTGTTCAGCCATCACCCAATTGATGGGCATCTCCTCAATTTCCAGTTCTTTGCTACCACAAAGGGAGCTGGTACAAATATTTTAGAACATACAGGTTCTTTTCCTTTATCCCTGATCACTGTGGGAAACAGACCTGACAGTGACGTTGCTAGGTCAAAGTATATACAGTTTGATAGCTCTTTGGGCATAATTCCAGACTGTTCTCCACAATGGTTGGATCAGTTCACTACTCCACCAACTGTATGAGGGTCCCAATTTTTCCACATGGCCTCCAACATTTGTCATTTTCCCCTTCTATCATTTTAGCCAATCTGATAGGTATGAGATGGTTGCTCAAAGGTGTTTTCATTTGTATTTCTCTAATCAATAATGACTGAGAGCATTTTTTCAAGACTATACATAGCTTTAATTTCTTCCTCCAAAAACTGCCCCTTTCTATGCTTTGACCATTTATCAACTGTGAAATGACCCATACTCTTATAAATTTGACATAATTCTCTATGTAATCAAGATATGAGGCCTTGATCTGAGAAACTGTTTATCAATCTTCCCCCTCAATTTTTTGCTTTCTTTCTAATCTTGGTTACATTGGTTTTATTTGTACAAACCTTTTTAATTTAATGTAATCAAAATTATCCATTTTATATCTCACAATGTTCTCTATCTCTTGTTTATTCACAAATTCTTCTTCTAGTCATAAATCTAAGAGGCAATGTATCCCATGTTCTTCTAGTTTACTTATGATATCTCCCTTTATGTCTAGGACTGTTATGTATCCATTTTGACTTTATCTTGGCAAATGATGTAAAATACTGGTCTATGCCCAATTTCTGCCAGACTGCTTTCTAGTTTTCCCAATAATTTTTACCAAACAGTAAATTCTTATCCTAAAAGCTTAAATCTGTACATTTATCAAACACGAGGTTACTACAATAATTTTTTGCTATGTATTGTATATCTACTCTATTCACCATTACTATATGACATGTGATGCTAGAAATGCTAACAATAAGACAAGAAAAAGAAACTGAGAGAAACAAAATGATCGCTTTTTGCAAATGATATAATGGCTTACTCAGAGAACCCAAAGAGTTGGCTAAAAAATTAAATGAATCAGTAACTTCAGCAAAGTTGCAGGATATTAAGTAAACCTACAATAATCATCAACATTTCTGCAAACAAAACCCAATAAGAAGACAGCAAAAGTGAAATTTCATTTCAAATAACCACAGAATGCATAAAATAAATGAGTTTACCTGCCAAGACACACACAGGAACTATATGAGTGCAACTACAAAAATACTTGATATAAATAAAGACCTAAATAATCAGAAAAATGTTAACTGTTTGTGGGTAGACTGAGTCAATATAATAATGACAATACTGTCTAAATTAATTTGCTTACTGAGTACCATATCAATGAAAATATCAAAGGATTACTTTATAGAGTTGGAAAAAATAATAACAAAACTCAATTTGAGGAACAGTTATGACTATCAAGGGAATTAATAGGTGGGAAGGGAAGGAAGGGTGTCAGCAGAATGAGATTTCAAAATACATACTCGGTACTAGATAAGAAATAGAAAGGAACAGATTAAACACACAATATACGGAAGCAAATGAGGCTACTAGTCTAGTTTTTGGCAAACCCAAAGACCCCAACTACTGGGGTAAGGACTCATTATTGCAAGAAAAAAAACTGTTGGCAAATCTGGAAAATGGTCTGGCAGAAACTATGTCTAAATCAGCAACTCATACCATCTACTAAAATGAGCTTCAAATGGCTACGTGACTTAGACATGTAACACCAATACAATATTTACAGCACCCACGATCACAATAAAGACCATGACTGTAAGTATCGCATAATGCTCAATCACAAAATATACCAAACTCTCCACATAGAGGGCAGAACTGAAGCATTTATTTAGACACCAGAAAACCAAATCCCAAAACCAGCAAGCCGATTCCATCATAGTACCAAAGATATTCAGAAGCCATAACAACACTAAGAGCCACAAGCAGCCTTCAGTCTTCCCATAAACCAATACAAGATCAATACTTACTCACAAACCTCTCTATCTCCTTAATGAGCATCCTCTCTCCCCAACCATCTCCCTAGCTCTGACCAGCTTCCTGTGGGTTCTGATTCCCTTCAGCAAACTCCTCCCACCACAGGCTCCATGTGATACATTCAGCCTATCAGGGGGCAGAGTTTACTTTCAAAGCAGGGAGGTCTTCAAACTCCCCCCAGGTCTATTTAGGGGCAGGGAAGATCTTCAACTTCCCATTCTCATTACAACATAAAAGAAAGCATCATAAACCAATGAGAGAAGCTGGGAAGAAATTATCTAATTTATCAACAGAGGAAGAGTTCATGACCAAAGGATAGGGAGGATCACAAATGATAAAATGGACAATTTTGGTTATATAAAATTTAAAAAGGTTTTGCACAAATAAAACCAATGCAGCTAAAATCAGAATGGAAGTAACTGGGAAAAAATTATTTGTAGCAAATTTCTCCAATAAAGATCTCATTTCGAAGATATAAGGAATAGATTCAAATTTATAAGAATGAGAATCGTTCCCCATGAGAATAACTGGTCAAAAGATATAGACAATTTTCAGAAGAAGAATTTCAATATCAAAGAGTTCTACAAATCACTAGTAACTAGAGAAATGCAAATTAAAACAATCCTGAGGCTCATATCCATCAGATGGGCCAAGAGACAAAACGGGAACATAGCCAATGCTACAGGGTCTACGGGAAAACAGGCACACTAGTACATGGTTGGTGGAGCTGTGACATGGTCTAGTCAATATGGAAAGCAATTTGGAATTCCCCCAAAAGGTCACCTTGTATGGCTTTTGAGTTTTCTTCCTTATGTACCTAGCTGGGCTATTAGTGCCTGAGGGCTCTAAGGGCTTAAGATCCTGAGGGAAGAGACATTTCATTTTTGTCTCCATCTGCCTAGAGCTAGCTCAGAGCCTTGAGAGGAGATCAGCCAATGTGAGCCCAGCTGAACTGTACTTTGGAACACACATGAGGGGACAAGTCACAAGTGCCTCATGCTCAACACTGCCCTTACACAGCTGGTAGAGACTTGGTGTCTCTAACCAGAGAGAGACGCTGGCAGCCCTGCTCATCCTTCAAGGCCCAGCCCCCAGACAGCCCAGACCCCAGCTGGAAGGGCTCCCTCCCTCAGCCCACCGGGCCTCCGTAGGGCTCACTTCTTCCCTCCACATCTTTGAGATGCCCCCTCTCCACAAAGGAGGGAAACGTCCTTAGGCATGGGGACTTGCCTGCGGTTACCCAGATGGGCAGGGTCCAGTACTCATCTAGGTCAGGGGATCGGTGCTAGGGGCAGCCTCAGAGGAGAGAGACTGAGCCCCTCCTCCTCACTTCCCCCCATAACCCAGGTAAGGCCCTGAGGGGGAGGAGGCTTGTCCATAGTCACCGAAGGCAGGGCCAAGGTTCAGAGGAAGTTTTCTGGTCCCAAGCCAGTCCTCTGCTCATGACACACTTTGCCCAGTGTATCCCAAATTCTCCTTTTTTGAGTTCTATCTTCTGGGTCCTAGGAAACTGGAACTTCTCTGAGGGTAGAATCTCATCAGTTCTATCTCACTGCACATACCCCAGGACCCTGCATGAAGCTGGTTCTTAATAAATGCATGTCACATGGAAATGGACTGCACCTCTCTAAGGATCCAGCAACACCTCTGGGGCAGATCTTGGAGGCAATGCCCAGGGCAGCTCCATCACTCACACTACCGAGCAAGCCTGAGCCCGAAGGGGCTCTGCACCTTATCTATGGCCTGGGCCCTTATCCGTAACAGGGCATTCAATGCACAGGACTGCATTGAGGTCATTTCTCAATCTACATTTTGTAAAGCAAGCTCATAGATGTCATGGGAGGGACCCTGGCCCTTTACCATGAGCAGGAGGTCTGGGGTCCCAGGCTCAGCTGTGCTGCTCACTACCTGCCTGCCTTGAGCTGAGTCTAGGCCCACTAACCTCTCCTACCCCCAGCTCACTGAGCAGGTAGCAGTGAGAAAGGCTGAGAGCCCCAGCTCATGAGGCAGAGATGGGGCACAGCAGCCCAGGCGTCTGGGTTCCCATTTGCTGCCCCCTCACTACCCTAATCATTATTTAATCATGGCATTTTGTACAGCGTTTCCTTTGGGGATGCTTTATTTAGTAATCCATCATTAAACAAAAAAATTGCTGCTCCTGACCACAGCTCTCAGGCTCCTGCCAGTGACGCCAAGGGAGCCGACCCTGAGCCCCTCCCCTGGCTCTGGGATGTCAGGTGGAAACAGGGCTCTCAGGGCCTATTGCTGAGCCCCTATTACCCCAAACTGGCCTAAAACAGACAGCTTTTTAAGTTACTGCCCAGATGTCCTTAAGCATGGATGCCTGTCTTCTCAAAAAGGAGCAAGGTCTATGCCCTACATCCACTGCTGCAGCATCCCCAAGGATGGCCAAGGCCACCAGAGGAAGATCCACAGACAAGGAGAGAGAAAAGCAGGGTGTAGGGCCTGGCAAAGCTGAGGGGGTTCCACAGAGCCCAAGCCCCAGACAGAGACAAGATCCCCTCACCCCTAACAAGGACAGGGGCAGGGACACATCCAAGATGAAAAGGCTTTGGCCACACAAACAATATCGATGCTGATAGAAATAAGAGAGAGGCTCATGATGCAGGAAAACCTCCACATTCAAAGCCCCTGAAAAAGGACCGGAGTCAGGCAAAGGAAGGAACCCTCAGAGCCTCTGCCCCAAAGTGCCCAGGGCTCAAGGTGACATCTCCAGAGGAAATAAAAATGGATCCAAGGCCCCAAAGAACAAGAAAATTCCCCGCAAAGTTACTGCTCGGGTTTCACATCAGCAAAGCAGGGGCGCAGCTCCTGGACATCAGAGAGCAGAAATGCCCAGATGCCCTCAGAGCCACAGTGTGGACAGGGGGCAAGGAAGTGAATGTGCAAGGTGCTGGGGAAACAATCCAGAGCCAGGAGGAGCACGGCCAACCTAGACAGCAGGAATGGCACCCAGGCAGAGCACCTCCCCACCCCCTCTGAGGCCAGTCACAGCACCCGCAGCTGCTGAGGCCAGCTCAACGCGCCATCTGCTTGGCTCTCTGTGGAGCACGTGGGAAGGCATGATTCCAGGTTGGGGAGAGGGGGAAAGGACAGACTTTTCAAACATAAAAAGACCAATATGACAATATCCAACATAAATGCACACTCCCTCAACTACCCTAGTGGCATCATCCCAGGGAGCCCAGGCTCCTCCACCGGCCTGTGGCGCACATACCACCAGCACAGGCACCAAGGCAAGGGTGCATCAGGGAGCCCAGGCTCCTCTGCCAGCCTGTATCCTGCATACCCACCAGCACGGGTATGGGGGCAGGGGCATATCACTAGTGAGCTGTCCAGAGGGGAATCCCTTGTTCCCACTGCAGGACAGCATCAGAATGGCCTATTGAGGCATGGAGGGAAGGAATCAGCCCATCTTTGACTCTCATTTCTGTGAGACCAGTGCTGGATCCAACCACTGAACACAAAGCTCTCTGATAGGGCCCTACAATTTATAGGCAGGTCCTGTGTTGGGGTAACTGATTCTGTGTGGAGGATGTGTGGAGCCAAGTGAGCCAGGAATATCCCTGAGCTTGGTCTGATGCCCCAACATCCCCCAGCTCACCGATCTAACAGTGCCATCTGAACCCAGCACATGGTGCTCATGGTCAGACAGATGCTGACAGCAACCAGGGCACTGTTACAAAGCGCCCTCCTCAGGAAAGAGGGGCAGAAGAATGAGGAGTGATGGGGTGCTACTATATGAAGACCCCGGGACTGACTGCGCCTTACCTGTCAACTGAGATTCCAGCTTTGTGTCCAGCTTCTGAAATAAATCAATCAGCTCCACCGTGGTGCCAATCAAATTCAAGTTCCTGTCAAAAGTTTTCAAAGAAAAAGGCAATGTTCAAGGCTCACCTGATTCAGATGCCCTGCCCCCCATGACCCCCTCACAGCTGCTCTTCCAGTGACTGGGGAGAGAGGGGGGCACTTGTCTTGCTCCTGGGGCTTAGCGTCAATATGGAACCCTGGACAAGTCTCTGAACCCAGCAGGGTCTCAGCTTCCCCATCTGTTCAATGGGGATCTTCACTGCACACCTCGAAAAGCACATTTTCACCCATCAAAGTCTACCTTCAGGGTCAGGCTTTTCACTTAGCTGGCATCATGGCCCCTGTGGGCACCTTAGTGGGCACCCAGGCTGGTGAAGCCTACAGAGAGCCCCCTCTCAGAGAGTGGCTTAAAATGTGTAAAATAAAAAACATAGGCTTACCAAGGAAATCAATTCTGCTGAAATAGTTAACAATATTAAAATAAAATTCTTGGACCTCAGGCTATGCGCGTTCTTGTGACCCAGAATGTCTCTGCATTCTCTAAAGCTCTACCAGGAGAGTGGCTTTTACAGGCCCTAGCAGGCTGGACTGGTCACAGGTCTGGACTAGGGAGGCCCATCTGAGGACCCCTGAGAGCCAGACTCAGCAAGTCTCAATGATCACAGAGGGAGGCATCATCCACCACACCACCAGGACTGGGGATGAACAGATAAGCTCCCATCCTGGCTTCAGAGACCAGAAGGAGAAAGGGCTCTTGGAATCATCAGACGAACAGGAGGGGGCCCCTGGACCCAGGCATCAAGGCTGTTCTCCACCAGCTGGAGCGCCCAGCACACCTGCCCCCCAATGCCCTCAAAGCCTCATGGCCTCAGGGTCTTAGACCCCTCCCTGTCACATGACTTCCCCTTCACTCCTAAAATGCCAAGCAGGCCTAGCTGCTGGCCAGGAAGCTCAGGGGGCTTTCTCACCACAGCCCAGGCTTTGGCCTGGTTCTCCAGAGGGGACAACTGAGCCTAGGGTGGGAGAAGCTCCAGACCCAGAATGTGGGTAGGCTCAACACTGCCCAATTCCTCTGCCTCAGATGTGGAGGAGATAAGTGTGGCCCCCCGAGAAGAAGCTGCATCTAAGGCCTCAGGGCCTCAATTCTCTCATTCTTGACACCATGCTGATTCGCTGAACCATCATAGCCAACGAACAGTCAAAGTCCGAAAATCCCAGGATTCAGAGTGGCCGTGTCAGCAGCCTGGTGAGCTCATCAGAAGAATTAGAAAGCTTTGTGCAGTATTTAGTTAGGAAGCATCCCACTAATGAAGCCATCCAAAGGCCCTGGATACAAATCAGCTTGGTGGATTAATCACTCATGCTGAGGAGACAGTGATGAAGGGAAACCCAAGGAAGCCAGAGGGTGCCTACCACTGCCCACAAGGGCTGAGAGAACAACGGGTGAAGGGCCAAGGGGAGGGCCAAAGGGGATCCCCAACAGGTCCCTGGATAAAAACAATCCAAAACAGACAATGTGATGAAAAAGAGTGGGCTCCCACAGCCTGGAAGCAGTTTTGCAGAGGGACACGTGCCCCAACTGGGGGAATGAGATTCCTGGCATTCCTGGCTGGAGGATGGGTGATCTCACATATGAAGGATGGCCAATGGAAGGGGTGCATAAATCATCCAGAAGCCTAATCTCCCCAGATTCCACCTGGCCACCCCCAAAGACAGCCGCTTCTCAGAATTCAAGCCTCCCAAATTCCCCATTCGTCCTTCACTAAGCCCTGCCACGGCCAGGAGCCCAGAGAGGCCCCACTCCCTCCTTGCCTCCTCGGGCAGCAGCCCCCCGGCCCAGAGAGAACTTCCTCACAAAGAGGAGGTCACCACTGGCCCGGGTCTAACTTCCAGATACCTCCCAAGCCAAGTCAAGGCCAGGCATCGTCCATCATAGACAGACATCTCTGCCTGGCCAAGGAGCCCACCGATGAGGAGAGGGAGCTTTCTGAGAGAGCAGTGAACCCCACGGCTTGCCAAGACAGCACGACTCACTGGCGGCTCCCCCTGTGCAGTCACTAGTAATCACTTGGGCACTAATAACCCTCCATTAGCCTGAGAACAGGACCACTCATTGAGATTCCAAGCCTACCAAGACAGTGCATCAACTCAGCTGACCCAAGGTCCTCTAAGATGCATCTGACGAGGGTCCCAGACACACAGCCTTGACCATACAAGCGCAGAGCTTGTGAAGGAGATCCAGGACCACAGAAACTGCAGAAGGGGCATCCTAGGGATCCTGGAATGAGGGATCGAGACACATGGGCAACCGCACCTTCCAAAGCCCTGCAGGATGTGGTGTAGGGCAGGAATTCAGGGGCTCTGATCACTGCAGACCTCCGAATAGCCTGGAGGACTGGACCACTTTCCCTGGCCAGCAGGTGCACCTGCATGCCCAGAAGCTTAAGAAAAGAGCCAAACCCCAAAGAAAGGGGAGGAGGAGTAGGCAGGGGTCTGGCCCCTCCTGAAGGGTGCTCCAGAGAGCCCAACACTCTGAGACTAGTATTACTGAATTACCCTTAGCAGTGGCTTTCTCCCCCCGCTTCAGACAAGCACACATGGACAGGCTGTGCCCCACCCTCTGCTTTGCTCCACCTCTCCCCTTCCTGAGCCAGCCTTTGAGACTCAGGCCCTGCCACTGACTAATCATGATTGTTTTCAAACTCAGTCAATCAACAAGCACCTGTTTTACAGTCCGATGCTAAGCACCGAAGACACAAACAGCCCCTGCCCTTCAGGAACTTCCTCTTTAACCAAGGGGTACCTGAGTAGGCATCTTAAGGAGCGCAGACGAAGTCCACTGCGCTTTAGGGAGAAAAGGCCCAGAAACGCTTCATGCAGGAGGTGGACCAAAAATGGGTGGCTGGTCCAGGCGGGTGAGCCCTGGGGCCCAGGCTTCAGCCACTGCCAGCCTCTGGGGGAATCTACCTCTGGAAAGAAGAGCTGAGCCATACAACTCAAGACATGACTTTGGTGGGGGGAGAGTTGCGGAGTCAAGATGGCGGCATAGAAGCAGGAGAATTCCGGGACCTCCCCCATAACCATCTCAAATACCTATAAAATATGACTCTAAACAAATTTTAGAGCTCCAGAATCCACAAAAATGACAGAAAAACACATTTTCTGCTGAAGGCAGCCTGGCAGGCAGTAATAGCAGCATGCTGGGAGCAAAGCCCAGCCCCATGCGGTTTCAGCCCCAGGGCGTCCAGGAGAACCCCCGGCTGGAGTGTTCAGGAGAAGTGGATCATAACCAGCTGTGGCAATTTCCAGAATTACCAACCCATAAGAGCCAAGGACAAAGGGAAAAGGTCAGTGGAACTAGGCTAAATTTGAGGGAGGGGGTCTGGCTGAACTGCCTGCAGAGCTAGAAGCAGTCTGAAGCAGCGGCCCTGCAGCTGCCTCCACGTGCCTGCTTCAGAAGCTTCCGGCCTGCAGACTGCAGGAGGGCCAAGCAATCATTCAGAGGCTAAATGCTCTTGCCTTAAGCTGCCTGGATCAGGATCATGGTCTTGGGTGGTGGTCCTGAGGTGTGTGACCAGTGAGCCAAAGCTGGTGGGGGCTGAAGACAGCAGCCTCCTAATAGCCCCAGCAGCTGTGAAAACCCCAGCAATTTGGGACAGAGCTCTCTCCTCTGAAAGCATAATTCTACTGAACCTAAAAGTCAAGTAATTGACTGGCAACATGAGTAGGCAAAGGAAGCAAAGCAAGCCCAGCAATGCAACTTCAGATTCTTTTTTGGGGGACAAAAAGGATCAAAGCATGGAACAGGAGGAAGACAACACAGTCAGATCTCCCACACCAAAAGCTTCCAAGAAAAATGTAGACTGGTTACAAGCCATAGAGCAGCTTAAGAAGGATTTTGAAAACCAAATAAGAGAAGTGGAGGAAAAATTGGGAAGAGAAATGAGAATGATGCAAGAAAATCATGAAAAGAGAGTCAACAATATGACTGAAGAAAATAACACCTAAAAAAATAGACTAACTCACACGGCAAAAGAGGCCCAAAAAGCCAATGAGGAGAAGAATGCCTTAAAAAGTCGAATTTGCCAGATGGAAAAAGAATCTCAAAAGCTTTCTGAAGAGAATAATTCCTTCAGAATTAGAGTGGAGCAAACAGAAGCAAATGACTTTATGAGAAATCAAGATATTATTAAACAGATCCAAACAAATGAAAAAGAGCATGCACTGAAGAGACGTTGTGTTACCCAACTGGTGGACAGTCCCAGGGAGAGGGTCAAGTGAGGCATCCCCCCAGGAGAGGGTCAGTGCCATGCTCCCCCAAGGGCGTTGTGCACCCTGAGGAGAGGGTCAAGGCCATGTCCCCCTAGGGGAAGATCTATGCGCTGGCCCCCCCAAGAGAGGTTCAGCACCTCACCCCCCAACCCCACCCCAGGAGAGGGGCTCCATCCCAAAGGAAAGGATTGGTGCCATATCTCTTTTGGGTTCTGCATACACACACACACACACACACACACACACACACACACACACACTGGCAGGGCCAACCCCTGCGCTTTGGGCACAGCAGGCCCTGCTTCAGTGGATGGCCACACCCTCAGCCGGTGCCCATGTTGGCCTACCGGATCATGCCCTGGTTTCCGGGGCACTGCACACAGGCATTCCTCAGGCAGCGGAAGCACTCCGCGATGAGTCGCAGCTGGTGGTCCAGATGCTCCCGGAGCCTGGTGTCCTGGCAGGCCAGCTCCACTTGGCAGGAGGATTTCATCAGAATTTGCTGGATGCTCTGGAAGACACGCTGGGATGCGGTTTCTCTGAAACAAGAAGAGGATGGGGGATAATGGCAGCTGAGGAGGAGCACCAGGGAACTCCTCCAGCAGCCCTGCTTGAATCGCCAGGAGCCTTCCTGGGGAAGCAGCCAACCAAAGGGAGGGTCCCCAGGGCAGGGGCTGCTGCCTCAACATTTCAGTGATGCCAGGGACCCAGGAGCCAAAGGCAGCCCAGAGGGGGCAAAAACTGCTTGAAAATCAATGCAATCCTGCAGTTAAACACATGAGAATCTTGTCTCTGATACCTGAAGGAGGCAGCATGGGGCAGGTCCTGAGTCTGGTACCTTGGACAAGCATCTAGGACAAGGAAAGACAGAGACCATGCCAGCCTGTACTAGTAGAGAGAGCATCCTCAGCTGGGAGTGCCCTGGAACCTACCCTTATCCCTACAAATACCATCAGCCCCAAGTCACCCATGGCCTAACTGGACATGGGGGAATCCCGACCCTTGGTTTCCTCATCTGCAGGTCCCTGCAAGCTCCAGCATCCTCAGGTTACTTGGTCTGGGTGCTGAGTTCCTGGAACCCCAACAGCCTCAGTCCTCAGAGGACGTTCGTGTGACCGAGAGGTAGGGGCTTGGGGGTGGATTGAGGGCATGTGGCCAGCAAGCAATTTGTCAGCCTTGGCTACACCTCGGCTAGTGGTTACAAGAGTTTTATTTTTTGTTCTTGTTCCCCAGGCAGGGCAAGATGAGGATGGGAGAAGGGAAAAAAAATAAACACTTGTCAACTGAAAAAAAGAGAAGTCTAGAAAGTAGACAATGGAACAGACCAACATGCATCTGTATGTGTACAGACACATAGTGTACTATATGATACTGTGCATATTGCATTATGGGACACTATCCTATATAGCTTCATATATTATGCTACTGTACTTTGATTATATAATGTATCATATAATATTATATTATATTATACTATATTAGAACAGGCCTGCACAACATACGGCCTACCCATCAAAGCAGACCCTGGGCCACAGTTGTACAGGCCTGTACTTAAATCCTCTACATTTTTCCCAGGCCACCCAAAATATTTTTCACAGGCCACAAGTTGTACAGGCCTGAATTAGACTATATTGTATTGAATTAAATCATACCATATGCTTTACTATATTATATTGTACACTAAAACTATATATTATACTAAACTATACTATACTGCTATATTGCATATATTATATGCTACTACACTTTATTGTGTTGTATTATGTACTATATATTGTATATCACCTATTACATTATACTGTATTATATATGCTACTATACTATATTGTATCACTCTATTATACTCTATTATATTATGCTATACTATGCTATATTACATTGGGTTGCATTACAGTATGCCATATGCCATATTATATGTTATACTATACCATACTATTACCTTGTACTGTATTATATTATATTGTACTATTACATTTTATCATATTACCCACTATACTATTTTACATTTAGATATTCTATCACAGTGTATTACATCATATTATCTTCCATTAGTATTCACCCATTTTACAGATGCAGGCACTGAGGCTGAGAGAGCCTAAGTGAGCGTCAACAGCTCAGACCATCAGCCTCCCTAACAGTAAGAGCAGTCACCCAAGCACCACCCCCCACACTTCCCATTCTTTCCCAATTCTCCACAGATTTGAAAAGATACCATCTGGCAGGAAGGAGTCCAGAACTTGCCAACGTTTCCAAGTCAGGACTGACCATGGATAGTGAAATCAGCTCACAGGGAAGAAATCTCAGTGAGGGGCCGTGAGCCCATCTCCCCAGTAATGACGTGGGGGGTCAGCCCTTTGGGCAAGGAGCCCCTCCATGCTGAGACTGAGACACTGAGCTCCAAGGATCACAGAGGTGACAGCCTACCGTGACTCCTATCGGATAGGGAAGGGATGTATACCCTAAAGACAAGGCAGAACAAAAATCCTTTGAATCATACAAAAAGTAGAATTCTCCTTTTGTCAGATTGGAACAGATCTGGAAGTTCAATCTAGGCAAGCCCAGTTGAGCTAAAATGGAAGCAAAGAACAGCTGAGATGGGTCCAAGGCCACCAAGAGACCTGTTCATGAAGAACTGTTCCAGGGGGCCTCCTATTAAGGGAAACCAAGGCCAGTCACTCACTGTCCTGCTAAGGCCAGGACCTTCCAAGGCACTAAAGATGGATCCCAATGCCTTAGCTCTGATTTTCCAGGGCTAGACATGGCTTGGAGGGGCTCAGGAAGAGAATGATTAAGAATGGCCTGCCCACAGATTCAGCACTTGGTAACAGACCCTCACCAGGTGACCTAAGCCTCCACCCCTTCTTCCTGGCCCTGCCAGAGTCTTCTCGGGAACCTCAAGGGCCATGGGTCCCCACTTCTAGCCCCTCCCCTTTCCATATCCATGCCAGACTGACCCTCAGCCTTCATCTGCTCACCCTCCCAAAGGGCTTGAATCAACCTCCCTCTTCTCCAGCCAGCTCCTCCTTGCTGCACCACATCAAAGAGCATCCATCCCAGGGCCCAGTCTCCGTATTGGTCATTCAGTGGGTCAATCAGATAAGGGCCTGCAGCAAGGCGGAAGGGTGGCATCAGAGAAGAAAGGGGCCAACATGTTCCAGTTTGGCTCTGGGTGGGAGGAAGATGGCGGCACCATCACCAGTGACAGGCAAGTCAGAAAGAAGGGAGTTTCAGCTTGAGGCACCTACGAGAAGTCTGGGCAGAGACACCTGGGAGACAGGTGGCGATGTGAGACATGGTCAGGAAAGACTAGCTGCTGCTGCCACTGCTGCTGCTGTGGTGCAGTCATATCTGACTCTCTGTGACCCCATTTGGGGTTTTCTTGGCAAAGATGCTGGAGGGCTTCACCATTCCTTTTTCCACCTCATTGTATGGATGAGGAAACTGAGGCAATCAGGGTTAAGTGACTTGCCCAGAGTTACACAGCTAGTGAATGTCAAGGCTGGATCTGAACTCAGGTTTTCCTGATTCCAGACCCAGCACTCTATCCATCGGGCCACCTCACTGCCAAGGAGAGAGACTGCGGCTCAACAGAAGTAAGAATCATCTGTCCAGAGAGGAAAGCTGAATCCATGGGAGGTGAGGACATTGCCAAGTCCAAAAGAGAAGGAGGCCCAGGACAGAGTCAGCTGGTGGAACCCAGCCGATGATGTAGCCAAGAGCCCAAGAAGGGGCCGTCCACCAGGGAGGAGAGGAGAGGCCAATGCCCAGCGTGCAAGGCAGCAGACAGGGAATGAGGACCAAGAAAAGGCCTGTGGAAGCAGAGAGGGCGGCAGCCAGACTTCAGAGGGTTAGCAGCCAAGGACTCCCAGATGGAGCTCCCCATTCACAGCCCCTCTCCTGAGCGCTAATCCTCAATCACCAACCGCCATGAACACTTCATTCTCTCTTCCCCTGACCCTTCCTGGGTCCCCCAAGCTCCCCGGCTTCTGTCTGAGGCACCATCCTGCATCCAAGCCCTTTCCTCCCCCACACTCCATCATCCAAGCTGCTGCCTGCACCCTCCCCAGGCAGCCATCCCGCTCACACTCAGGCAGGGGGAGGTCCTTAACCTTCTAATCAATCTTCCATCCTTAATCCTTTTCTTAATCCTGTCCAGCCGCCATCCTTGGACCCAAGTGATTTTCCTCCAATGGCTCTCCATTGTCACTGGGCTCAAATAGATGTGAATTGCTATGGCCCCAAGCCAGCTCCTGGACTTCTCTGGTCTCTCACTGAACAACAGGCCTTCCGTTCCTGAGATGCCATACCCCTCCCAGTTCAGGCCCCACCTTCCACAGGAAAATTTTCCTAATCTGCCCAGGCTACCAGGCAGTGGCTTCCTCATCAGGTGAGAGTCCACCCACAGCATCGCATTGCATAGACTGTGATTAATCTGATAGACACACACTACCTCCCTCTGCTAGCAGGAAGAGAAGGACAGGGTCTGCTTCATCCTTACCTAGGTATCATCTCAAGCACCTGGCCTTCCCCTATGTGCCTGGACCAGAGAAAGCGTTTAATACATGCCTGTGGACTGACAAACAAGCAGGCGGGAGGGCAAACAAGAAACAAAGGAAAAAGCCTTAAAGTTCATGAAAAACTCACCTTTTCCCATTCACTCAAAGAGAAACTACAGACATGAGCAAAACTCTGGGCAACACCTTCTGTGGATGAAGCAAAAGGAGCCCCAGGCAGGGGCCCTTGCCCTAGTCTGTGCCCTGCATCCCTTTGGCAGCTGCCCAGTGAAGCCTGGCGACCCACCCCTTCACTATGAAATGTGTCTCAAATGCATGCAGGAAAGCACACAGGGTGACCAAGGAAGCCACAGTCAGGGAAGATAAAGACCCGAGTTATTTTTCCACTCACATTCATACATCCCTCATAATCTACCCATAGGCCCCCAGGGGGTTACAAATCCTTGCCCTAAGAGGAGAAGTCACCAAGTTTTATCACTTCTTTCTTTATAAGGTCTCTCTCTTCCTTTCCACTGCCACCCTGATTCAGGTCTTATTAGCTCCTGAATGCTTCTCCTGTCTTGTGTTTTTCCCCCTGTAATTTGTCCCTCACCCTTCCCTTAGATTGACTGACAGCAGCCTGCTCAGAAATCATCCATGGCTCCCCAATGCCTACAGGGCAAAGTCCCAACCTTTAGCTGTAGGCATTCAGGGAATCACAATTGGCCATGGGGCTCATGGCCCTGACCTTCCTCAACACAAATTATAGCAATTCCATTGAATAATGAACTCTTTAAGATTCACAAGAGGCTTTACAGCTCAGAGCTCATCTGAACCTCACCCCACACACACGTGTGGGTAGGAAGCACGTGGATGATTTTTTCCAATTTTACAGATGAGGAAACTGAGGGCCAGAGGTTAAGTGACTTTGCCTGGTTCCGACCCCAGGATACCTCCCCTCTCCTCTTTTCTGTGTGTCTCAAGGCCTCATCCACACTCCACCTCTCCTGTACCTGACCGCTGTGGCCAAATGCAACCTCTCACAGTAACAATCACAGGCTGGGCCGAGCCCGTCATCAGAAGTGGCAGAAGTCTATGCCTTGTCACCCCAGCTAGACCAAAAGCTCCCTGGCAGGTGATTTAGGTGAAAAGTTAGTAAATTAAATCACAGTCAACACAGACGTACCAGGACCACCCCAGGCCCACGGGCACATCACTGAGAAAACTCCATGAAATAATCCTGATTAGCCATAGCTTGGTCACCTCTCACCCTAGCATCATATAAAAAAGGAGATAAGGTCAATCTAGCCCAGAGGGGTCAGGTGCTAACTGGCAACTCTGTTGCTCACTCCTCAGTTCCGGATCACAGATCCTAGGAAGTCTGAGGAGAGGGCCTTTAGCTTAAGGTGGTGTGGCAGGAAGAGAAGTGGCCAGAGGCCCTGGCCTGTGTACTGAGTGAAAACCAAGCTCAAAGGCAAGCAGCAGCTGGAGCAAAGAAAAAATACTCCAAGGAGTCAAAAAGAAAGAAAGTACTAAGGAGCCACAGATTTAGCAGCCACTACTATGAAGGAACAGAGAGCTTGGAATGCAGTATTCCAGAATCAAAGGATATGGGTTTACAGACAAGAACAATTTATCAGCAAAACTGAAGATAATCCCTCTGGGGAAAAAAATGGATCTTTAATGAAACAGTAGTCTTCCAAGTATTCCCAAAGAAAAGACCAGAGCTGCGGAGAAACTTTGAAATTCTAACAGAGGAGTGAAGAGAAACTTTTTAGGCAAACATAAAAAACAATCATAATAAAGAAACAAGGATAAACTGCTTATATTCTAACATAGGGAAATAAATAAATTGTGTTATATAAATGTGATGGAATACTATTATGCTGAAATGAGGACAAGGATGGTTTCAGAGGAACCTGGTGAGATTTATGTTAATTGCTGCATGGTGAAGTGATCAGAAGTAGGACAATATATATAATGACAACAGAACTGTAAATATGAATCACTTTTTAAGACATGGGAACTCTGATGAATTCAATGGCCAATCAGGATTCCAGAGGACTCATAAGGAACCACACCACCTACCTCCTAAAGGGCTCAGGGCAGAGAATAAGATATATTTTCTTCTGGACATGGCCAATGAATAAATTTATTTTGCTTCACCACATACGTTTATAATGAGAATTTTGTTTTCTTTCCCTCTCAACTGCGGTCAGGTTGCGATACAGCAAAGTCAGATTTCTGCTGATCAAAAAACCCAGAAACTTATTTTTAGGAAAAGAGAATGTCCACTGAGCTCCCCTGAGGCAGTGGACTTACTATCTTTCTTCTAATGCCTGACCTAGTCGTCAGACAAAGAGGTAGCCTGGAACCATTAGTAACCATCCCTCTCAGCCGTCAGCTTCTACTAAGATCCCGAAAATAAAGAGAGAAGGAAAACAGGGCCTAGCAAGGTATCAGCAAGGCTATCCCATGTGACAGGTTATATGCAGCTAAGATTTCCAAATCCAAAAAGGATGACTTCAGGGTCCTAATTCCTTGCACAAATATCTTGTCTCAACTTCCTAAGGTGGGGAAGGAGTTGAGGTGATTAGGGGCTCCATGGTTCATAGAACCATACAAAGAAGCCTGCCCATCTGGGGGCAAAGCATGAAGCATTTTCTGGGAGCATCTGAGTGGCCCGGGGCAGTGCTGTGACTCAGCTGCCAGCACACCAATTAAGCCACACTATAAAAAGAAGGCACTTTCAAAGCCTCAGGCCAATTGCCTTTATTTTTCCCAAGGCCACAGCTTGGAGGAGCACATGGAACCATTTGCTAAGGGATTCTGAGTCAACTTCGAAATATAGAAAACAGTGGTCAGTGGGAGCCACCCCTTACTAGCCCACCACACTCAATTATGTTGGATGAATAAAACAGACAGGAAACAGCTCAAGCCATAATCTCAAAACAAACAGGTCACAGGAGGTGGGGAGTGCAGCTCTCAGCTCGGTCCCCTTCAATAGTGGTTTCATGCCTCCTTCCTGACCCCCTGGGGCCAGGCCCATCATTCAGCAGCAGAGCATCCTGGCAAGGGTTGGCAGAGAGCTCAAGCAGCCTCGGGGGTGTGAGTCATGGCAAGGCACCCGGTCCTGAGAGTCCAAATAGATTCACCAAAGCCAGTTCCCAAAGGGCTCCACCAGATAGGGGCTTAACAGGAGTCACAAGCAAGAACCCTTCCTTTATGTTTAGTCTACTTTGGTCTTTTCACTGAGTGAGCATGAAGTGAACTCCCTACTGCCCACTATCCTGAGAGAGTGAGGGCTGGAGGGAACCTGAGGTAACTCAGAAGGGATGGGCCCCCTTCCTCCAAGGAAAGTCCTTGACCTCTACTGAAGAGAAAGCTGAGACCCAAACGGCCCAAATCATTTGCCTGGGACTGCACAAGGGTGGGGGTGGGAGTGGGGGTGCACTGGTATTCCAGCTGGCGTTTCCTGGATCCAGCCCACTACTCATGACTCCCCAAAGCTACAACTGTTGGCATTTTTGTTCACATTTCTGACATGATGTAATTTCCTGTCTCTTCCTTGAAGGCAGAGACCATGATTTTGCCTTTGTTAGTACCTGGCACCACACTTAATAAATGTTCATTGGCTGATGCTCTCACAGTGATCATGACGGTGCAAAAACAGACCAAATTTAACATAATGAATTTACTCCTGGGAACACAACATGCATCTCAATTTGTCATGTCAGAAATACACTAGTGAGGCATGAAGAAAGGCATGGACGCCTAGTGGATGGGGCACCGGCCTTGGGTCTGGACAGGCCACATCCCTTCTCAGGGCTCTAAGCTACTCTTCCAGGTGATTAAAAAAAAGGAGTAGAAAGGGCCTCCCTGGGAACTCTCCCCAGCCTATGGAGCCATGGATCCAGATTGGGGGGATAGACACAGATAATGCATTTTGGTCTGTGTTCTGGCTTCTTAAGAAAACCCCATTGGAAAGACCAAAATGAAGAAGTGGGTTATGAAGCCAATGGTGGCTCTCTAATTTGTCTGTCAGGCTGTTCTGGCTTCCTCAGGCCGGACTGATGCACGAAGCACCCACTGGCCTCCCCACAGAATGCAGCCTGAAGGGACGTCTTGCTTTCACAACTGATTCCTGGCCACATCTCTGAAATAAGTCTGCACCATGTGGGAAGAGCTCTTGGGTCCTGCCATGCTCTCTCTGGGCACACGCCAGGGAGTCTGCCATCAAAAGGTCAGCCTTATGCTCCTGGGAGAGATGCACTGTCCGGGGGCCAGTCAGAGGGGATGAGTGATTTTGGCTCTAGAGACTCCACAAGGCCATGGAGGGGCTGTAAGTGGCGGAAGCTGGCACAATGACTAAACCAACCACAGACTTTTTCAAGGTACAAATTTCTCAATTTAGCAAAAGGAAAAAACAAAGCCCAGCGCATTTGGCGTCAGAAGCCTGGGTCTGAATCCCAGCTCTGCTCCCTTCTCTCTCTATGGGATTAAGCAAGTCCCTCCCCCCCAGGCCTCTGTTTTCTGACATGTTGTCGAAGAAGGGGCAGGACCAGAGAGCTGATTTCTGCTCCTGAAGGTCAGGGAGACAAAGGCAGAATCATAAAGCTCTGCTGGTTTCCAATGCCAGGAAGCCTGCTTCTTCCTTCAAAGGAGTCACTTAAAGAGAAGAACCTGATGGGCACTGTCACTGAAGTCCAATCACATGGCCACTCATAGCACCAACTTAATATGATTCTTTCAACTTCACCTCAGACTACATCACCATCACTTCTCCAAGGAAGATGAATGTTGACCACAGAGCAAAAGGTGCCCTTCACCCAGGGAGGCCCTGATTTCTGACCAAATGAAGTGCCCATGAATTCTCCCCGAGGTAGAGCTAAAATGAGACCAGTCTGCTGCATGAGCTGCTTCCTGCCTCCCCTTGTCCATCTCTCAGATCCAATCCAATCCAATCTGCTTATGGTTCTCTCCACATCATCCTTGGAGAAGGATCTGGTGGCACACCTAGACCCAAGAGGCTGAACCGCTACGTCGTTTCAAAAAAGGGATTGCTGAGAGCCTGCACAGGTCACCAAGGGGAGCCTGGGAATAAGGAGGTCTCAGATTCAGCACCAGAGGCTGGTGAAAAAAGATACTCCAGCCATCTCAGCTACCATGGATGCCAAGGCTCCTTGACCCTGCAAGCCTCAATGGAAAAGGGCAGGGAGACCCACTCAATTAGAGGAGTTGAAATGTCCTAAGTTACAGCCTTGTTGGATTCCTCCAACCTCCTTTCCATTTTTTTCTGGCTCTGTCTCAGCCAGTGACCCCTCCTTTGCACACCTGACTCAGCCAGGCCCCGAGAAATAGAGAAGAGCCCTGTCTGGGTGAGATGAAAATGAAGGGCAAGGCTTGCGGCCCTCGGCGTGCTGATCACCAAAGACAATGCATCGAAATCTCCTTCATCTCTTCTTGCAGCTGACTTTGCTGATGTAGAAGACTTTTACCAGGGAGGAAACACTAGCTCAAGGAGCCCCAGGGCTACAGGGGAGCAAGGGAAAGAGGCGTCTTCAGCCCATGGAGAAGCTGTGATGCTCCCTCTGACAGATGGAGAAGCCCTGGGCAGCACACCCCTGGGGCTTCTTGGGGTCCCCAAAACTCAAAGCCAAGTGAAGTCGCTCGTGCACCTTGAGGAGGAGTGGACTCATGGCAGAAAGACGGGGCAAACCTAGGGAAGGACGGGAACCAAGTAGAGGAAGAGGCAAACGGAAAGTGAGGGAGTGAATATGTCTTTCCTCAAAGACACAGAAGGGGGGAAGAAGGGAGGCGGTTCCTGGGTGCACATGTGGGTGAAAATGTCTGTGTGTGTTCATGAGTAGGTGTCTGTATATGGGTGTTCGTGGAATGTGTGTGAATAGGGGTTTCTACACAGGGGCATATGTCTTAGCAGGACCTGCCCCTGCCCCCTCCCCACCCCTGCCAGAGCCACCCTGGGCAGTGACAGCTCTGGACGCAAGGCCCCCAGTGGATACATATGGTACATCCTTGTCCTGTCATCCTCTAGGTGTCCCATTGGACAGCAGAAGGCACCTCCCCTGGTGTCCCCTACCACAGGCCACCTGAGGCCAAGCTGCCATCCCACACCCAGGCTCTCCCTACCCTCCCAAGCTGGGGAGCCCCATTCTCCCACATCCAGCCTGCTGGAGCAGATCCTAAGAGCTGTGCCAGTCAGTGATGTGCAGCCTAGAGAAGGGAAGGCAGAGGAACTCACAAAAGCTGTCTCCAAGGAACTAAAAGGCAACAACATTTGTTCTGCCCAAACCCAGAGGGCAGAACTCAGAGCCCAGGTTGGAAATATGAGGCAAGTTTGTTGGCTGGCAGAACCGTGCCCAGCCTACCAAGGGCACTGAATAAATGTTCTATGTCTATCCATTCATCATCTATCCATCCATCCATCCATCCCTCCATCCACTCATCCATCCTTCTATCCATGTCTATCCAGCCTTCTATTCATCATCTATCGATTCGTCCATCTGTATACACATCCCTCTATCTACCCACCTGTTATCCATCTATCAATCCATCCATCCCTCATCTATCCTTCTATGTCTATCCATCCTTCCAGCAACCTGCCTATCCATCCATCCGTCTTCTATCCATCATGCATCCCTCTATCACCTATCCCTCTTTCCATCATCTATACATCCATCCATCCATCTATCCACCTGTCATCCAACTACTCACCCATCCTTCAATCCATCCATCCCTCATCTATCCATCATGCATCCCTCTATCCCTCATCTATACATGTATACACATATACATACATACATACCTCTATCCATCCATCTGTCATCCATCTACTCACCCATCCTTCAATTCATCCATCCCTCATCTATTCATCATGCATCCCTCTATCCCTCATCTATCCATCCATTCATCCATCCATTCATCCATCATCTATCCATCATGTATCCCTCTATCCATCATCTATATATACATACATACATACATTCATCTATCCATCATCTATCCAACACATATCCCTCTATCCATCATCTATATGTCCGTATACACATTCATCCATCATCTCTCCATGATGTATCCCTCTATCCATCATCTATACATACATACATACATACATACATACATATACATACATCATCCATCTACTCACCCATCCTTCAATCCATCCATCCCTCATCTATCCTTGTATGTCTATCCATCCATCCATCCATCATCTATACATCATCTATACATACATCCATTCATCTATCTCTCCATCCATCCACATGTGGAAAAATTCCCTAACTCTTAGTTACTGTGCAGTAGAAGGAGCTGCCTCAGGAAGCAGGAGGTTGGCTTTCCCTCCTTATTACACATCACAGCCATTTGCTTATTCAATGGCCTACTGTCTATTGCCCACACACAACCTCCCACTCGCCATCCTTGTGCCTTTTCAGGGTCCACCTCCTATCCCCTTCTCAGAATCCCTGGTTTCCTCTGAAGCCCAAGCTTGTACCCTGTACACACCAAGCCCCGCCAGCACCTTCTCTCCACCCTCCTCTCCAAATAACTTTAGATAGGTGTGTGTGGCTATTGTTCCCCTGGATGGGCTGTAACAGTCTCGAAGGCAGGAGCTGCTCTGTTCATGTCTGTACTCCCAGTACCTCAGCAAGGGGCTGGGGATGCACAACAGTAGCCAGAGAAGCCTGCTGGTGTTCAGCTGAGTTCCAGACTGCTTATGCCAGGATTCTGGACTCAGCTTCCATGGAGAGGACTTTGGGTTTGGATATTAAGAATCTGGATAAATGAAAACTTATTTTTAAAAATCTGATCAAGATTAATAAAATAACTGATGAAACAAGAGAGAGAAACAACAGACCCAATGGAGCCCATGCAAGCAAACCTGGTCATTCACCTGGGAGACTAAGGCCAAACAGAAGCCGGCTGCTTCAGGGGTCCCCTAGCACACTTCCACTCCCAAAAGGGGTGGGTCACCTGACATTTCAGGGGCCAGGGCAGACAGCCAGAGACAAGGTGCTAAGGCGGGGACTCCTACGGCCTCCTGTGTGCCAGGTAGCTACTCCTCCGCAAAGGGCATGCCCTTCCACCAAGTGAAGGCTAAGGTCCAGCCCTCTGCTAGGGAGCCCCAGGGGTCATGGCCATGCAAGGAGGCAGAAACAGGGGGTGTCCAAATGGCTTCCTCTGGTCACAGGCACCAGGAGAGGCTCAGGAAGGGGGAGCCTGGGCCCCTCCCCTACACTGTCCAGGGGACTGGGAGGGCAGGGGAGAAAACGGAGGCCCATCAGAACCAGGAGAACAGCAACAGATCCATGCCCAGGAAGAGGGGGAGCCAGGGCTCCGGTCCAGCTGGGCTGCCCACCCCCAGAACTCTAGAGGGAGAGCTAATCAAACTAGTACCAGCAGGATCTAATTATCTCAGTTTCATTACAGTCAGCCCAAGAAATGTCAGAGCTAGGAGGAGTCTTAGAACAGGGGATGGAAGAGCTGGAAGGGGTCTTAGAACAGGGGATGGCAGAGCTGCGAGGGGCCTGAGAACAGGGGATGGCAGAGCTGGGAGGGGTCTTATAACAGGGGATGGCAGAAGGGTAGGGCCTGAGAACGGGATGGCGGGGCCTCTGCCTCCCCCTCCCTTCCTGCCCCCAGGCCACCGCGCCCCTCCCCCTCCCCGCGGGTCCCTGCCTCAGTTTCTTCTCCCGTAGGTCCCTGCGTTACCGGTGCTGTTGCTCGCGGAGCAGCAACATGATCTCCTGCAACCGCTCCAGCCGCCTGCCCGGCTCATCGTCGGCTTCCAGCGCCGCCAGCGCTGCCTCCACCGGCCCGGAGCTGAAACCCTCCCAGTCGGAATCTGCACTGGGCGCCGCCATCTTCCGCGAAAGGGCGGGCCCCGCGCTCAGGAAACCGCCCCCCAACGGCCCTCTCTCCAATCTGCGCCCTCCGCGGCTCGAGCCCCGCCCCCAACGGCTTTTTCCCCAATCGGCTGTATCGCCCCTCCTCCCACACCGCCTCCTTCCCGGTTTGAATCCCGCCCTCCCGTCTCCGCCACCAATCCTCGCTGGTCTCCTCTTCCCGTCCCTCTTCTCAGCCTCGCGAGTCCCAACCAATCGGCTCCCTCGGCCCCGCCCCCTGACCGCCCCTGAGCTCGGGCTCCGCCCCAAAGGCCAGAGCGCCGAATCTCCTGCACGTGGCGTTCCCGGAGTCCCGCCCCCGGAACCGCAGGAGCTTCCCCAGTCCCGCCCTCCTCGAGAGCAGGGCTTCTTCGGATTTCTGTGTCCGCTCCCGGGGATCGTGGAAGCGTCATGGGAGGTGGCGAGGTGTGCCCCCTGCCCCGGACTCCGCCCATGCCCCCAGCAGTGACCAAGCCGCAGGACGGTGAGAGTAGGGCTGGAGGTGCCGGGGATGCCATGGCTGTGAAAGGGCTCCGGAAGCCTCTCCTTGGCAGGAGACGATGGTTGTGACATCCAGCCTTGAGGGCACCTGCACATGTAGAGCCTGAGGTCTGAGAAGGACCTCAGAGGCGCCTGCTCCAGAGCCCCTTTCCTTCCTTCCTTCCTTCTTTTCCTTCCTTCCTTCTTTCCTTCCTTCCTTCCTTCCTCCCTCCCTCCCCCCCCCTCTTTTCTTTCTTTTTCTTTCTTTCTTCTTTTTTGGAGGGGGGAAAAGCAAGGCAATTGGGGTTAAGTGACTTGCCCAAGGTCACATAGCTAGTAAATGTGTCAAGTATCTGAGGTCGCATTTGAACTCAGGTCCTCCTGACTCCAGGGCCGGCGCTCTATTCGCTTTCTTTCTTCCTTCTTTCTTTTCTCTTTCTTTTCCTTCTTTCCTTTCCAAGAAGGAAAGAACCTTTCATTTTTTTTTTAAGAGGAGGTATCTGAGGAATAACGGAAGTGGGATTTGACCCTGGGTCCTCTGACTTAGAACTCTTTCCACCAGAGCGTGTCAAATCCATCACCAAAAAGTTCTTTTTAATATATATTTATTTCATTCCTTTTTGTTATTTTTTGCCGATCATGAATAAAGATTTTCACCGCATGAGGCATGCATTTTTTGACACTTTCACTTGTTAGGGGTCCATTGACTGAAAACAAGTGAAGAAAGGGGGTTCTAATGGGATAAATCCACACCGACCACACTGCCCTCTAACGAGGAAGTAGTTGCCGCCCACGAGGACAGAGCTGGGGATT
>CM053581.1:395651022-395716126 GCA_028627135.1 Pseudochirops cupreus | reverse complement strand
GGGGGGGAAAGAAAGGAGGAGCGCATTTTTTATGCAGCAAAGAAAAAGTGAGGCCCCGGAGCACCCAAGGAAGGTGAGAAGAGGTGGGATGGAGGCGTGGTCTTGGCTAAAAGAGTCAGCCCTCCCTCGAAGCCTAGAGGAAAGGAGGTGTAGAAAGGAAATGGAAAAGAGTACTTTCTGTGTCCTCCCGCGTTGGGTACCCCAAAGTATAATCTATACCCAACTGCTTGCCTTCTCAAGGAGGGAGGGAGGGAGGGAATTTGGAACTCAAGAGTTAAGAATTGTTTTTACACGTGATTGAGAAAATACAACCACCTACAAGTCCGACATGTTGCGTTTGTGTATCGTGGTCCTACTCTGGTCTCCCTGAGGGCGGGGTGGTGGGGAGGGGGCTCAGCCAGATGCCCCGAGGGCGAAACCTTGCACCTTGCCACTGTATGACATTTGGGATTTGTAATGAAAGGCAATTAGACTGCAGAGCCGGAACTCACGAGCTGGAAAAACGCGGATCTCCACCCTGGTCTGCTGCTCGCTAGCTGTGAGACCTAAGGCCCCTTGCCTCCCATCTGGGGCCTCGATTTCCCATTTCAAGGTAGGAGGCGAGACACAGTGACCTCCCAGAACCTTCGGGCTCTGGCTGGTGGAATCAGCACCGACGTGACCAAACCCGAGGCTGCTTCTCCCTCCCTCTCCTTCCAGAGGACCGAGAGCCCCAGGAGCGTGACCTGGCTGGGAAGAGGAGGGCGGAGAGAGAGAGAGGGATGGGGAAGGGACTGGAGCAGCTCGTTGGAGACATTCCTAGTTCCGATTCTGCCGCCAGACAAGCCTCGCTTCTCCCTTGTCTGCCTGGGAGCTAAAGCCCACATACCTTTCCTGACACCTGGAATGCTTCCTATCTCCACCCGCCTCTGTGCCAAACCCTCCTCCCAAACTGCATTCGGCTCTCCCCTCCTCCGAGGAGTCTCCCAAGCCAATGGGGCTCTCCATCAACTCGCTGCCTTCAGCTTCAGCCTGCACTCCTCACCCCTCCACACACACACCTTGACTGGTTACCCCTGAGAAAACTATTCCCGCCTGGGACTGCTGGCGGCCTCTCCTCTGGGCTGGAGCTAGGGGTGGGGGCTCCCTGGGTTTAAAAGTGATATTGATGTGGAGCTCTTGCTTTGGGGTTACTCCCCAACCTCCACTCTCTCGGACAAGTCAGGGCCCCAGATCACAGATGCCAAGTCCTGGCAGGGTTCTAGGGGGTAGGTCTGAGAGGTGGAGAGGAGAGGGTTTTCTAGTGCTATGACTCAAGCCCCTACCAGTGTGCTTCCTGCTCGATTGTAGGTCATCTAGACTCTATTCCTTTTTAGAAAGAGGCATTTACTAAGGTGGTAGAGTAAGAAGGGCTGGTATGAGGTATAACCCCAAGTCTGTGACACTTTCCCAGCAGCATACACAGAGTCCAAGGGAGCACATGTACCAGAGGGGCTTTTCTTCCCTTTGTGGGGTGCTCACAGGTTCCTCTTAGTCATAGGGGCCTTCTCTGCTGGGCTCTTTGCAGAGGTATGAATCTGCCTTCCAAATCTCATCCAGTCACTGCCGTGGGGAAACCCCAAATCCTTCAGACTCTTCAAACTCACCAGGTCCTCCAGCTGACTGGAAGGGAGGGAGACCTAG
Source organism: Pseudochirops cupreus (assembly GCA_028627135.1). Taxonomy (NCBI): domain Eukaryota; kingdom Metazoa; phylum Chordata; class Mammalia; order Diprotodontia; family Pseudocheiridae; genus Pseudochirops; species Pseudochirops cupreus. The sequence continues at coordinate 395,714,464 of CM053581.1, read as the reverse complement.
GCTGAGGTCAGGTCCAAGGTCTCTCCTCTCCCATGTGGCTCATCCTTTGGAATCACATCACTTAGATGAGTCTTACAGATAACCTTTAGGAGCACAATCTGAACACAATTTCTGGACAGTTGGCACTCCAATTCCATGACTTTCTCCCTTGGCCCAAAGCCTATGAGTGATTGGTTGACCGAAACAAAAGCCCTTCTCAGCCCCTCTCTGTAGGTATGGCAGGTACCACTGAGTTAAGTGGGGGCAGAGTGAATTAGGTGCCTAACTCTTCAGCACATTGGACATGCCGGCTCATCTGATCCAATCCCTTCCTTTTACAGATGAGGAAACTGAGGCCCAGAGAGGGGAGCCCAGGCTGCAAGGAAGTGAGGGACAGAGTGAGGAATCAAACCCAAATCATTCTTCAATCAGTAATCTGTGTGCCAGGCATGAAACCTAGAGGATACAGAGATGAGAAAGAAACAAGTGATGGCCTCAAGGAGCTTACAATCTATGGCAAAAAAAAAACCACACACACACAGAGAAGTAAATGCAAACTATAAATGAATTTAATGGGGTGCACTAGTGATAGGGGAGCAGGAGAGCCTCAGTACAGATTGCCCATGCTGCATGGCACACTGCCATCTCCCTGGCACGATGACTTGAGTACACATCCTGTGTGAGCACCCTGTGCTCTCTTGCACCTGGGCCAGACTTAGAGAAACCATAAGATCCTGGTCAAGGTCTTCTTGCTCTTACCGACATATTCAACTTGTCAGGCCCTACTGTGTGCCCAGTGCTGTCCTAGGTGCTGAGAATACAACAAAATCTAAATAGGGCACCATGCTCAGGGAGCACACATTCTGTCAGAGGAGGCAATGTGGACACAGAGAAGTAAAGAGGTGATCTGAGAGGGGAGACAGCACTAATGATGAGACAAATCAAGAGAAGCTTCCTGAAGGAGGAGGCACTAAGGATTCCAAGTATGGGAAGGGATGTGGAGGCAGGGACTGGACTGTCTTATTGGGAGAATAGCAAATAAGGAAGAAGATGATGGTGCTGATGGTGATGATGATGGTGATGGTGATGCTGGTGATGATGGTGATGATGATGGTGATGGTGATGATGATGATGATGGTGCTGATGGTGATGATGGTGCTGATGGTGCTGATGGTGCTGATGATGATGATGGTGCTGATGGTGCTGATGGTGCTGATGGTGATGATGGTGATGATGGTGCTGATGGTGATGATGATGGTGATGGTGATGCTGGTGATGATGGTGCTGATGGTGCTGATGGTGATGGTAATGGTGATGATGGTGATGGTGATGGTGATGGTACTGCTGCTGCTGCTGCTGATGGTGATGGTGATGGTGATGATGGTGATGGTGATGGTGATGATGATGATGATGATGGTGATGGTGATGATGATGGTGATGGTGATGGTGATGGTGATGATGGTGATGGTGATGGTGATGGTGATGATGATGATGATGATGGTGATGGTGATGGTGATGGTGATGATGGTGATGGTGATGGTGATGATGGTGATGATGGTGCTGCTGCTGATGATGATGGTGATGGTGATGATGGTGATGGTGATGGTGATGGTGATGATGGTGATGGTGATGATGGTGATGGTGATGGTGATGGTGATGGTGATGGTGATGATGGTGCTGCTGCTGATGATGATGATGGTGATGGTGATGGTGATGATGGTGATGATGGTGCTGATGGTGATGATGATGATGGTGGTGCTAATGGTGATGATGGTGATGATGATGATGATGGTGATGATGATGATGGTGGTGATGATGGTGATGATGATGGTGATGGTGATGATGATAGCAGCTAACATTTATATAGCACTATAAGGTTTACAAAGCACTTTATAAATATCATCCATTTGATCTTCACCACAGCCTTGTGCTTTTATTATCCACACTTTACAGATGAGGAAACTGAGTAAAGCAGAGTTGAAGTGTCCAAGGTCACACAGCTAAGAAGAGTCAGGCTGGATTTGAATTGAGTTCAGGTGTCCCCGATGCCAGACCTCCACCCTGTATCCCCTGCGCCCTCCGAGTGGCCATTTGGGATGAAGACCAGAGTGTGTGAAGGGGAGTGATGTGAACTAAGTCTGGAGAGGTAAACTGGAGTCAGATTGCTCCTGACACTGGCAGGAAGAATTTGCATTTTTCCCTTGAGGCCAGAGGGAGCCATGGAAAGCCCCATAGTACTTGATCAGGAACATCTTTAACCACCAGGGCTCTAAGAAGCTCTGGTTTTTCTCCTGTTGGTGAAGCAGATTATAATCCTTCCACAATTTACAATATGGTCTTGGGAGGGGGGAGGGTTGCCTGGATAAAGCACACGCCCTGGGAGTCAAACCTTGGGTGCATGAATTTAGGGAATAAATCTGTGACGATGACCCTTGACTGAGCTGGTCCTGGGATGGCAGACATGTCAAATCCAACCTCCTCATTTTGCAGAGAGAGAAACTGAGGTACATAGAAAGGAAATTTGTCCCTAGACTGCCCAGCTAGCGGGTGGCAGGACTGGCATGAGAGCTCTAGTCCTCCAGCTCTATTCAAACCTCAAAGCCTTCCCAACTCAGTGGCACCTTATCAGAACCTATTTTCCTTGAGCAGTGCCATTGAGAGCCCCCGGTCATCTTCACACCCTCAAGAATATCAGCGGACAGGAAAGGCTAGGTAGAGCAGTGAATAGAGCATTTGCCCTGAAGTCAGGAGGACCTGAGTTCAAATCCAGCCTCAGACTCTTAACACTTACTAGCCCTGTGACCTTGGGAAAGTCACTTAACCCCAATTGCCCTGCCCTCCCATCTCCAAAAGAAAAAAAAAAGAATGTCAGGGGACCTCTAACAGAGGCTGGTCATGGAAGCTGATACTGACCCTGGGAAATACACTGACACAGTACTGAGTGGGTAGAAAGCTGGCCTGGGAGACAGGAGTGTATGAGTTCAAGTCCCGTCTCTGGCGCCCAGGACAAGTGCTCCATACATTGCAGAGAAAGTGTAGGTGGAGCTTCCACGTCTAGATGTTCCACAAAACCATGATACCCCAGGTCTAGTCTCTGTCCCCTCTCCAGCATGTCCCAGTGATGCTGACTGAGACTTGGCAGAGCATTCAGGCTCTCCAGAGAAGCCCGAATCTAGGAGAACTGGGGGGCGGGGATGACGCCGCATGACCACTTGCCTGGAGTCAGGGGACCTGAGTTCTGGTCCCAGAAGGGTCACTACTGACCAGCTGGTGGGCTACTCTACAATCAACAAAGGTCGTGTCGTTTGGAGGTGGCGAGGAGGGGAAGGGAAGGGAGGGGAGGGGAGAATGGAGCTTCCGACAGCCGCTGAGTGGACGCCGGCCTCGCTGCTCTGAAGATACCCACTGAGAAAAGCATTGGCTCAGACCAGACGAGAGGGTCAGAACTCGTAGTCATAGAGTGACATCTAGTGAAAGGAAGCAGAAAAAACTTTTTCTTCAGGGCCAAGTTCAAGAGCATTTTCCAAGACATTGTTGGACCTTGAGTCTAAGGCAGCAGGTAGGCTCGCTGCTGGCCTCACCAAGCCCCCGGGCACATCTGGCACGCCAAAGCAAAATGGAAGCCCGCCCACGTGGAGCCCCGCATGGCCTAGGGCCTTCGCACGGACATTCCTCTGTATCGACTTTGTATTAAAGGTTCTCCCCCATCCAAGAAAGGAAACTCTGACACTTTGTAACCTCAGCACCTCAGACCACTCCTCACGCACAGAAAGCACTTGGCGAATCCACATGGAATGAATAAATGAATCCTGTAGTTGTTGTAACCCCACAAATAATCACTCGGCACCTAGTATTTGCTCCGAAAAGTTTGGATTCAGTCAAAGGGACGCACTTGAGGACCTAGAGGCCACATGAGGACCAAGGAAGCTCGGCAGCAGATAGTGGCCGCTACGCCAGCCGCCCGCCCGGCCCGCCCCCCCCCTCCCCCCCTGCCCCCCGCCGGAATCCACATGAGGACCTCGAGATTGCAGGTTTCCCACCTCTGGGGCAGGCTTTCTGCCCAGCTCCATCTAGCAATGGAAAAACTGGCCTTCCCCCAAGGAAGACAGACCAATTAGGAGGAGATGAGGGTGAGGTCACAAAGGCAAAGGCACAACTGGGAGGCAGAGAGAGGAGTCTGAGGGGACCTGGGTTCGAATGTCACATCTGGGGCTCGCTGCCTGTGGGAGGTTGGACAAGCCACTGAACCTCCGTGGCTGCCATCTCCAGTGGCTCAGCCCCGCTTGTCAGGTGATCATGACTTTTTACAAATATATTCTCTCTATCTCCATTGAAATAAATGGTCTAGTCCTGAAACTACCGTAGAAGTGGACCCTGAATGTCAGACTCGAGGAGAACCTAAGAACAGGGACTGTCAGAGATAAGGAGGGACCTAGAACATGGAATGTTCTAAGTTAGAACTGGGAGGGAGTTTAGACAAAGCACGGACTCTCGGAGCTCGAAAGGCCCCTGGGGCCGTAGTCTTACAGAGCAGAGTCTGAGAATGGGTCACTGAAAGTCCCTGGGAGATACAGATGTCCGTAGTTTCATAGGGACCTAAGACTTCGTTTTACAGGTGAAGAAACTGAGGCCCAGAGAGGCTGTGCCCTGCCCCACATCGCACAGGTAGCAAGTCTGTCTCCAAATCCTCGCCTTCCGGTGGCCTTCCTCGGATTATGTGAGGATTTAAGTCACTTTGGGCAGACGGCTCTACTTCCAACGAAGATTCGCATCAGACAGCGGCAGCTGCAACCCTCTCCCCTCCCCCTCGCCGGGATCTCCCCTTCCGCGAGGGCCCGGAGCTGGCCGCTGCCCCCTCCCCTCCGCAGGGAGCTGGAACAAAGGCTCGGCCCAGAGCGCGCGCTCTCTGAAGGGGCGCTTTGTCCCAGCGGCCATTGGGATCATTTTTCAGGAGCTCGAGTTACCCCCGGGAAGATTTTTTAGGAAGCTTCTTGATACAGGGACATTGTTTCCCTACCCGCTGCTCCTTGGCTTGGACTTTCGGGCCAGATTCAGAGATTAGCGCAGGCCTGCGCCTCCCTCAGGTTGCCCCGACTCCCCCACTCCCCCTGACCACAGATGACCCAGTAACCGAAACTCACTCCTTAAACTCTCCAGAGAAAAGGCTTTTTAAAAAGCAAAGAAAATCATGGCTTTTAGAGGGGTTTCTTTTTTTCCCATCTCCGGGACCCTTCCTCCCCTTCTCGTAGTCCTTACTGTTACCGTGGTTGTTCACAGGAGGTGGGGAGCCCCCTCTGTCTTCATAGAGACAGGAGTGACCAGGGACGGGCGGTAGAGAGGAGGAAAGGAGCTAATTCGTTTGCTGGAAGAAGTGAGAGATGGGGGCCGAGGGCGGGGGTGCAGAATGGTGCATATCCTCCTGGAAGCTGGGGCCAGCCTAACACCTGCTATTATATGGACCGTAGGAGCTACTTCATAAAAGTTTGCTTGTTAATTGATTGGTCCATGCTGTTTCTGTGTTTGCTGCTAAAGCCAGGCATGGACCTAAACTTTTGGACTTAGAGGACCTGTATTCATATCCTGCCTTTGACATTTACCAGTTGTATGTTTGTGGGCAAAGTCCTTCTTTCCCCTCCCTGGGCCTCGGCTTCCTCCACTGTAAAATGAGAGAGTTGGACTGGACAGACAGGGAGGACCCCAGGCTCCTAGAGGGAAAGGCTCAGTAGCAGGGGGCATACACCCAGGAAGGACCTGATGGAACAACCCAAGCTAGGGCCATGCCCAAGGGGTTCCCTTAGAGGGCAGTCTCCAGCTTCCCAGCTGCCCTGCAGCATCATCACTGGAAATAATAGGGAAATGGGCTCAACCTCTGTCCTGATTTGGATGTATTCCTGACATCAGGCTCCTGGAAAATTGTTTCCCTGGAGAGATGGCTAGATTTTTGTACTCACAGGACCTGGGTTTGAATCTCAGCTCTGCCCCTTACTGTGTGACCTAGGGCAAGCTATCAAATCTCTTTCCTCATCAGTAAAGTGAAGGCGGTGGGCTAGCTGCCCTGGCAGGGCCCTCTCAGCCTCTCCCTCTGGCTTTATCCACAAAGAACACCAACCCTTGGATGCTGCAGGGACCTGGAGGAGACCTCCTGGCCCCAGGGGATGCTTCCCTTCATTCCTGGGTGAATAGGAATGTGTTATAAATCATATCTCCAGTGCTGCAAATGACAAAGTAAGCAAACCCTTGCCTGAGGGAGCCTGTCCAATTTGTCAGCTCTGATGATGGGCTCCCACTGGGGAACGAGCCCCTGCATGTTGGGCGCTCACTAATTACCCCTGGAAAGAATCCACTCAGACAGAGTGGCCTAAGAGGGCGAGGCTAGGAGGCAGAAGGAGGGGAGAGGCTGGGACTGAGGTATCAGCCCCCCAAATCCACCCCCAGCTTTGGACTCCAATCCAGTCTCAGCCATGGCAAAAGGAAACATGCCATCAGGGCCATGGAGAACAGCCCCAGGACTGCTTCCATTCAGGCAAAAGAAATGATGCCCATGAAGCCCTGGGGAGAATTCATTCATTCATTGACTCATGCATTCAATCACTAATTCACTCACTCACTCACTCACTCATTCACCCACTCACTCAGTCACTCATTTATTCACTCACTCATTCACTCACTCATTCACTCATTCATTCACTCATTCATTCATTCATTCATTCAATCATTTGTTCATTCATTCATTGCTTCTGCTGATCCACAAGTTCATCTATTAGACCCTGGCCATGGTGTCAGGCTCTCTGTCTTCAGACCCAAGGGAGAGACAGTGACCCTCCTGAGATGCTCAGGTTATGAGGGATATCTCTATATCTCTCTTCAACTCCCTCACACACACACCTGTATGGACCAGACCTGGGAGAAGCACAAAACTCTTTGGAGTGACCAAGCTGCAGATTGAAATAAGAGAAGTGGATTTCACCATCAGTGTTAGAGTCCATGGAACTGGAAGGCCAAAGCATGAGATCAGAAGCCTCGTCCTGCTGCATCCTCAGTGAGACCTTGGACAAGTCAGCTTCCCCCCCCCCCTTCTTTTGTAAAAGGAGCAGGGTGGAACACAATCTCTAAGACCACCCTGGCTCTGCCATTCACATTCTCTGTTCTCAGGCCCCTCCTAGCTCTGACAGTCGGAGCTCCATCTCTGTGACTCTGGTCCTTTGGGCCAGGAGAATAGTGTATCTCCCCAGCAAATGACAAATCTACATGGGAGTACAGAGATTTTTGCTTTTCCATAAAAAAGCCAATAAAGAAATTTCAAAGAGGAGAGAGAGAATGTGACTTCCCTCAGGGATGAGGGGCCCCTCATGCAAGCCCCAGGCTTGGGGTCCATTTCCAGGTAGGGGAGACCTGCCCCTCCATCTATGCCATGAGGGAGCCCAGAATCCTGGCCCAACAGCCCCAGACTCTCCCTCCTCTGTGCCTCAGTCTCCTCCTCTGTAAAATGGGCAAACCCATGTCACCCACCACTTTGTGAAGATCCAATTGGTGATATCTGGAAATGCCCCATGACTCACACAAGCAGCCCCAGGGGGCCTGGAGCCCTCTAGTCCTTGTCCCCCTCTAAGGAGAATCAGGCAATTGGGTGTAAAGGCAAGGGCTCTGAGCTGACCTGCTTTCCCTCTCACCCTTAGTTCTGTGCCTCAGTCTCTTTCTCTGTAAAATGAAGGGTGTGGCCAAGGTGGCCTCTGAGGTCCTTTCAGCTTTGGATTTAGGATGCTGCTGGTGACCTTGGGCAAAGTGGTCTTCCTTCCTCAGGACTTCAGTCTCCTGAGAGAGACAGAGACAGAGACAGAGAGAGACAGAGACAGAGAGAGACAGAGACAGAGAGAGACAGAGACAGAGAGAGACAGAGAGAGACTGACTTGGCCAATAAGATTCCTTCTTCTTGGAGTCCTGGGATCTGGCCCCTTCCCCTCCAGGCCAGGCTGTAGAACAGACAAGAGAGCAAAGGAAGGGGCTCACACTCAGCCAGACCAGTCCTGCCCATCCTTCAAGAGAGGATAGAACAGTGCCAAATGGCAGAAGCAGCTATTGGGGCTAACAAGGCTCCATATGAACCCTCAATGCAGACCTGGGCACCCCCATCTGCGCCCCAGTGTTGGGGGAAGGGGAGAGAGCTGTGTTTCAGGGATGGGTCCTGGGAAGGGCAGGGGCAGGGAGGGTGGGAGAGGAGAGACAGCTGGGTTCAGACCAGGAGAACCTGGGTGCAGCCTCCCTGACCTTTCCAGCCTGGGTTCATGTGACTCCACTCCCCACCCTCCATCCATGCCTTCTGTCCCTGACCATCTCCCAGGAACTGACGGGTACCCCAACCATGAGGCATTTTTACAAGCTGCACTGCAGAATTCTCCTGCCAGATTCCTTGTTCACTGAATCAAGAGCTTCATCTCACTGGACCCAGGCCTTGCCTTATGGAGGAGACAAAGAGACAAGTGTGAGGTGCTCGGATCATTGGTCCAGATCAAGAAAGGGCCTTGAAGCCAAGCCCTGAGACCCTCACTCCTACACCGAGCTACCCTGACCTTGTGGAGCTCCCGAGCCTTCTTCTCTGAACCCTGGAATGGGGCCAATGCCAGCTCAGGGCAGGGGCTCAGAGGGGAGCACTCACCTCTCGGTGACCCAAGGGCCTGGCGGCCAGTCACAGGAGGCAGTGCTGACTCATCCTGACCCAGCTCGACAGCATGGCACTCACCAGGGGTGTTGCAACAAGGAGGCCGCCAGCTCTGGGCTTTGTCTGAGCCTGGGCTTCCGGATCTGCCCTGCCTGGCATTGGCATTTGGGGCTGGTTCTGCCTGCCCTTCCCTGCTCTTGCCCTGTGCCAGCCCCTGCCCCTGTGCCAGCTCTAGCCCTGGCCCCTGCCTCTGCCCCTGCCCCTGCCCTTAAAGTACAGCCACGCATGGGGCCTGTTCCCTAGTCCTTCTTCCAAAAATGTGCCTCCATGATCCTGGTCCCCAAGAAGAGTCTGACTAGAGTATATGGGCCCAACTCTGGGTCTTCCGCCCCTTTTGGGACACTCTTGTCTCTCAGGGAGCGGAGAAACCACATTCACTGGGTCATTTTCCAGTGTTTGGTTTGGATGCAGCTCCTGCCGGCCCAGACCCCTCTAATAAGCAAAGGGCCCATTCTTTCTGGCCCATCCTCCCTCTTTCTTTGATCCATGAAAAGCCAAGAACCAGCACTCCCCCATATCCAGGGTGGGAAGCAAAAGCCCCCAGAGCCTACCCCAAAGTGGTGGGCCAAGTGTTTGTTTTTTGATGAAAGAAAACTTCTGAAAATGGGCACTCAAAGCCAGACTGTGCCAGTCCCTCCCAAGGCCATCAAGAGTCACCTTTGGAATTAATGATTTACTCCTGGCCCATTGGACTGTTTGCTTTGCTCTTCACACTGAGGGGCTCCCTTAGCAACTCGGCCCTCAGCAGCCTCCAGCTCTCCTTGAACCCGGGGCACCCTCTTAAGGAAGTGCCCCCAGGCCCTTCCAGGGCACGGGCCTCTCTTCAGTGTTTGCCCAAGTGAAAGGGATGAATCAGCCAGTCCTGAATGGGTTCCTTCCCCTCCCACCTCCCCAGCCTTGCTATTCAAAGCCACTGTTTGCTATCCCTTGTGTCAACATGTGCTGCCACCATCCTTTCCTGACAAGGCCTCAGAGCACCAGCATACCACTTCTCCGGGATACCCGAGCACACCTCAAGATGGGCTTCAGGCTTCCACCCATCCCTGCCTGGGCACACCCAGGACAGGCCCGCTGCCCAGAATGAGCCAGCCCACAGCCAGGGTCCCCAGTCCAGGATGCTTCCAGTCACAGCCCCTCCCAAGGATGGTCCTCGAGATAGAGATGGGCCAGCCAAGGAAACCAGGGCTCCCAAAGACATCATGAGTCAAGCCACACTGACGGCAGCTTCAACAATAATGCTGCAGCTCAACTGTGTGGGCCATCTGAGAAAAGGGCACAGCAGGATGGGGTCAGAGTGCACCCCAGGTCCCTGGGCTCCCTTCTGGAGCACCTGCCAGTTCCCAAAGAGTCTCCCTTCCTCCCATCTTGGTACTGCCTGATGGATGTGATGGAGTGAGAAACCAAGGCTCAAGGGGAGTGCCCCATGGCCACAGCCTGGAGTCTCACCCAGGCCTCCACATCACAGCTGCTTCTCCCATTGAAGCCAAGCTGTTTGGCTAACGATGAGGACGGAGGTGGGAAAAACAAAAGTGATTGTCCATCTTGAGCTTTCAGGGACCTCAGAGGCCATCTGGCCCAGCTTCTTCCTTTGACAGAGGGGGAAACTGAGGTCCGGAGAGGACGAATGACTTGCCCAAGGTAACACAGACCCCAGGTCCTCTGACTTGAGACTGTTCTGTCTCTGCTGTGTGCAAAGCACAGTAGAAAGTCATCAGTTAGATGATGGGGGGGGCAGACTTGGGGCTTCCTTGATCTGGCGAACTCCCAGGTGAGGGTACTCCCTTCTCAGTGCAGATCGCTTCCCAGGACCCCCAGCAAAGTCTGTGTGGGAGGCAGCGCTGGCCCCCATGGGTTCCTGACCCAGAGCCCACTCTCCCCAACTCTGCTGGTCTCCTCTAGCATCTGGGTAAACAGAGATGGCTAAAAACAGGCCACCAGAAGACAGATCCCTGCCCTCCATCAGTGACCCTTGTGAGACAGCAGTCCAGGTTTGCTCCATGCACAGCCTTTGATGGCTGTTTGTGGAGTGGAAATGGAGCCTGAGAGCCCCCACAGAAAGACACTGTCCGAGCTTGGCCCCCCAAGAGACCAGAAAATGTCCCTCCCTCTCTTCTTTCCATGAGTCAGGGGCCACGGGCATGGGATACAGTGTCTGCTGTCAGGATGGAACTGGTGGAGATGTTTTGTCTCTCTCTCCCTCCTCCTTCTCACCTCTCTTTCCTCTCTCTCTTTCCCTCCTTCCTTCCTTCTCTCCCCTGTTTCAGCCTACAACCACATTAGAAAGTAGGAAAGATTGTATAAACAACGGAAGTGATGTTTAAGAAAAAAGAACTCAACATTTGTTGAATTGAGCTGAATTCCAAGCGGTGACCCTTCATGGCCAGGCTGCTGGTTTTTCTACAGGGAAAAGTGTGATGGATTTTGGACCAGGAGACCTAGACTCAAGCTGGGCTTGGCATCAAAGCAGACCCGAGTTCAAATTTGGCCTCAGACACTTCCTAGCTCTGCGATCCTGGGCAAGTCTCTTAACCGATGTCTGCCTCAGTTTCCCCAACTGTGAAATGGGGCTCATAATAGCCCCTCCCCCAGGGCTGTGGCAAGGATCAAGTGAGATCATATCTACAAACCCTCGCACACGACGTCAATGCTGTTGTTATTACAACGTGGGAGTCAGGGCTTTGCCACTGCACGGCCCCGGGCACCAGCTGTCTCTGCGCCCACCTCGGAGTCTCCATCCGAGGAACGTGGGTCTCCCTTACAAGGCCAGCGTGGGGCACGGCGTCCTCTGTCAAGCTCTGGGCTCTGCACAAAACTGAGCGCCAGACCAGGCTTCGGCAGGATCACGGCGTCTCCCAGAGTCGATGACAATGGTGCGTTTGCCCCACTCCTGGGGAGCCCCCATTCCAGGCTGAACCAGCCCGCAGCGTCACACGCCCATTATCTCATGTTTTCCATGCAGTTGCAGGTGAGCAACGTAGATCAGGCAAGAATGAACACGCACCTGTGCAGACACGGGAAATCTTGTGTTTGCCTGGCTCCGACGGCCCCGGGGCTGGCCGACCCTCCGCCCGCGGGGGCGGCTCCCCTCCCTCCGACCCCTGCAGCTCTCTCGTGGCTGGTGGGGAGAGGCAGCACTGGGCCTTTGGACAGCGGAGCAGCACCTGTGGGAAGGACAAGAGCCTTGGCCCGTGCCGGGCTGGATTGCGGCTTCGCTCCTCGCTACCTGGCTGGCCCCGCCACCTGCTTCCTGCTGCACAGCACCACCACAATGGGCCAGCTAAGGGCCAGCTTGCAGTTCTGTTTTTCCGTGACCTTGTAAATGTGGATGCCATTCCCTCCTTGAGGGGTAGCAGGAGCTGGAAATGGTGTAGCCAAAAGCCCCAGGCTGGGAGAGAGAGAGCAGGACCAGTCCCAGCTCGGCCACTCGCTGTGTGGCTTTGGGCAAGTCACCCTCTCTGGGCCTCAGTTTCCAAATCTGTAAAATGAGGTCAAGGATTCTTCCAGCTCCAAATCTCAGGAGCTTATGGTCTCTTTTGCATGTATGTGAGAACATGTAAAATGCACACATGTGTTGGCATAACACAGCCACACACGTGTGCCGAACAGAGCTTCTCCCTGTTCCCCACACACCATGCCTCATCTCCAGCCTCTGGGGATGTGCAGTGGCCTGGAATCCGCCCCCAGTCCCCCATCCGGAGTCCCTTCCAAGCTGCCTTGTGTATGCTGTGCATGCATCTCGAACACAAACCAAGCTCTCTGAATGTTGTCACCTCTACCAGAAAGGGAACAGGTCCTGGGAGACAGGGCAGTTTTGCTTTTGCCTGTGTATACCCAGCACCTGGCACACAGCAGGCACTTAATAAATGCTTGCTGGAGTGAATTGCTGAGGCTTGAAGTGATACAGAGGCCAGGACACCAGGTGGGCAAAGGCTGCTGGTTGGAGAGGTGGGGAAGAAAAGCAATGCTGCCCTGGCCCTAGAGAGGCATGGGACTGACCGCAGCCCTTAGGATGGGCAGCTCTCTGAGCGCCCCAGCCCAATCCTACCTGAAAAAAAGGAGCCCCAGCCTCTGCTTGGATACACCCTGGGACAGGGTGCTCCCTTTCTCCCTCCAGACCTCAACTTTGCTCTCACAAACACTCTTCTTCCATCCATGGGCCCCCATTTCACCACCCAGTTCTGCCTCAGTCGGTCCAGGACAAACAAATACCTCTTTGTTCAGCCCCTCCCTCACGTCTCCCCAGGAGCCTCTAATCCCTAAAGGGGCATCCCTCTGGGCCCAAGAGGATACTACTTTGCGGGTAGGAGGCATTTCTGAGACAGAGCAGCTGGGGCAGTGGAGCCCCCGGGAGGAGCATCCCCAGGTAACACACCCACAGCCGAAGCCTTTGGCTTCATCTGCAGAGGCCCACCAACCAGCCTCCAGAAGGTTCAGTTCACCCCAATGGCGACAGACCAGCCCCTGTCCACAGGGAGCTCCCATTCTACATGGTGCAAACACCCAGATCAGTAATTGATTTCTGGCTGTCAGATGACTCCTTGAGAGAAGGTTCAGTTTGCTTCCTGGTTCAGCCCCTCTAATGAGGTGCTGAGCATGAAATGGGCTGTAGAGTATGTGAAGGGTCCCTGTCCTGGAAGTGGGCCACCCTGGGTTTACTGGTCCAAAGAACCCCCCATGATGGCCACCCTCAGACATGAGGCCCAGACAGATGCCAGAGAAGGCCCCAGAGGGCCTGGCAGGGCAGGGTGGGAGAAGAGACCCAGCCAAGGGCCAGGGGCTGAGGCCCCTTTCATGGAGGAGGGGCTGCCATCTGCCCTCTGAGGCTGATGCCCACAGGAACAATGGGGCTCTGACCACTGCTGGGGGTCTGCGAGCAGAGCGCTGGATTGGAACTCAGGCTTCCCAACTGCAGGCCTCATTCTTTCCATCATCACGCTGTAGTGTGGTAGGGAAAGCCCTGGGAGTCGTGAACCTGGGTTATTGCTCACTATGACATGACCTTAGGTCCCTTCCCTCTTCTGTACAACAAGGGGTTTGAGCAACATCATCTACCAGGTCTCTTCTGATTCTCCTCCCCCACTAGACTGAGCAGTAGGAGGGCAGGAGCTAGATCTGACCTAAACTCTGAGACTCTTCCATCCCTGAGCACAGCCCTGTCTGTACACAGTAGGCACTTAAGAAAGGCTTACAGACTGGGGTTAGCCCCCATGGCCTGACCACAGAGAGGCCCAGATCTGAGGCTTTGGGTACCATGACAGCAGCCCACCATCCCTGTAAACAAACCCCACCCAGGCTTCCAGCAGAGCCCCCTCAACAGACCTCATCAGTCCCCTCGGAAGACTGATTTCCCCAGCAACCACAGATCTAACTGCAGAAACCTCAGGGCATGAGGTTGACATTAGTTCTGGGGAAAGCAAGCATCTCCCCTTGGAGAGAGTTGCGTCCCCAAGCGAGTGAGGGAGCAAGCCAGCAGGCAAGTGGCTGACGGGGAAAAGGATGGAAGGGAGAGGCCCAAGGCTATGGGCCTGGGGCTTTGGCAATAGCTCAGACACTCTACTTTCTTGGAAACAGGAAAGGTCAGGGTTCAAGCAAGCCCCCCAGAAGTCTGGGCACAGAGTTCAATATATACAAGTAGATTCTTTGGGTCCTCAATCAGAAATTAGTGTCTCTCCCAGAGATTCTCTTTGAGATAAGCTGGGGCCTCCTCTGCCAACATTCACCTCTTCAGCATCTGAGCGCCCAGGCTCTGTTCTAAGTCTGCTTGGGGGCTACAGAGGCAGAGAAGGAAGCCAGTCCTGCTGTCGGAAACCTTACATTCTTTCAGAGGAGACAAGGTATACACCTATAGGGGTATTTTTACATTTACCAGAGATTTGGGGGAAGGACAGGGTGAGAATCAGGAACAGCTTCACAAAGAAGGCATGGCTAGTGCAAAGTCCCAGAGGCAGGAGGTTTGTGTGGAGGTTTGTGTTTTGGCTGGGTTGTGGTATATCCGAAGGAGAGCAATGGATAAGGAGGCTGTGAAGCTAGGCTGGAGCTAGTTTGCAAAGCCTTAATAAAGGCTTTGCATGAGATCATTGGGACAACAGGAAGCTAGCCGGGCTTACTAGGCAGACTAGAACCAAGATTGGACTGGAAGGGGGAGAAGCAGACTCCATGAAGGCCTGGCCTGGAGGGTGGTGACATCAGAGGACAGAAGGGAGGTCTCCAAGTGTTCTGGGGAACCATTAAGGCTTGTGTCTTACCTGGGTTCGAGAGGGCAGGGACACCGTGGCCTTTCCACCTCCATGGAAGAATGTGATAAGCACACTGAACCCATAAAGGGGAAGACAACAGGGCCTCGATGGTAATGGGCTACTTCAGTTATAAAAAGGAAGAGAGACAGGGAGCCAAGTTCCAGAGGGGAAAACACTGGATGCTGGCATTCAGAGCCTGACCTTGTGGCCATGGCAACCTTAGCCAGGAGGCAGTACCTCCCCCAGCTCCAATTTCCACATTGTCTTTGCTCTACTGACCTGGCAAAATTGGTGGATCGCTACTGTTGTGAAAACCCACAGAGGGACTGGGTGGGCAGTGCCAGGTAGCCAGTGAATGGCCAAGTGTCCACTTGTATTTAGAAGTTTCCAACATGCCCCACACACACAAGGAGGCTGAGGGCTATTTCATAACAAGGACTATCAGGCCCAAGATATAGATGAACAAACTGTGGCTCTGAGAGTGAAGAACTCTTGCTGAAGTGTGAGAGTGAGGGTTCTTCTCCCATTCTGTAGACAAGGATGCCAGGCAAGCAATTTGCCCGAGATCTTACAATTAGAGAGGGTCAGAGAAGAGCATAGTTCATTGTCCCCATTCTGCAGATAAGGAGACTGAGGCTCCAGAGTTAACATGGCTTGTCCATAGCTACCACCCAGCTGGTAGCAGAGCCCGGATTCCCAAGCAGGCTCTTTCAGCTCCTTCTGAAATGCCTGGGCCCCAGCTGGGAGCCGGAAAGGGACTCTTACAAATGAGGATGGTGAGCCCCATAGAAGAACCCCAGCTGGGCAGCGGCAGAGCCAGGGTTCAAGCCAAGGTCTGTTGACTCCAAGCCAGCCCTCTCTGAGCCCCACCCAGCTCCTGCCTTTGCTTCCTGGAGAGCCTGAGACCCACAGATGCTCCTGGAGGCCTGCCCACACATCTGATGCCTGGCTCAGAGAACAGTCATCAGGCGAGGCTCCACCCCACCCCTTCTTTTAATTAGGTCTGATCGTGGCGGCCCTCCAAACTGCCCGCGGAGCACGAGGCTTGCCCCCACCCGGCTGGGCTGCCGATCAAGGCCGAGTTGGGACATGTGCTTCAGGCAGGAGGTGGCATCTAGCAGTGTCCACCCTGTCCCCTTTGAGGTATGCCAGGTGGGGCTGACCAGAGAGTCTACCCTCTGGTCAGAGAGGCCCTGGCTGGCCTTGGAAACTTCTCCGGCTCCTCCAAAGTGGAGAACATTCCTTTCTAATTTCCCAAACCCACAGGGCAGGCCTCAGGCAAAGTCCCCCCTGATCTTAGGCTTAGCCGGGCTTGTGCAGCAGCCAGACTCCCCAAAACCTCAGCTGGAGTGCCAGGGCTTGGTATCCATTTCAGGCCGCTCCCCTGTCCCCCAGAACACTGGCTGCAGCCTCTCGAGCCCCGGGTGGTCCAGCCTTCAGGCCGGGCTGAGGTCACTGGGGGAGGGGAGAGGTTGGCAGGAGCTGCTAAGGATTTCTGGATCACACCAAGAGCCTCCCTTCCTCCTTCCCTCCCAGGAGGGGTGACACATATCAAGGGCCACAGGGAGATGAGGTCAGGGCCCCAGGGAGGAATGGCAGGTTCCTTCTGGGGAGCCTGGGCAAGGATTCTATCCAGTGACATCTTGGGTTGGTGTGTTGGGCTCCTTTCAGGGGCAGGAGATAGATGCAGGTCTGACATCAGGAAAGGGCCCATAGCTTAAGGTCAGGGAGACCTGAGCATGTTGATCCAAAGTAATCCAGAGAAATCCAGAGTTCAGAGGGAGTTTAAAACTCCCAAACTGAGAACGGCAGCAAGGGAAGGGAGCTCCAGGGTGGGCTAGTCTGACCTGCAGACCAAAGGAGATCTGAGATTGGCCCAGTTCCAGTCTCTTGTTGTACAGATGGAGAAACTGAGGCTCCCCAAGGAGCAGTGACTTGCCCAGGATCACACTGGGAGTTGGGAGAGATCTGGGACTTCAGCCTGAGGCTCCTGCCTCTGCCCAAGACACACCCTCTCCAACCTTCCTCCATAATGGCTGTTGTCACTGGTCTCTCCCCTTTCTGGCTGCTGGTAGCCTTCATTGTCTACACCTCACACCAGAGCACAAACAGCACCTTCCTGCACACTCATCTGGCTATGCTGTGGCCACAGGACCTGTGTCCATGCACCCACGGGCCCCTCTCAGTGCTTGGTACAGAAGGGACAACTCTTACTCCTTTGATCTGAACCCATCTTTGCCGTCTTTGACCCAGGGTGAAGGGATGAGGTGGATAGTCAGGAAAGGGGGATGATTTCAGGCCAATCCTGCCTGGAGTCTATAGGATGGGTTAGAGAGCCTCCCAATATATGCCCCACCCCCCCCCGCCCACTCAAAGGCCAGCTAGGCCCATTGCCTCTTCTACCTTCTCCACAGAGTGCAGAGATGGCTGCTACAGGAGGGCAAGCAGACCAACCACTGTGCCCTTCTGGAGCACCAAGGAGTGCCTCGGGACAAGACAGACAGCTACCTGGGAGGGGAGAACGAGGCTCTGGACTGTCCTCATGCAGGACATAATGACCTCCACCTCACACCCAGTTAAACAGCTTCCTCCTTTGGATTATACTGACCAAGCTAAGACTTTATGAGGCAAACAGTTCTTCCAGGCATACTTTGAGAAGGCCGGCCAGGGCCTCCACACTCACAGGTTTGCTTGGCAAGGCCATCTGAGCGCCTGGTGACCCAGGAGCTTCCAAAAGTGGAAGGAAGGTTGAGAAGGCTTGCCTAGGATGTGCCCATCATACCCTTGTGACCGACACAGTCATTACTGTGCAGCCCAGCCCAAAGATACACACAGCAGAAGGAAGGAGAATCAGGGGAACAGGGAGAGTACTCTGAAAGTGTAACCCCCAGGAGTCCCACTGCTCTGCCCCAAGGCTACCTGGCTTTCCTGTTCTTCCTCCTGATATCTTGGTAGGGTTGGCATCCTGACTCCAGTGCCACAGCATCCCAAGGCCAGGCTCTTCTTGCTTTTATCCACATCCAGCGCGCTGCCTGAGAGTGGGGGAGAGGCTGGTACTGATCAGGGCCAGTGGCACCAGCTGCCTCCTTCCTGCACCCACAGCTCACTAGTTCTGCCTCCTCCTCACTCAGGCACCCAGTAGGTGGATCCAAAACAGCTTCTCTCCTCCTGTAGCCCTCCCTACATTGAATCAGTATTGACTATGCTTCACATGTGTGTAGGGCCCTGTCCGAGGCACTGGGGGGATGCCCAGAGATATCATGTGTTAACCATCCATGAAGCTTTATGGAATCTGCAAATGTGAAAAGGGATTTCATCGAAGCCAGTGACTGGAACCTAGGGAAGGCCAGTGAGGCCCTTTCTCCAGGGGATCACTACCCCCCAGTCACTCCTCTTTGGCTCTGTCCGCTCTCCTAATTCCAAATTTAGGCAGGTATCATTCAGCTGCACCTGACAACTCTCCAAGCTGGATATCTAAGGAAACCTTGCCCAAAGCCTTGAAGAAATCGAGGGACACCATGTGTGTGTGGTTTGGATCTCCTGGTGAAAGAGGAGATGGCATTAACCTAGCCAGACTTGGTCTGAATCAGCCCATGCTGGGTCATTGTGACCTATCACTGGCCCCTGGAGTGATGGCTGCCTCCATTTCTGGGGACAGAGAAGCCTCCCTTGAATCACTCTAGCCCCACCCTCTTCTTTTACATCAGAGGAAACTGAGGCCAGGATGGGGGAAGGGACTTGTCCAAGGTCACTCAGAGAGACATCGGTAAGGTGAGATTTGAACTCAGGACACTTTCACTTTAGTGGGCTGTCTTCTCAGCCCTGAATTAATGAGGTCATTTCGACACCGATAAGTGAGTAGGTGATGCTGTTTTGCCAGACTGTAATGAACCAGTTGGGGGATGGATGGCTCATTAGCAGGTACAGCCCTCCCTGAGGGCCTCCAAAGGCTTCATAATTAAAATGTGGCCCCTTGATTCCGGGGGATATCAGAGCCTCTGTGTCCTGGATGAGCCTCCTCCAGAAGCCTTGGCTCAAGGTCAGTGTAATGGTAAGGAAATTTGAAGATTCCTTTGTATTGGAAAGCTGACAGATACTTAGCATCTAGTTTCAAATTAAGCCTCTATAAAGAAATAGGAGGTATGAACCCCTGTTGCTGACGTAACAGGAAGGGGTTGAACAGGGAGGAGCTATACCATATATAAGGAAGAGCACAAGCTGGACAGTCAGAACTTCTTGGGACAAGCATCTTGAGGTAGAGTAGCTGCTGCTGGAGAGAGAGAGAGAATTTCTCTCTGCAAGCATCTGAAGGCTGGGCTGCTGCTGCTGGACTGGAACTTCCATGGAGAAAGTGATTTTGATTTTGAGAATGGGAGAAAGTGATTCTGATTTTGAGAACAGAGCTGCTGAAGGCTTCCAAGAGCCAGCTGGAGCTGCCAGAGGAAGCACGACTGTGGTGTTGGTACTTTGTCTGTATGTGGCTCTGTTAAGTTTTCTCTTCCCAGAAACAGAAACTGTGAAGGACTTGAGATGGACTGGATATTGTGAGCTTCAATATGGAGCAGGAACTGCATGGAGAGCTGGACAAGGAACTAGGAGCTGTCTGTCTTTGAATTCAGGTGGCAGTTGGTTAGATTCAGGCAGGATCTGGGACCATGGAAGAGGAGCCATGGAAGCTGAAAGCCTGCCCTGAGTCAAGATGGAAAGACCTCTCTGTGGGTACTAAGTAGTGACTGATGAAATTGAGCAGTGACTGATGAAACAGGGTACTGAGTAGTGACTGATGAAATTGTAATTTAATTGCACTCCAGGGGTGGAATACTCTGACTTTTGTACATTGTGATTGAACTGAGAACCTAAAGACTTTGTGATTGACCAAATGAATGTATTACTCAGGGATGGAGTACTTTGACTTTTGTACTTTGTGTCCCTTAAAGATGATTGAATGATTGAGTTACTAAATAATTGAGTTCCTAAATGATTGTACTTTGTTCAAAACTATGTGACCACTTTGGTGAAAACTATGTGGCCATTTTAGTGATAAGTTGTTGAGTTGTGACATGGTGAATGCTGTATTTTGATTTTCTGTGATAAGCTGTAACATTGTGAATGCTGTACTTTGATTTTCTGTGAATATTTTGCTCTGATTTGTTACTGAATAGAGTTCACTATACTATGTAATCAGAACCTTGAAAGCTGTTCACAGCAACAGTCCTCTGGAAAGCTACTTGGGTATGGCTTTACAGGCAGGCAGCACAGCCACCTGGACAGAGGGCTGGCCCTGCACAGTCACTGGGAGCTGCGTTCTGATCCTGCCTCAGACACACACCTACTGAGGGACTGGGAGCAAACAGCTCCACTTCTCTGAGGACCCCAAATCACAAAGGGGTCTCTATGGCTGGTAACAGAAGGAAGTCAGAGGCCTTTGCTGGGTGGCCTCCTTTCACTAAGGGTGACAGGCTGCCCTTAAGAGCCTGGTGATTTCCTCCTGGGCCAGTATCTATACTTGTGGAGCAATCACCAGGCTGGTAGTGGTGCCTAGGGCTGGGGCTAAGGTGTGGAAAGGTCCTGTCTCCACAGCAATTTGCGGTCTGTGTGGTGTTTTTCTTACAAAAACCTTCGAGATGAATATGGCAGAGATTATGGTTCCCATTTTACAGATGAGGAGACTGAGGTGGTGAGAAGTAGCTGCAACTGACTGGCTATGGACCTTCTCCTGAAGGAAACTGAGGTGCCAGTGGGTTGTGCCCTTTCTTTCCTCTAGGGAAGGCAGCCCTTGCTACCAGCTGGGCCAGGGGAAGGGTTAGAGGGATGCCCAGAACACAGACAAACAGTATCCCAGCAAAGTCAGACCTTGAGCAGCATTTTGGGCATCTTTATGCTTAGAGAAGTAGCCACACAGCACTTTCAAGTTTGTAAAACTCTTACCTCTATTATCTTATTTGACTGGTTATGCTCATTTTTAGATGAGGAAAGTAAGGCTGAGAGGGGGTTAGTGACTTGCACAGAAGCCACAAAGCTCAGAGATGTCTGAGTCAGTATTCCAGCACAGGTTTTCCTGGCTCCTAGTCTGATGCTCTAGCCACTGTATTATCTAGATGCCTCATGAGGTCAGGGATGTAGATTTAAACCTCTCCCTCCCCTCCCATTTGTCACAGTGTTTTGCACACAGTAGGCTCTTGGTGAATGATTTATGAAGAAAGGAACAAGAGACTATGGGAAGCAAGATTTAAGGAAATACAAACCCTTAGGCATACACTGGCACTTGAGGGTACCTGAGGAAACATGGAATGGGAAACCAAGCTAGACCTAAAGCCTGGGGACCCAGGTTTGGATTCATTCAGACACTGGACAGCTATGTGACCACAATATTCTCCACCTCCTTGGGTTTGTGTGAGGAACATATTTGGTGACATACTTCAGTGTGTGGGGATTGTCCTTATCCCCAAACTTTGCACTCTGCTAATGTGACTGGCTTTGGTTCAGGCACTTCTTTCCCTACCAAGACCCTGCCTCCACCTGGTCTGTGGACCTTGGGGGAGAGGTGCATGGCTCCCACAAGCTGTCCCTTCTCTGCTGCAGCTGAAGAGGCTTCAGGGCTGATTGTGAAATGCAGCTGCTTGGGCCAGCCCTCAAAACCCAGAACAACACCTTATCAGGGAGCAACCGGGTCTCCCTAGCTCTTAATGAGCTTTGGAGAGCTCCCATCCCCAGAGGGAGAGCAGAGCCATAATGAGCAGTTGGGGCCCTTGGGACTCAGTCAGCTTTGTAATTCAAGGTGCGAAAATGATAGGAGTAATTAAGACAAATTCGGTTGAGTGGGTGGGAGAATTCCTTCCCTGGTGACTTCTAACAGCTACAGCAGCTGCAGCCTCACAATGCAGCCCTTTCCAGGGTCTAACATCTGATGCCCCCTAAATTCCAGTGTCCTGCAGCAAAGCCTTGCAGGTTCAGCCCTAGGTATGGCTACTGGCACCAGGGAAATGGCTTCTTCCCACTCCTCTCCCAGGGCTTGCAGGAATGGTTCAGTAGAAAGGGTTCTGAATTGGAAGTCAGAGGCCCCGGGTTCAAATCCTGCTCCCCACCAGCTCGGTGACCTTGAGCAAGCTGCTCAGCCTCTCTGAACTTCAGTTTCTTCATCTCTAAAATGGGGAGAATAGCACCTTCCCTAGTTACCTCACAGGATTGTTTTTAAACAAAGCCCAACAGGAATGTGGGCAGTTATCAGTGCCCATAACAAGTGTACTTCCCACTCAAAGCCTTGGCTAAATCAGACTCCAAGCCACGCAACATGATGCAAATATAATACACCCATTCCTCCTTCCCAGCTGAGGGCCGGCCTCCTCTACGAAGTCTCTCAGGATTCCCTTCTAGACTGTCCCAAGAACTTGTCTGCGCTTTTCCTTTTTGCTCTGCCCTCTACCTTGTATTGTGGAGGTTTCTGGCCATGGCCCATAAGGCTGTGGGCTAACACTCACTGCCCTCCCAGGCTCCTCGGATTCCTCTGCATGGGGCCCTTCTCCCTCGTCCTAAGTCTGTCACTCCATCCTTGGCTAACAGTCTGCATGAGTCATTGTGGCCAAACCAACTCTCCCTCCCAGAGTGGCCTGTGATGAGCCGCCCCACCTGGGCAGGACCTGCCTGGGCCCAGGCTGTCCCGACCAGCCTCCCTCAGCCCTCCACACTGCCATGACTTTGTAGGAGCTGTGGCCCAGTCAGTGCCTCATAAGCCCTTGTGGGATGCCGCTGAATGAACACAAGACAATTGTGGGACTCTGTATTTCACAACGGGGGGGTAGGGGTGGGCAGAAATACATTCACTGCGTTATTATAGGAACATGGCTATATCCTAGGGAGCCCAGAGTATAAGGATTTGTATCTTGACACAAGGTTTCTTTATAGCACTCAACTGTCTCTTCCAAGCAGCCCAGAATCCCATGGACCTGACTGGCTGGAGCTGGGCTCTAAGCCCGTGGCTGGCATGGGGTGGCTGAGCTCTAGGCCTGGGACTGCCATGGCGGGGACTGAGTTCTAGGCCTGGGACTGGCATGGGAGGGCTGAGTTCTAGGCCTGGGGCTGGCATGGGGGGGCTGGGTTCTAGGCCTGGGGCTGGCATGGGGGGTGGGGTGCTAGCTAACCAGCACATGCAGGCACTGGCTGTGTTTCCTTGGGTTGGGACGTGCACATGCATGTGGCAAGAAAGAACAAAAAGGTCATCTTCTGATTCTTTTATGCCAAGCTCCCCACCTCCCCACCTTGGCAGTGGCCAAGGCTGACATCAGGCTGTCCCTTCTGAAGACATGAAGAAGGCCAGGCCACCACGGGGCTCAGTCCTGGGAGGGGAGTGCCCACCTTGCACCAGGGAGACTTTCTTGCCCCAGCCTACCCCCATCCAGCACAGATCACACTTAGGATAGAAATGAGCAAAGGGAAGAAAGTGTTGGGCCTTATAGGCAGAGGCAGGGCCCGATCCCCGGTGGCAAAGCAGGCCAAGGAGCCAACTCTCAGAACCAGTATTCGGAGATGAAGATGTGGACGTTGACCACGTTGCGATGGGAGACCACGCCACCCACCACGTAGTTCATCTCCAGTTTGAGTGTGACATAGAAGGGGCCCACGATGGGACGGACCTGGCGTACCACACCTGCCAAGAAACCAGGACAGCTGGGTCAGTGGAGGCCCCCAGGGATAGCTGCCCTTTCCCCATGCCCCAATGCCCAGTGCCCGGGCAGGGTGCTGAGGCCACAAGGACAAAACAGAAAGTCATTCCTGCTCAGGGGACCTGACTCTCACACTTCCCTGCCTCCACAGTGTGGAGCTGTTCTTTTATTATCCTAATTGATCTGAGGATTTGACAGGCAGCAGGACTTAAAGCCAGAAGGAACTGAGTTCAAATCCTGCTCTTAAACTGCAGAGGGTGCTGGGGCTGGCATGGGGCAGCATGTTGCTGTGGAAGGACTTTCCTTCTCCAGAAGCTCCCTTCGCTAAAGAAATCAGTCCCAGGTTAGGTCTTCCCCCCAGGTTTGGATTGACTCATTCAAAAGGAAGTACCCCCAGACTCAGGACAGTGGGACCATGGGGGCCTTGAAGGGGGCAGAGGGATTCTGTAGAGGGCATCCTCCTGTATTTGGGCTCTGGAGTGGCTCCTTGGACTGTGATGGGCACCTGGACCCAGCCCTTCCAAAGTATCTCCTAAAAGTGCCCTTTGGGGGTGCATTCCCTGGAGGCTCACTGCTTGGGCCTGTTGGGTCAGTCAGACCTGAGACTGATGGCCTTTCCCTGAGTGTTGTCCCAAAGAGGAATAATTACACCATCCAAGGCCACCAAAGCAGGTAATGGTGGGGTGGAGGCCACCCAGGGACTAGGGGCCCAGAGCCTCAGCAGGTCCTTTTCAGTCTGGAAAGCTGGGGGTGCTTCCTCTTCTGGTGATCTGGCTAGAGGTCTGGGCAGGTGAGACTTATGGGGGGCTGGTTTCATGGGAACAAGGTTTCAGAGGGCCCAGCTCCCAATCCTGGCTCTGCTCATTACCAGCTGTGTGACAGAGGGCTTTCCCTGCCCTCTCTGGGCCTTGCATGGCTCTGAGCTCCCTTCTAGCTTCCAAACTGGGACCCTGTGATCATCTGAACCCACAGTCCATGTTTTCCAATGATCTTTCCCAACAGCTACCTGGAAAAAAGCTTAAGTGCCTCCAGTTTGACAAGGGAGAAAATTGAGCCCCCCCCCCAGAAGCTGAAGGACTGAACCAAGGTCACCCCTTGGGTCACCTCTTGGGTCAGATGTGAATACCTACTTAATCTACCAGCTCCTTCTTGGGGGGGGGGGGGCTTTCTAGCCTCCAGTTCTCCCTCTTGGCCTGGCTAAGGGTCAGGAACAGGCTCATTCTGGTCCCAGAACGCCAGACTCTCAGAGAAGGAAGCGACAGACCCTCAAGGGCAGTTGATCCAAGCCCTCCTGAAGCATGAAAAGTACCTCTGCACCAGGCCTGAGAGGTCATTGGTTATTCAGACTCTTCCTCCATGACGGGGAGCTCATTACCTTCCACAGTAGACAGCTGTGCCTGCCCTCTACCTTCCTAGAACCTCCCCCAGTGTTGTTGCTTCTGCCTCTGAGAGTAAGCAGAAGGAGGCTGACCCCTCATTCACGTGGCCCGCTTGGTGGGGAGCAGACAGTGACCTCTTCTCCAGGCTAACCATGCCTAGCCCCTTCCAATGATCTTCCCAGGGCCTGGCCTCTCTTAACCTACTTCTCATCTTCTCTGGCCAGGTTCCAGGCTGCCCAAGTCCTTCCTTTAAACAGGGCATCCACCAGATGGGGGCTGGCCAGGACTGAAAGACCTGCCTACTTCTGGGAGGGCAGGACACTAGACCAGCCCCCCCTTCCCTTGATGCAGGAGGATGGGGGGACATGGAAGGCAGCCCATCTCCCACTGCCAGTTCAGCACCCCTCATGCTCAGCTCCTCTCCCTCTGTGACTCTGACCCTCCCCTGGGGCAGGCTCTGGGAGCCACCTTGGCAGCGGGCCATGGACTGGTCGGAGAAAGCCTCACCTAATCCTGAGGATTTGTCGTGAAAGCCTCACAGAGACTATCTATCACCACTGGGAGGATGGCTGGTGGCTGTTTTCAGGGGGAATTTCTGAATCAGGAAATGAGCACCCTCATAATGGAGCCTAATCCTTGGCCAAACTTTCAGAATAAGGCAGGAGGAAAGGGTTACAATGGCATCTGTGACCCCTTTCAGGGTCCTGATTTTCCAAAGTCAGGCTTGTCCTGAGATTGGGCCCTGGAAGATTGATTGTGGACAGCAGCCTGCCATAAGTGGGCATCCCAGCATGGCCCGCTGGGCAGCACAGGCAGCCGGCCTTTCCCCCGAGAGCCTGGCTGGTAGGTTCGCAGCCTCCCTTTCTGTGGCCCTCTTGGGAGAACCAGCATCCACTTGGCCCTCACTCCCTTCTCACTCTCTGAAGGGGCCCTGAGCACAGAAGCCTTGGGGCTGGGGTTCAGGCTCCAGGAGTCAATGTACAGGCTTGGGATGGTGGGCCCTTCTCTACATCCCCTACACACAGGAGGTTTTATGGCCTGGCACTGGGGGCTGGCCCTCAATCACCAGATTCCCCCCATTTTGCCCAGCTGCTCTCTCCTGATCTTCCATGGCACCTGTGGGCTCCACTCGAGGGGACAAATTCCCTTTTCCACTTCACTCAGCATCTCATTGTCCCAGAGATTCTCAGGATCACAGGACCCAAGTTTATGAAGGGGCTAGTCCAAGGCCCCATTAGCATGAAGGGGCAGAATCTGGATTTGAACTTGGACCCTTGGACTCCCAAACCAGGAATCTTTAGCCTGCAAAATGCTGGTTGGAAGGAACGTCTAGGTCCTCTGGCCCAAGCTCTGGTCCCAACAAGGAATCCTCTGGACAACCTGGCTAATGGCCAGTGGCCTCTGCTTGGGCTTGAGGGTCAGAGGAGCTCTCCTTGCTCTGTTACTGGGTCTCAGCTTCCCTCTCTGTAAAACAGAGGGGTCTTGGTCCAGCTCCAGAACCACAGGGTATCACAGCAGGAAGGAACTCTGGCTGAGGGCTTTGGAGGCCTCTCTGGCTCTAAATCATGGTGCTACGATTTGTGTTGGCCGGCCTCTCTGAATGAAGAGCTCCCCGGCTTAGGAAGAAATCCCCCAAGTCTGGATGCTGTGGATGAGAAGCAGGGGATCCGAGCCAGCTCTGATCCCGGTCCTGCTGCCTTGGGAAGGCTCTTCCTCTCTCTGTGGCCTGAGCTCTCTCTGAGGATAATTTCAGTTGCAAATCTCGTAACCCAATTTGTGATGAGGTCCCTTGACCTGTCTTCCTATACCATTTTCCCTTCACAGTTCCCATGAAGTTCTGGCCCTCAGGC
This sequence comes from Pseudochirops cupreus, assembly GCA_028627135.1. NCBI lineage: Eukaryota > Metazoa > Chordata > Mammalia > Diprotodontia > Pseudocheiridae > Pseudochirops > Pseudochirops cupreus. Next base: position 395,687,644 of record CM053581.1, on the reverse strand, counting down.
CAGTCCAAACACAAGCCAACCAGGATACCCAGAGGAGGAGATGAGGATGGAGAGTCTTACGGGCATGGGCAACAGCCTGGCAAAGATCCTGAGGCAGGAGATGGAGAGTTATGCCTGAGGATACTGGGGTTTGACTGCTGTGTCAGGAGATATTTGCTCACCAGAAGTGAGGCCCTCCAAGGTGGGACCCCCAGGGCTGCTCCTGAGGAAATGGCCAGAGAGAGTTTCTCTCCCAGGGCTGCATGAGGCCAGTGCTAAGGGTTGGGGGGCCCAGAAGGGCCAGGCAACTGGCCTCAGCAGGGACAGAGCCATGAAAACAGCCTAGGGGCAACAGGGGCAGTAGCAGGAGCAGCACTAATGGACTGAAATCTGGCTGAATTGTTTGGAGGCCCAGCAGGGAGAGTGTGCTTGGAGAGAGTGGTGTAATTAGAAATTTTGGAAATAGAAAAAAACGTGGTCCCACTCTGCCCTGTCAGTCACTTCAGGAAAAGCCCTGGGCTCTGAGAGTGAGGTGGGTGTGCACACACTAGCACATGCACACACTTGCACACACAGTGCTCTGACTTCTTTGGAATGTAGTACTCTCCAACAGAGGAGCAGGACAGCTTCAGGATGGCCTTTGGGGAGCTCTCCTCTGTACACAGATCTCTCACCTCAGCTCGTTTGCCCATTGGGCTGTTGCCCATGCCTACAGCACTCCTCACCTCCCCTTGCTGGAATTCCCAGCTCCCTCCATGACAGCTCACTGATTGCCTTCCAAAGCAGATCTCCTGGGCTCTGATCTCTGAGCAGCCTTGAGCTCGAGATGCTGGCCAGCAGGAACTCACTGCATGATGGTGAGAAGGGATTCCTGCTTCAGGGAGGTACCAGACATCCCTTCCAGCTCCACAATCCTTGGCAATCTCCTTGTGGGAGTCATGTTGAGGAAAGGAGATAAGGATGGGACAGGCACTCTCATGAGACAGCACTGAGTGAAGGGATGAGGCCAGCAGGGTGACCAAGGCACAAGGGTCTCACTGCCCTCCATGCTGGTCAGAGCAAGCCTGGGCACCTCAAGGCTTTAGAGAATATGAGAGTCCTGAGGAGGGCAGTAAGTGGCCTGGAGGAACAGCTAGAGGAGTGAGGGAGAAGGTTCAGAGTGAGTGTCATGGTGAAGACACGCAGCATATCCCCTAGTGGAAGGGTGGCCCAGAAACCCACCAGCTTCCTCTCCCAGGCCACTGCTCAGCTCCAGCAGAGCTGAGGGCTTCTCCAGGTCTGTGGTGGGTCAGCCAACCTTGGAGGTTCCTTCCAGCCCTGAGATTCTGAGGTACTCTGGCTTGGAGTCCAGCCCTGGCTCTACACCCCTCTGATAAATAGGTCTGAAGGAGGGATGACCACCCTCTTCTGAGGGCTCTCCCTCTCTGACATTCCTTCTCTCTGCCCAGAACCTGAGCCATTGAGGAATTCTGCCCAGTGAGTGAGATGGACGCTTCATAATAGCCTGATAACACCAGGGCCATGAGCTGGGTTCTGTGCCCAGGCTGGTGCCAAGATGGAATCTAGCATAGCATCGGGCTAGGGCAGGAGGCCTCAGTACTCAGAGTGGTCAGGCCTGGGGGCTAGGTCCAGTCCTACAACAAACTCATTCACTTTCTGCTCTGTGGGCCTTACTTTCCTCAGCTGAAACATGAGGGTTTGGGAATAAATAACTTCTAAGGTCCCTTCTGGATCTGCCATTCCATGTTCTATGTTCTAAGGTCACAGGAACAAGTCTTTTATGAAAGAGGAAACTGAAGTCTGATGGGGACATCTTGGCCAAGGAGACAAAAGTAGTCAATGGAGAGGCAAGGTCTGGGCCAAACTCCTCTGAATCTAAGACTGTGCTCTGACCTTCTCTGTTCTAAGCTCCCTCCCAGCTCTGACATCCCCTGTTCTAAGTTCCATCCCAGCTCTGATATCCTCTGTTCTCAGACCCCTCTCCACTCTGACATTCCATGTCTCCAAGATTCTTTTTAAACTGAGTGTCACTGCGGAGAATTCAATGCTGAGTAATTCATTCCTCATATTAATGAACTACTCTTAATGCTTTCCCAATGACCTAGGATGGGCGGGGGGGAGGGGTTGGAGTCAGGAATGCATCAATGGTACACTGGTGCTGTATTTGCATCAAGGTACTGTGTTTATACCATTTGAAAACTTGTAAAGTTACTGCAAATGAACCTTTGGCCAAGGCTGAAGACACATTGCCTTCCACCTCCAAAGCCAAATTAGCAACAACAGGTTTTACAGGCAGAAGAATGAAGCCTTTCCCAATGAAGGGCCAATGTTCCCAACACCGTCATGTGGACAGGAAGGTCGGGATTTAGTAGTCCAACACCACCCCCTCGCGGCCACATTCCAAAATTGTACCAGAGGGTTGAGGGCAGATTTTCACAGAATTCTGATTCTGTTCTCAGAGCCCTGTAGCTCTGACATCCCCTGTTCTAAGACCCCTGTAGCTTTGACAGCCTCTGTTCTAAAACCCCTCCAGCTCTGATATCCCCTGTTCTAAGACCCTTCCAGCACTGACATTCCTTGTTCTCAGGCCCTTCCAGATCTAACATCCTCTGTTCTAAAACACCTCCCAGCTCTCACATTGCTGGTACTGTCCTTCTGTGTTCTATGTTCTAAAGTCCCTTTAGATTTTAACAGTTTATGTTCTACACTATGAAATCATCAGGGCAGTTTCTTCTCTTGCGAAAACAGATTCTCTATCAAGTTTACAAGTGTTCCCCAAGAATTTCTACTCCTTTCAATGTAGCATCCCTGGGACTGGGAGATGGAAGGAGAGCTGACAGATCTGTAAGAACATCAGGGCAGAAGCACCGGCTTGTATAACAAGAAGTCTTTTCAGTAAGAGGTCAAAGCTGTGGGACTTGAGCCTGACCTTGAAGGGGCATCTTGTTGTGACCAGGTGGAGCCTGTCCACCCTGGCTTGCAGCTTGGCACAGTCAGGATTTGACAGAGCTGGACAGATCCTGGGGAGGCACAAGTCCACCTGAAAACGTACTCACCCACAGTCATGCCGTCCAGATACCGCTTAATAATGTCAAAGGAGTCCCTGAGGTTTCCTTCCGTAATATCAAAGATGATGTCAGCGTGGTTGGCCGGGTATGCGGGCGTGACGGCCCGGAGGAAGATGATTTCTGTGGGTGAGGGCACGTGTCAGAGGCAGGCGGGACTTTGAGCAGAGAAGGGGAGAGCAAAAGCTGAGGGCGGGTGCTTTGGGGGAAAGAACTCGTGGTGAATGGCCTCGATTTTCTCAGTAAAATAAGAGGTAAGGTCCTCATGTGGGAGAAAGGGCACAGGGGGAGTTTCAGGACAGAGAAGAAAGTTTGAAATGGCTTCTATAAGGAGTGAGATAAGGCACCAATTAGCGTGGACTAAAAGAGTGAGGACCCAGGCGAGATTAGATAAAACACCTCGGCAGTGAATCCTGGCAGCCCGCTGGTGCTGGGACTTCCTCCCTCAGCCAAGCGCCTTCAGGAGAGGTAGGTGGCGTCTAAGGCTGGCTGAGGGATGCGGGAGGGAGGTGAGGGCACAGGACATTGTGGAGTTGAAGTGCCAACTACAGGGTCAAGATTGGTAAAGTGTGGATCTGAAGCCCAAGCGGGGAGGGTGCCTGAGAGAGCACTGAGGGGATGGGAACCGCCCAATGGTCACCAAGAATGAAGGAACATTTAGGCAGCACTTAGACTGGGTGGGACAGTGTGATCCGCATCGGACTGCAAATGCAAAAGCAGTCCCTGCCCTCTAGTAGCAGGAGACAACCCCCAAAAGGGACCAGTGGACATAGAGGGGCTTAGGGTCTAGAAAGGAGCAGAGATGGCAAGTGATTCAGAGGGGAACAGACAGGCGACCCCCTTCCAGGACTGATTATGATGCCGGCAACGGAAAGAAGGGATGGGGGTGGGGAAGGCTGGCACATGCCCTTCCCAGGTGAGGCAGCTGGCCAGGATGGCCAAAGAGCCAAATGAATATAGATGTGGCTGGTATGATCGAGGCAGCCGTGGGAAGCAGGGCAGGGGGAGGGAATGGAGGGGCTGGGTTGGGGTCAGGAGGGAGATCCAGCCCCAAAGGATTGACCAGGGAAATGAAAACTTATGGGTAATGGATGGTGAGATGCTGGGCGTGACCATCCCTGAGTGTGACTGAGGCTGAATGAGACCATTCTTGGACTTTGGGAAGGTTTGGGGGTGGGAGGCAATATCCATGTGGATGCCCTGGCATAAGAATGGGAGTTATAGGGGAGAAGATGGTGAGCCAGGGAAGGAAGCCCTTGACTTAGTGCCAAGGTCTCCTGACATTCCTTCCTGTGCACTTTGGTGCAACAGGAAGAGAAACTGGGAGGAGGAATCAGGAGATCTGATCCCAGCATCCCAGCCTTCACACCGCCTGTTCCTGCCACCTCCATCAGGGTTTATTCTGCCCAGGAGCAATGCTGAATGGTCTGAATGGTCCATGGCCCCAATAGCCCAATCCCATGACTTACCTTCAGGGCGAGTAAACTCTCGGAATGTGGGCAGGGAGATTACTGTGTGGGAGATAGTGTGGACAGGGTCCAGCACACAGGTGACATCATTGGGCCGACAAGACTTGATGCAACGGACAGTGTCTGTCTTCTCGTGTCGGATCCTGGGACAGAGAATGGCAGAGAACGTGTCAGGTTGGCAAGATCAGCCAGGGGAGGGTCAGGAGAGGGATGGCTCCTGGGGAAAAGATCACTGAAGGCTAGGATTGAACCTGGGGTCAGCAGACCTGGATTCAAATCCGGGTTCCAACAGATGCACAAGTGAGTTAGGTCCACAATTGAACAGGAAGGGGCAGGCTGGATGTACTTCAGGAAATCACAAAGCTCCTTTAATGATTTCAGAATTCTCACAGAATCAAAGCTTGGTCCAGTGTATTACCAGCATTGTGGTATGTCTGCAAATCATGAAACACCCCAGTCTCTGAAGAGCTGAGCGTAATTATCATTCAGAGGGCATCAGAGAGGGGTATGGTGGGCATGAACAGGCTACAACATGAAGCAAATGGGTATCTATGAGATCAAGGATGCCACCCAAAAAGTGTACAATGGAAAGAAGGATTGTGTGTGCCATGTCAAGAGCAGGGGGTTACTGGTGGAAATCGCCTGTATTCCCCTCTTGTCCTCATACCAGGAGAGAGGAAGAAAGAGCCCCCAAGACAACCTCATGGAAGGGTGTAGCCTAGGACTGGCCCTTGTGGATGGACTGGGAACTGCATCCTCAGAGGGTATGTCCATAACCATGGTACCAGGGATCCAGCCGAGGGTCTGGAGAAAGAGGCAGCACGATCTCAAAGATTACGACTATTGAGAGCCTTGGTCTAAGGGGATGGAAAGGTTTCAAGGATGAAATCCCAAATACCAACATGAGCAGTCATGACAGCGGAGAGAATCAGCCTCCAGAGACCAGCAGGGCTAAGGCAGGAATCAATCGGTCTGCTGGATTTTTGAGGGGCCATTGTCCATCCCAGGATTTCTTAGATAGAAATAACCAGAGGATGACTTCTAAGACAACATGTCCTTGAACAAGAGTCCCCTCCACACCATCCCTGATGAGATTTCACTCAAATATTTCCTGTGATGGGGAGATCATTACCACTTGAAACAGCCAATGGCATTTTAGCCTAATTCTTGCTGTTAAGTAGTTTCTCCTTGAGACAAATCTGTGCCCTCTGAACTTCTATACCTCCTCTGAGTTCTACAGTCTGGGCCCAAGCAGGTTAAGTTCCATCTCCCTTTTGTGAGATGGCCCTTCAGATATTTGGACACTGGTCTCAGTTATATATTCCCAATTCCCTCAAGATGTCCTGGTCAGGCACAGTCTCCAAGTCTCGCCTTCCAGGTGTGCCTCCTCTAGATACAGGTTCTGTATTTCATTACCACTCTTAAAGGGCAGCACCCAGAACCAACCACAGTCCTCCAGTCATCAGCTGAGCCAGAGAGTGGCATTGCCACCTCCCTTCTTGGATACCACGTGTTTGTTAAAAAGGAAGACGCAGTGTTCTTGTTCAAAAATTGTAGCTGCCTCACTGTTTGGAGAACTCCTCTGATGCCATAACGTCTCCAAGTTACATCAAGTTTGTCCAGTGACATAATCCTGAGTTGCTTTAAAATATTTCTGCCTGATCTGCCTTGTTAGGTGCTGTGTGGACACCAGGCGCATGCTTCTGGTTTTCCCTACAACATTTGCCATCATCATTACAGAACATGACCAGCCTTGGAAGACGCACATGGTCTGCCCCCGAAGACTGCCAGGCTGATTCTGCTGTCCAGCCAAAGCTTGGAAAGGGAGGTGCCTTTGAGGGATGCTCATGCTTTGATCCTTCTTCAAGAGGCTTCAGTGGAATCTCTATCTACTAGGGGACTCCCAAGGGAAGCTCAGTTTCCTGCATGAGGCCTACCTCCTTGACACTGGTGTCTGTGCATCTCAAGGGGAGCCAGGAAACATTATTGTTATTTCTTATATCACAGAACTCCAGGTGGACAGAGCAGATGGTCCGCATCAGAATGTGTGATTGCTGTGGGGCAGTGACTGTCCATCACATCACCAGAGGAATCACACTGCCATTTGTCATATATAATAGTGAAACTAGGTTCACATCCCTCCATGTCCTGGCTGTGCTCCCCAGGCAAGCTGCTTCAGTGCCTGAGGTAGCTCTCATGCTGTTTGCCAAAACGGGTGCTGATCAGCATTAGTAGATAGAGTTCCCTCTCCTGGGAGTTCCACTTACCAATGAAATCACAGGCCTGGGCCAAGAAAATTACACAGACATGGTGACCAATGGAAGGGTTCCTAGTAGCTGGAGTCAGACTGTCTCCTATCACCAATCACAACTTTTATAAAGTAAGTGTGAGGGCATGAGGTGCCTGAAAATGAAGTGGGCCAGACCCAGACCAAGAAGGAGAATCAAGAGCAGGTGATGGAGGCTTGGCTACCCAGGCATCTCCCAGTCCTGGTGCAATCCCTGGACAACACCTCAGACTGGACCTGAGAGTACCCCTGATGGCCTACCTGGGTGCTCTCCCACCAGCCACAAGCCTTCAGGACAGTCCCTCTCTCTGCCTGGATGGAGAAAGCATCAGGGATGGTCCCCAACAGCCCTCCTCTCCCTCATCTCCACCATTAACTGAAACAAGCAGAGAAAAGCAGACTCCATTGGGCTGATTATTGATGAAGAAAAAGAAAACCATGGCTCTGACATGGATGATCTCTGTTCTTGGACCCTCCAAAGCTCCTAGTTTTCATGCCCAATTTCTTCCCCCTCTACCTGAGAACACATTGCTCTAGGGTCAGCCTGTCTCTCTGCAGTGAAGCCCAGAACTCGAGGCTGAGCCTGATCAAATCCTGCATAAAGACCCACAGTGGGGCAGGGGAGGATCAACATCTGTTCACTCCCCATCACTGCTGCTGCCCAGCATAGTAAGCACCGTCTCACTCAGGGACTGGGAAGGTTGGCCTGGCTTGGATGATGCCAGTGAAGGAACATCTGGGAGTCAATCATTTCACTCCTTTCGGAAGGATAACTAACATCCTTTCGTGAAGTCTGCTCCCATAATAAGGACCTCCCAGACCATCACAGCAGTGGATCACTCTACACTCCCTCAAACCCTTTCCTATGCAACCAAACCACTGTGATTATTGTTTTAATGACAGGGCTTACTGGAAACAAAGTAAATGTCCATGAGTTGGTGAATGGCTAAACAAATTGTGATATATGGATAGAATGGAATACGAATGTGATGTGTGTCAACAGAGAAGCATGGGAAGATGGATATGAACTGATGCAAAGGCAAACCAGCAGAACCAAAAAAACAATAGACTCAATAATCACAACAATGTAAAAGGAAGAACAACCACCACAAAACAAGCAGAACTGAATGTTGTGAAATTATAATGACTTGGTTGATGACTGCCCCTCCCAAACACTGTATCTAGAAAGCACCAACAACAGTTCCCCTAATGACTAAGGAAGAGGAGGCTAATGATCAGTGCCTGTTCTCGAGAGGCAGCCAAGCAGCAGTGACAAGACTTAGAGTCAGCAAGACCTGAGTTCAAATCCTGCCCACGAGACCCTAAGCAAGTCATTTCGGGTCCGTGTGCCTCAGTTTCCTTGTCTATAAAATGAGGGGTTGACCCAGATGAGACCCTTCCAACTCAGGAGTGAGTCAGCCTTTTAATATTTCTCTAGACCCGTTTCCTCACATCACTTGGTTCCTCTGCTCCAGTAACCTCCTCCAAAGCCTCCTTGCCAATCGCCTCACTCCTTACCCTTTCTTCCCCTCCGTACTACAGTCCTGGAACCATGAACTAGGAAATTAACTCTGGCTTTGTTCCAAGATGGGGAGTGTTAATCTATTACCCTTTGGTCCCACTCACCATTTCAGTAATTTTCCAGACTAAAGTGCCTCACTTTGTCCACCATTCCCAAAGTGTGTGGTTCCTCGACAACTCCACCTCTCTTCCCACCCCCATTAAAATGTAAGTTCCTTCATTAATGTCTCCATTATGGGAAGGTGGGAGGGGGCCTGTTTTATACCTTGCTCCACTTTCTCCTCACTTCATTCATCCCCTTTCTAACCAGGCAAAAGAGAACTGAAAGTGAAATCCCCCTCCTTCCCTGGGGTTAATTGGGTCCCATTTTATGATAGCTCTTCTTGGATCTTTTCCTTTAATCAGCCAATCCTTAATCCAGAGTCTGCCCAACATCCTTCACCTCAAAAGAAAAAAAGGTCTGTGGTTGGTAAGTCTGAATTGCTGTATTGTGTGTCACTTGGAGAAATGACTTAGAATAAATTTATCTTCACCTGAGCCTATGCCCCTTTTCACAGTGAAGGGATTTGGCTTAAAGAGTGGGGTAGTAGGGGACAGGATGCTTTGAACAATGAGTCTTGAGAGCAAACAGAAGGAGCAAAAGTCATTGTGTAAAAAAATGACCTATAGTACTCCTTTTATAATTCTGGCTTTAAGTATTACTTGGTATCAGTGAAGAAATACATACATTCCTCATAAGAAAAAAAATGAAAGTTTCTGTATTATTAGACAAAATACACACACATGTAAATTCCTTGAAGGCAGGCAGGTTCTATATTTCTATTTATATCTCCATCGCTGAGCACAAATTTGGCTTAATAATTGTCTTTTTATTTCCTTTGTCTATTCCACTTGGCCCCAAAGAAGAGAAATGAGAAGTGAGGAGGGAGGCAGGAATTGGGTCTGAAACACTATAGATAACGTCAGACTCATGTGATATGTTGGTTAATTTTGCGAAACTGTTTCTCCTTCTCATTTTAATTTTTTGTTATAAAGAATGTCTTTGGGGTAACATTGGGAATACAATGGGAAATGTATTGCAAAATTGGGTGATGTAATGCAAAAAAGTTAGCAATAAAAATCACTTTTGGCAAAATGGCAAGATTACACATCAGACTCACTTTTAGCACATGTCCCACTGTGGTCTCTGGATTTTCTTCCCTCAACTCATTTCCTGGTTCTAGACACAGGAGGTGCGAATCTAGCTAGATTCTCTCAGTAGGCATATACCCACATCAAAAAGATGAGAGCTTCTTGGGAGCAGGGATTTGAGTCTTAGCTAAACTACAATGTTTCATTAAGAGCACTTCGTTAAGTCTTCAAGGGCCATATTAATGGCAGCTGTCAACCTCAATGTCATTACCATTCCCCAGGCAGGATGCTCAACAAACAGAAAGAACTGGCCACAAACATGGGATGAAGTAAATGGAATTATTCCCATTACCTCCTGCCAAGAGCAGCCCTAAGTGTTGGACAGCATGGGACCGTGGAGAAGTTTATTCACAGAGATGATGTCTCTGGAGTAACAACTAGCCATATCCTTCTTTGTTGCACTTGAGCAGAGAACCTAAGCCGCTCTGAGGAGCAATTCAATCCAAGCTTTTCTTAAGCACCTACTGTGTTTGACAGGTTCTATAGGAAGGAGGCACCTTCTGCTGAGGAGAACATTCAAGTGGGCCAGGTTCGCAGTCCAGGAGGGGGTGGGATTATCTTGGGGAAACAGGAGAGGTCAGCTGGTGACAAAGTGCCTTTCATGCTGAGAGTGAAAAGGGATCTCCATTCAAATCATCTTTTTCTAAACGAGGTGAAGAAATGAGAGCCCAGCCTGATCTGATCCTCAGGAGGAGGAAGAGGTTTATTGACAGGACCACAGAAGTCACCACAGAGAATAAGCACGAAACCCCAAACTGTCCAAGGTACCCACATTTACCTTTTCTCTTAAATGAATCATTGATTACACAAGCAGCACAACAGTTCCCCTAATGACTAAGGAAGAGGAGGCTAATGATCAGTGCCTGTTCTCGAGAGGCAGCCAAGCAGCAGTGCCAAGACTTAGAGTCAGCAAGACCTGAGTTCAAATCCTGCCCGCGAGACCCTAAGCAAGTCATTTCGGGTCCGTGTGCCTCAGTTTCCTTGTCTATAAAATGAGGGGTTGACCCAGATGAGACCCTTCCAACTCAGGAGTGAGTCAGCCTTTTAATATTTCTCTAGACCGGTTTCCTCACATGGAACATGAGAGTAAAATGAGGATGTGGTCCCTGGAGCTGTGCTCAGGTTTAAAATGCTGTGATTTTTATTAGGAAGAACAACAGATTCTGAGTTCGGAAAGGATGCCCCCAAAAGTCCATCTAATCGGTGGGTTAGTAAGCCCCGCCTTTGGCCGCCTCTCTGCCCTCCGAGTCTCTGCTCTCATATTGATCTAAGCCCTGAGGGGCCTGGGGCCCCACCCACTTTAATCTCCCATAACATTAATTACTATGTAATGTAATGTAGCTTCCTAAGGTTTACACAAAGCAGCCCCTCAGCCCCTCAAACAAGCCAGGGAGGTCGCTGCTGGAATGATGCCCATTTTACAGACGAGGAAACTAACTTGTTTCGGATCTCACGGCAACGAAGAGGCGGAGCCAGGATTTGACCCCGTTTCCAGCGCTCTCTCTCCCCAGGGCACCCCACCCTCCAGCACGGAATGAGCCACCCTTCGGCAGCCTCTGCCTGGGAGGAGCACTCTTTGGGCTACCCTGGGTAGCTAGAAAGGCTTGGCTTGATAACGGGTCCGGGACTGGACTGGATCTCGAACCTCTCAGACCTAGCCTGGCTCCGCCAGTACCTGCGGGTGAACAGGGCATCCCTCCAAGGCCACCCCTCAGGGCTGTACTTAGAGAGGGGATCCGCACCAGTGGAGTCTCAGCGGAGAAAGAGCCTAAGGCCGCGACTTCAGGTCCAATTCTGCTAGCCGCTAGATGGCCTTTGGGGCAATTCACTACTGCGATTCTGTGCCTTGGCTTCCTCATTTGTAATATGGAAATAAGAATGCTTGGCCTGCCCCGTCCCAGGGCACACCTTCACCCTAATTCGGACTGGCGAAGTGAATTCCAGGGGGGGCAGGATGCGGCCAAAGGGGGATGGGGTCTGGGGGAGGCCGGGGCACTTTATTAATGGAGGGGGTAGGGGGAGGCGCCTGTGCCTGCCAGCTCAGCGCTCAGCAGTCACAAAGATGTGAAGCTTGGCCACAAAAGTGTTCACAGCGCCGTGACGGAACAGCTCCATCTGCACTGTAAGGAGCAGGTCCCGCGGCTCGGGGATCGGCCTTTGCACCGCCACCACGCCACTGTGCGGGGCCACTTTGTGCGTGGTGAAAAAACCCTCCTCGTTCCCACTGGTGATGGTGAAGAAGACGCGGTCCCCAGGGACGGCGCTGGAGGGGCCCATGCGGAAAATCACAGCCGGCACTTGGATGGTGGTGGGGAAAGAGAGATGATAGTGGGTTATTCTCAAGGGCAGCCTCGGGCATTCCCGATTCTCATTACAAGGCAAGCGCTCGCAGCGACTGCAAGAAAAGGAAGAAGACAAAGAAATAGGAGGGTTAGCGCTGCAGGAGCAAGCGAGGCAGGCGGGGCGAGAGGTGTGATGGGGCGAGGGGAGCAGGCTGGGGGGGCACAGCTCAGGGCGCCATCCAGGAAGGGCAGAGGCTGGAGAGCTGGCCTTGGGGCCTGGCCGGCACCAGTGAGAGGGCGTGGCATCCTTATGGCTCCTGGGAGGTGGACCAGGCCAAGTGTCCTAAATAACACCTGGGGTTGGGCTAGATGCCATCTGAGGTCCCTTCCTGAAAGAAATCTAGGCCCCAGGACCTTTGAATCTGTTCCACTGGTGATGTAAGACTGCCAATACTCTCACTACCTGCTGAGGGCTTCTATGAGAAGGGAACTGAGGGCTTCTATGAGAAGGGAACAGCCTTGTAACCATGAAAACAACACAGAAGTGGGTGCTGGCTGCAGAAACTTAGAACAAAGAATGTCAGAGCTAGATGGGCCTTAAGACAGGGAAGGTCAGAGCTGGGAGGGGCCTTTGAATCCAGAATGTCAGATCTGTGAGGGGCCTTAAGTAAAAGAACATCACAGCTAGGAAGGCCCCTAGAACAAGGAATGTCAGATCTTCGAGGGATCTTTGAACTCAGAATGTCGGAGTTGGGAGGGGACTTAGAACAGAGGAGGTCAGAGCTGGAAGGCCCTTAGAACAGGGAATGGCAGAGCTGGGAAGGGCCTTAGAATCCATTGTTATAATTAGAAGGAACTCAAAAGAACATCTCTCTTGTTTTACAAATCACTAAAAGAGAGGAAAAGTGATTGTCTTGAGGTCCCACAACAAATGAATAGCAGGGTCAGGATGAGAACCCAGCTCTCCTCCTCTTCCCCTCCTCCCAAGTGACCCATGCTGAATTTTCAGAGGAGTTGGGAAGTCAGGAGCTTCCCTGAAGAGTGGGGGAAGCAGTGCTTGTTACCTGTACCAAGAAAGGTTGGGCTGCTTTACAAGAGTTCTTTTAACAGGTGCCCCCAGTGGTAGCGTACGCAAGGGGCACAGAGCACGAGATTGGGGGAGGTAATAGGTCCAACACTCACTGTCCTAGAACACGGGATCCTAGAGGACCCCAAAGAGCACCTGCATCGTAGGCCAGCCTTAAAGCACCTCCCTTAATGACCAAGATCTGCTTCAGGCCGCATCCTCTAGGTCTGGGAGCAAACCCTAGCTAGAGAAAAGGACAAGAGAAAATGGAAAAAAGGGAGGGGGAAGTAGAGGGACCAGAGCCCCCACTCAGTGGATATTATGAGGTCAACACTTGCCCCTCATTCACCAAGCATTTAGTAAGCACCTGCTGTAGACAGGACTCTGGAGGACACAGAGTCAGAAGCCACCAGTGCCACACCCCTCCAGATGCTTACAGCCCAACAGGGAAGATGCAGACAAGAACTATAATCAGGACTGAGATGCGTCAAATTTCACCGTTATTGAAAGTTTACAAAACATTCTCCACAATAATCATGTGAGGTGAAGAGGGTAGGGAGTATTGTACCCACTTTACAAATAGGGAAACTGCAGCTCTGAGAGGGGTCACAAACAAGAAGGAAAGTGAGATTTGAATCCAGGACTTTCTCATCGACCTCCACGGCCCCTCAGTGAGAAAGCTTCCCCAAGACTTGGCCAGGCTATGTGCCACAAATACAGCAGCAACGGGGTTCCCTCAGGGCATTGACATTCCCAGCAGGTGACTCTAAGGGTGGGAGAGCACCTTACCTGGGAATGGGGACCCCTGGCGCCCACCCTGGGGCAGCCCTGGTGCTCCAAGTGCAGGAGCTGAGAAGACCCAGGAGCACCACTGGAAAGGAGAGGATGCGATCCACATGAGACCCTCTCAAAGAGAGGTTTGACAGGACTTGGGGAACCACTGACCATGGGGAGGGGGAAGGGAAAGGGGCACTGCCAGACCCCAGAAACTTAGCTGGAGGGAAAGGAGGAAGTGATTTTGACTTTGGATATGCCAAGTTCAAGGGGCTGGCAGGAGAGCCAGGTGGGAGCAGGTCACTGGTAGTTAGGGGAGGCAGGTTGGGAGCTGGGGAGCCAAGTGAGGGCTGAGCTGAATGTCCCAGAAATCCAGGTATGAGAGCCCCCATCCTCACTCAAACATTAATTAAACACCTGGTGTGGGCTGTTCAACAGGCTTTCCTCCTTAATTCTGTTCCTATAAAAAACTATTTTGAAGTTGCCCTTAAGGGGGAGATCCAGGAACAGGGAAGGACCATTACAGAGCGTCTAAGCTTAATTGAAAATAGGAAAAGCTTCTGGACTGGCCACTAGAACACTGGGCAAACATGTGGGCTGAACAGGTAGTGAGATCCTCATCCCTGGAGGTGATCAGGCCTAGCGGAATGCTTGTCTTCCAGTGAGGCTGGAAAGGCAGATTGGCAGGCATGTCCTCTTCAATCCTCATTAGCACTAGAATTCCCTTGTTCTACTAGTGATTGGAGAGGACCATAGACAGAGAGGAAGAACCAACTTCATGGTAGTCTAGAAGGAATTTGAATGTGCCCTATGGTACAATAACTCAGCAGTGTTTATCAAGAAAGATACATTCACTAATTAGGGTCTCAAATAACAGAGCTGGGGGATGAGCAACTTCTAAATGAAGGTCAGAGTGGGGAGAGACCTTAGAAAGGGGGATGTCAGAGATGGGAAGGTCTTAAAACAGAGGATAGGAGAGCTGGGAGGGGCCTGAGAACAGGGGAGGCCACTTGGGATAGGGTGGGGAGGCCCTGGGTATCCCTTGGGAAGCAATGTGGCACACTTTACACAATGTCACACTTTGACCTTGGCCCTCAAGCACTGTCAGAGGGCACCTTTTTCAGCCTCCTCATTTAATAGATGGGGAAACCAAGGCCAGGCACAGTGAGATGACTTCATAAAGGTGTCACAGGTGGTAATGGTCAGAGATGAGATTTGAGCTACATGCTTGGACTCCGCGCCAGGAGGGTGGAGCCCTAGGTGTGAATTCTGACTCTTCCCTCAGCTCATCTGCGCCTATGTGCAGGCTATTTAAAATCTCTGGGACCCATTCTCTTCACCTAGAGCCTCGGGTGGGGGCCCACACTTCCTTCAGCCCTTCATCTGTGACCCTACAGGGTGAATGCTCCGGGTAACCAGCAGGCTCTGAGCGAGCAGCTCAGAGAGCGGAGAGCGGCAATGGAGACCAGAAAGGTGCCGGGGACTGTCTGGGGGCCCACGCCTTGGGGGCAGGAAGAGGAGCCAGCCTACATGAATCGGGGGTGATATCAGCACGTTCCAGGCGGTGTCAGGCCAATTCAGCTGGTTCTCTGGTGCATTATTTCATCATCTGGCCAGTAAGTGGTGCTGTTGGCAAGGAAGCCCGGGGAAGGGGGGAGGAAAGGAGAGGAGAGGGGAGGAGAGAGGAGGGGAGAGGAAAGAAAAGGGAGAGAATAGGAAGGAAAAGAAAGAGAAAGAAGAGGGGGCAGACCAGCCATGAGATGAGCTGTGTGACCATGGACAAGCCAGCTTCTAACCCTGTACCTCGGTTTCCTTAGCTGTAAAATGGGGGCAGAAGCATTCTTGGACACCCACCAATCTGAGTCCCTCATCCTTTCCCTCCATGGCTCTCCCTGCAGTTCACAGTCCCCCTCGAGGGGCCATGGGTGTTAGGGTTCCCTTTGAAGTAAAGCAGAGGCTGGCCCACCTCAGCCCTGGCACCCTTCCTCCAGGCCCTCGGGCAGAAGCTGGGTGCCTACAGTGAGAGGTGAGGGGTCCAGAGGGCCAGGTATGAAGTTGGAGGGCACATTCCTACAGCACCTTTAGGCTTGCAAAAGCGCTTCACAGACTATCAAATGTGATCCTCCTGTGAGCTAAGTGCTACAGAGAGCCTCATCTTCATTGGACAGGTGAGGAAACTGAGGCCCAGAGACTTGCCCCAGGTCACCCAGGAAGTGACTGAGATGGATGCAAACCCCCCACCCACCCACTACATCAGCAAAAGCAGCAGCTCACAACCCGTGGACCCTGGAGCTAGAAGGACCTCGGGTGTAGAGTCCATTTAGTGACCGCCCCAGACCTCTCAGGCGGAGCAGACTTGGACATCTTCTGGCTGAGACTGACACCTGGTCCAGCCCCACTTCAGTGACCCTGTCAAAGCTCTTGGCCACCCTTCCAAATCCCCCTCTCTTGGCAGTCCTCCCCTAGGTGGCACCTTGGTGGGTAGCGCACTGCATAGACCAAATTCAAATCCAGGCTCAGACACTTACTAGCTGTGCCCCTGGCAAGTTCACTGTGCCTCAATTTCCTCATCTGTAAAATTAGAATAACACCTTTCTCCTAAGGCTGTTGTGAGGATAAAATGAGATAATACTTGTGCAACACTTTGGAAACGTTCAGGTGCAGCAGCTGCTAACCATGTCCACCACCAGCTCCTGGGAGGCTCTGAGGGTTCTTTGGGCCAGCCCCTTGGGGATTCCATTGCTTTTAACTATTCCTTAGGGCCAGGTACAAAGACAGAGTTGGTTGGGGGCATGTAGGTGCAGGGGAGGTGTTACTGAGAATTTCTCATGTCCCTGGAAACACAGAGCAAACCAAGCCTCCTAGGAGGCATTAGACTGGGGCTGCTCTCTTTTGTGAGGAGGACCCTTACTCTCTCAATCCCTCCCAGTGCTAGTAGAAAGAAAATGCTTAAAAATCCTATTACATTACATCAACACAAATTTGTTTTTCCTCATCTTTTCTTTGCCATTCATTCCCAGCATTGTTCTAATACGTATAACATGTAATTCCTCCCCTCCCTCACAGACAAGGAGCAAACCCCAATGCATTCAGAGCTTCAACAACTGCCAGCATGAAGGAAACCCTGGGACTAGTTTTGGTGAACTACCTTGTCTTCCCAGAGACCAGGGGAGAAGGCAGAACACCCCAGATCACTTCTGTGGCTCCCAGCCTGTCATGCGGCCATGTTCCTGCACTGGCAGAAAGAAGGCCACCAGCATTTGAGGCTAACTACTGCCCACCTGAGAGGTCTCTCAAATTACCCTGTGGATAATATCCGACCACACCAAGATCCCAGATGATGAAAAGTCACAGTGGGTAAAGGAGAGGAGTCTGGAAGCCCCGAGGAACCTATGGCTCTCTCCCTGAATTGGCCTCACAGGGGCACCTAGGAGGGATGCTCTGTGAGATGCCATCTGCCCACTGTCTCCATGTCCTCCACCCCCATCTTCCCACCAAGCAGCTGATAGTAATGAGAAGCAGCATCAGGATAGCTTTTCAGTAGAGGAAAGCTGAGTTCTCCTCCGGCTTCGGAAGGGCACCAAGTACCTAACAGCCAGGGGTAGTATTACTGTTATTATGCCCCAGAATACTACAGCCTCCATGAGAGTCACAGCCCTCTCCTGACCAGCTTAACAATCCATACAGGACAAACAAAGTGGATGAGAACTGTTGATGTGCTTTTCTATGGAGTTTGTTCATCAGTAGCTTTATCAAATATGCGCTGAAGGTTGGACTTGTAGAAGAGAAGGACGAGGAGGAGGAGGCAGGAGACCAGGAAATCTGGATCTTGGAGTTCATAGTGGGGAGGAGAAAAGGCAGAATGTAAGAAGAGTAGAAAGTTAGGAGGGGCCAAGTTGGGAAGAGCTTAGTGCCAAAGAGAAGACTTTGTATTCATTCCTTCCTGTACTTTGCAGAGCAGCCTGGGCAGCCTTCTTGGCATTCTACTTCTGCTATACTTTATTACCCCTTCCTTACTTTGGCATTAGGCATCACCCACTCCCATATGAAGCCAGGAAGTCATATGGTCAGAACCAAACTTTAGGAAAATAATGTCTGCAGTTGTGTGTAGGAGGAATTAAAGGGCATCAATGGAGACCTGAGCTGGGGAAGCCCGTTAGGAGACAGTTGAATAGGGATGATGAGATGTTGTAATGAAAGAAGTGGCATGATTTGCTGAACAAGAGAATGGACACTGGCAGACGGCCCAAAGATTGGGAAGTGGGTCCCTGGACAGCCATAGGTCTTCCCTCAGTTTCTCTCTCTGCACAGTGAAGGGCTTGGACTAGATGGTCTCTAAATGCTTCAAGCCCGTGACCAGCAATACCAGAAAGTTGGCCTCAGGCAGCAGCCGGGACTCTGGGCCCCAGGTCATGTGCTGACCTCAGAGCTGGAGCCACAACTGGATTGCTTCTAGGCTTTGTGGTGGTAAACAAGTCAGAGGCAGATGCCCTGGGAACAGAGCCTGATATGTTCAAACCCCCAAACCCCAGAGACACACTGGTCCAAGATTAGCCTCCCTCCCACTGAGGGAGTAGCAGCAGGTCCAAGGAAGGGGGAGAACAGCCCTGACTCCTGCCTGCTTTGGGAGAAAGCCTCCTCAACCCTCTGAGGGGTTCCAGGGCCCCAGCCAGCCCTGACGGGACTTCCTAGAGGGAGGGCCCAGAGGGCAGAGAGGGTGTGGGGCTAAGACAGAAAGACACAGTGAAGGGTGGAAGGCAGTAGTGGTGAGAGGGAACTGACAGTGAAGAAAATGAGACGCCTGATGGAGGCTCTAGCTGCCTTTCATCCATCACGGGGCCAGGGTGGTGGGCTCTGGGAGCAGGAGCCAAGACCTGCAGCTGCCCAGAGCAGTGTGGGAGCCCAGGAGCCGGGGACAGCAGCCTTGAGCCGTCACCTCAGCTCCTTCTCAGGCCCAGAGAACAGAAGCATCAGCAGCTACTGCAATAAGAAGGGAAAGGCAACACATTTGGAACCTCATGGACCTTACAGACCATGGAGTCCACCTGCTCACTTTACAGGGGAGGAAATTGAGGCCTGGATGTGAAGGCACTAACTGGCACAACTCAGATGCCAACCGTCTCCTGGCTATGGGGCTTTGTATGAGCTTCTAATGGAAATGATGCCTTTCAATCCCCTTGAAGTGTTTCTAAGAGCCATGTTGTGACTGGTCTGGGATTGGTTTCAATTCAGTTTGACACATTTATGAACGACCTCCTGTGTACAAGGCCCTGTGCTGGAGGAAGGGGGAGGAGGGAGTCAAAGATGAAACTGGACAATCCTCACAAAAAGCTCATAATCGGGGCAGCTAGATGGCACAGTGAGTAGAACACCGGCCCTGGAGTCAAGAGGACCTGAGTTCAAATGTGGCCTGAGACACTTAACACTTACTAGCCATGTGACTTTGGGTAAGTCACTTAACCCCAATTTCCCTGCCTTCTTCCCTCCAAAAAACAAAAAATAAAAACAAAAAAATCATAATCTAATGGGGAGAGGACATTTATATAGACAAATAGAATAAGATTGGCTGAAACAGGCAAGAGAGACCCATAGGCTAGAAAGAGGAGGAAGAAAGCCTTTTTAATAGGCTTTTGGTGACAGGAGGGCTCAGGGAAGACTGCATGGAGTAGGGGGTCTTTGAAGTGAGGCCTGATGGGTCAGCATCAGGGCCTGTAATTTCTCTGGTGTTGGCCAATGGCACCAGGCTCATAGAAGACATTTTAATCTGGTCCACGTCCCATTGGAAAGAGTCCGGCACTTTCTGAGGCTTTCTGTTTGAACCCTCTGGGGCAGGAAGGGGGGGAGGACTTCCTGCCCATGTCAGACAGCACCTTCCACAAAATCTAAACATCTTCAGGGCTTGGCCAGAGCACTCAGGGGTTAGGTGACTCTCCCAGCAGGAGTTCAGGTTGGCTCTCCATAAACTACACCAGGCTGCCGGGCCTGCCTCTCATCTTTAAAGCACTGTCAGACATTCCCCAGGTGAAAGGGGGAGGGCATCCCAGCTAAGCAAAGGTGCAGAGTCTGGACGGTTATGAGCATGTAGGTAGTCAAGCGCATCTAAAACTGGGGGTCTGTGTCATCAACCCCTTTGGCAGCCTGGAGAAACTTGTAGCCCCCTTCTTAGAAGAATGTTTGTAAATGCATAAAACATACCAGACTGCAAAGGAAATCAATTCTCTTTTTTAAAGATGGCATTTTTTTCCTTGTCCGAGTCCCCTGAAATCTCTCTGCAGATCCCTGCAGGGGCAGGGATCCCTGGTTAAGAAGATACATGGAGTGAATATTCTGAGGTAAGGCTGAAAGCTGCCAGTTTGTGCACTGATTTGAATACAAGGCTGAGGTGCCTAAATTGGACCCAGCAGACAACAGGGAGATTTTGAGAAGGGGCCTAACATGCCTGATCAGATAATCAGATCTTTCTGGGTGTGTACTATCCAAGGATTCCAGAGCTAGGAAACCCCCATACCACCTTCTTCCTCCGGTCACCACCAGGTCACCATCCAGTGCCTAAAACAAATGTTGGGGCCACACTGAGAGTCTTGTCTTGAAGAAATCTGGGGTCTTTAGGTATCAACCAACCAGAAAACATTCATAAAGTGCCTTCCACGAATGAGGTACTCTGGACCCAAAGCCAGAAAGGAAAGAGTGACTGCCCTTGGGGAATAGAGCTGTGGGCCATTGTGGAATTTAAAAGGGAAATTGGGAGAAATGTGGACAATGTGTGCCTTGCATGGCCTGGAGGAGACAAGTCCCAAGTCAGCCACAGAGATACTCTGCTACTTGGAGAATGAGATACTGGCCTTGTCCAGAATTCACAGATCTAGATTGGGGCAAGGGACCTTCTAGGTCTGTGGAATCCAACCTGCTCAAAATTTATCTATCAAACTCAATGTGTTCAATCAAAACTCATCATCCTGCTGCCAAACCTTCCCCTCTTGGGAACTTCCCTGCCTCTGGCTCAGGCAACCCTGCAGCCCTGCACTCTTCAACAGACAAGCTTGAATCCCTGTTGTCTCCCTGGACGCTGCTCTCATGCTCATGCTCTACGTCCAACCCATTGGTGTGTCTTGTTTCTACCTCCCCATCCTCTCTCCCATCATCTCCCTTCTCTCCATCCAAGTGGACAGACAAGTGCAGGCCCCACCCTCTCCCACCTGGACCACTGCAGTAGATGCTGGGGTGGCATGTCTGCCTGTCTTGGTCTCTCCCCACTCCTCCACATCCTCCATTGGGTCACTAACATGGTTTTCC
This sequence comes from Pseudochirops cupreus, assembly GCA_028627135.1. Taxonomy (NCBI): domain Eukaryota; kingdom Metazoa; phylum Chordata; class Mammalia; order Diprotodontia; family Pseudocheiridae; genus Pseudochirops; species Pseudochirops cupreus. The sequence continues at coordinate 395,666,717 of CM053581.1, read as the reverse complement.
CCAAGCCCTGGGTCAAGAAGCATCAATGGCTCCCTATGCCCTCCAGGATCAATAGAAAAGCTCAAGGAATTTAGCTTTTAAAGCCCTTAACAACCTGGCCTTTTCTACCTTTCCAGAGTTCTGACTCTAGACTAGCCTCCCCAGGCTGTGTCTACACCAACCTCCTGGCTGTTCCTCCTGCAGGACACCTCATCCCCTGACTCTAGGCCTTCTGGGTATGTCCCTCTTCCATCCTGGAATGCCTTCTGGAATCCCTGGCTTCAAGTCTGGACTCAAACTCTGCCTTCTGCAGGGGGCCTTTGCTGCTCTTCCCCAGGGCTAGTGCCCGCCCCAGGACATCTCTCACCAACAGACACTTCCATTTACATCTTGGATGTTCAGAATAGTTTGCAAATTGTTTCCCTATTAGACTGTGACCCCCTTGAGGGCAGGGACCTTGTAAGTGCCTTTCTTTGAAGTCTCTGTAGCACACAGTAGGGATTCCTATGTTTGTTGACTGGCTGACGACCAAAAGGAGGTGATCTGCCCAAGGTAACAGAGTAAGTAAAGGAGCAGAATTTAAACCCAGTCCCTTCCACTTGAGACCCTGTGTTCTTTTGGTGACATCACACTGCTTTCTCCATATATTTACCAGGACCCCAAATAGAATACTCGAGCGAACTTTTTTTACCGGGAGGAGAATGAGTTTCTCAGCCCGGGAAGCTGAGGCAGGGATTACATGGACTTTCTCATATCAACCCATCTCCAAGGAGTAATCCCACACCATCCCTGAGCTGACACGCCCCACTCCCCATCCCACCCTCCTCCTGCTGCCACCCCCCAGGAGCCCTGGCCACTCACGTGTCGCCAGATCTGCGATAGTTTTCAGGGCAGTCGAAGGAGAGACAGCGGAAGCTGCCTTGGATGTTGAAGCAGGTGGCATTGATGGAGCAGTTATGGGTGCCAGCAGCACACTCATCGATGTCTGTCGGGGGTGCAAGAGTGTGAGTGCTGGGCGCCTTCCCGGGACATCCCACCACTAGGGACCCTAATGTATTCAATGGCCAAAGCCCAGATCCCTGCGCTGGCTGCAACACCCTGGGTTAGGGCTGGGACCCAGCCTAGTACAAAGGGAAGTGGTCCAGGTAGGGGCTGGGAATCAGATGAGCCAGGTCTCCCTCTGTCACAGGCAGAAGGCAAGACTGGAGTCCAAAGAAAGCTTCTGACGCCTTCTGTCTACAGAGTGACCCTGGTGTGGAAGCAGACAGACTCCCATGGTCCCTCCTGCACTTTAAGTGAGCCTCTCCTGAAGCCTGCTCAAAAAATCTGCCTTTTACCCTGTGTTCTGAAATAATGGCCAGTTGCTCTGCCTCCAGCCCAGCCCAAAAGACTCCTCCCAGGACTCATTATGCTGGTGCTGGTGCCAGGCACGGAACCCGCCCCCCGCCATGGATCCACCTCAGGGTAGTCACCTCTTTCCCCAGGCCCTAAGGGACTCTCAAGAAAGAAGTCTGATTCCTTGGGGTCACAGGGGTAACTCTGAAGTTCCTTGAATTGCTGGCAGAGAGAACCTTTGAAGGGTATGATAAAAGGGAGCTGGATGGCTTTAAGACAATGGCTCTCCAAGCAAGTGCACATGTGCCACACAAAGCTAAGTGACTGTCTTTCTCTCTTTGATGACTGAGCTGTTATCTAACCTCTGGAACCTCACTCAGTCTTGACTGAGATATTCTGCACTCAAGAATCCTTCAGACTGTGACTTCCAAGTAACTGGGCTAGGGCAGTCCCCCCCAGTGCCAAGTGGTTCTTGTTCCTTGGATCTCTGGCAACAAAATTAAATGTGGTATGAACCCCCAGGGGTATTCATAATGCTGGGCAATTGTTTACTGCTTAAGACAACAGTAAGGAAGTTTTAGCTCAAAGCTCTTAGAGCTTTGTCAGGATTCCTAAGGAGTTCACAAGTCACTAACTGGGACCCCTGGGCTAGAGATGGCCAAGGGTATAAGTAGAGGCAATTGGTTTGAATATTTCCCTCTCCAAGCAGAAAAAATACTTAGAATAATGTCGATTACTAAAAACACCCATCTGATGCTACTTCTCAAGGACACTGGCTCAGCACAGCCAGAGTGCACAGTGGGGTGCTTAATAAATAGGACTCCTTGTAAAGATTGTTTTCTTGACTTTCATGGGACTCCTCTGCTTCAAGAGACATTGGATTTGTGTGAGAGGGTGAATAAGGAGGATGATGCGGAGACTGGAATAGAGGCCTGAGTCATCCCAGGAGCAGCTGCAAGCGGAGAATGTCTGCTCCAAGACAGCCAGGTCTCTATCCCAAATGTCACTGTCACAGAGTGGGTCCTGTGCCCCTTTAGGGCACTAAGCCAGACTGAGAAACAAAATAGAAAGCGGAGCCCCTTATTGGCTCCCACCTTGAAGTGGCATGCCCTTTCTGGGCCTTGGTTTTCCTGTCTGGACTATTTCTATGGCCCCTGGAGGCACAGGGCCCTTATTGGAGTCATGGAACATTTGAACTGAGAAGTTCCCTAGAAATCACAGAGCCCACAGACCCCCCCCTGCCCCAGCCCATGTTTTGTCAATGAAAAAACTGAAGCCTAGAGATGTAGAGACACACTCAAGTTCACACAGGTGGCAATGCCAGCACACACCTGCCAGGCTCCAGACCCTTCAGTAAGTTTGAATGAGAGGGGGAATGGAGGGAGAGGAGAAGGGGAAAGGGGGAAAGGAGGAGGAAGAGGAGGAGGAGAGAGGAAGGAGGAAGGGGAAGAGAGAGGAGAGAAGAAGGAGGAGGAGGAGGAGGAAGGGGAGGAGAGAGGAAGAAGGAGGAAGAAGGAGGAAGGAGGAAGGAGGAAGGAGGAGGAAGGAGGAGGAAGGAGGAGGAAGGAGGAGGAGCATGAGGGGCCAAGGGACAGAAAGAAGAACTGGGCCTGGAGGGTCAGTGGCCACTTAAACAGCCAGTCCACAGTCCTCCATTGTCCTCCTGGCCCCCTTGCCGAGCCTCCCAGACATACCTTGGCAGCTCCGCCCATTGGCGGCCAGCCTGTAGCCTGTGGATGGGCAGTGGCATTGGAAGCTGCCGGGCACGTTGAGGCAGCGGTAGGAGCATATATGTCCTCCCGTGGGCAGAGCGCACTCGTCAATATCTGCCAGGAGAAGCAGAGGCTTCCTCATCATTGCTGCTATCATTCCCATTTTATAGAGAAAACTGAGGTAGCTTGCCAGGGTCGAGCACCAGGGGCAGGATCTGAACCCGGGTTTTTTGCCTCCAGTGCCAGTGATGCTTCCCCTTCCCCATCCTGCTTTGCAGTAGAGGCTCCAGGGAAGTAGATTTCATTGCAATATAAAAAAAAAACTTCCATCGCTGCAGGTGACCCTGAGCTCTCTAGACTTTGCCAAAAGCCCCTTTTTTCCATCATAAGGGATGGAAGCAGGGAGGGGAACAATGGGGAACACACATGACTTAAGAATGAGAGGTGATCAAACCAAATTTATTAAAAGTGAAAGAATGAGGACCTGAGTTCAAATCCGACCTCAGACACTTGACACACTAACTAGCCGTGTGACTTTGGGCAAGTCACTTAACCCCAACTGCCCTCCAAAAAGCAAAAAAAAAAAAAAAAGGAAAAGAATGGAGGGGGTCCTTTGTCATGCTCCCCTGCCCCCTCCCCAACAGAGGGTGGGGGCCTGGTCTGGAGCTCTGAGGGAGGGAGGATCTGTGCCCAGGGCAGGGATTAGAGGACAGCTGAGGTCCCTTCCAGCCAAAGGAAGGGCACCAAGTTGCCATTTCCCCAAGTCACCAAAAGACCACCCAGCTTCAGCCTAGACCCTCCCTCAGAAACATGTCCCACAGCCTGCCATGTATGCCATGGTCTGGGTCCAGGCCAGCCCCTTTCCATACCTGAAGCCTCCGGGAGGGCAGGCCTTGGTCTGCGCCCTCAACATAAATGGGCCCATCACCTCCTGACTAATCAGTGGGTTGGTAGAATGGATGAGGACGTGAAGGAATAAGAAATTTCTCGGGTGGAAGTATTTCCCTGTAATGTCCAGCAGACCCCTTCCCACTGCCCTTGGACAGCCCCCACAGCCCAGGAGGCTGCCTACCTTCACACGTGATACCATCCACATCACTGAGCTGGTAGCCCCGGCGACAGTAACACTGGTAGGAGCCATACACGTTGGCGCACTCTTGGCTACAGGGGCTGCTGCTGCATTCATTCAGGTCTGGAAGAGAAAGAGGCCCTTGAGGCTACAGGGAATGAGGGGGGAGCCCAAGCACTCAGACAAATATCCTGTGGGGAAATATGAACTAACAGCAGGATCCACACCCTAGAAAGTGAGATGACCTGGGACAGAGCTTAGAACATGGAATGTCAGAGCTGGGAGGAGCCCAGAATGTCAGGGGGTGGGAAGAAGCTTAGAATATGGGAGGTCAGAGCTGGAAGAAGCCTTAGAACACAGAATGTAAGATAGTGTCAGAGCTGAGAAGGATCTTAAAACATGGAATGTCAAGAGCTTAGAACACAAAGTATGCAGAAGTGGGAGGGAGCTTAGCATGTGGAATGTCAAGAGTTGGAGGAAGGAGGGGGGGTTGGAACAGGGAATGCAGAGCAGGGAGGGACCTCCGGGATTATCTGGCCCAACCCCCTCAGTTTTCAGAGGAGGGCACTGAGGCCTGGATAGTAGTAGCCACTCGTTCTGCCACAGGGGAAGCTGAGGGTCTTGCCAAGACCAACAGCCACGCCTCTGCCTCCCAAGCATTCTCTGTCACCTGCCAGCACTGGTCCCTGGTAGGGAGAAGGCCCTTGGCTCATGCCTGGGAACATGACCCAGTTGGGGCATGGGTGGAACTGGCCCCAGGGGATGTGGTCGGGTCCTCTCCCTCACCTTCACATGATCTCCCATCGGAAGAAAGCTTGAAGCCCACTGTGCAGCTGCAGTGGTAGGAGCCGGGGGTGTTTTCACACTTGTGGCCACAGAGACGCCCGGGATAGCGTCTGCATTCATTGATATCTGAAAGGGACAGGAAGTGGAGCTGACGGCTCCTGGTACCATCCCAGGGGCCATGCGCTGGGAATTGGAAGATCCCTTTCCAGCCTGGAGTCCGTGAATCAGGTCCTCTCATGGCTGTCTAGTCCACCCCCAACCTGAGCAGTGATCTCTCCCACAAGAAGGACAGGGCCTCCACACCCCACCTGAGGCTTCCAGTCCTAGGGATGCCAGGGCTCTGGATCTTGGGCACCTCATTTGGCAAATGCCGCCTGACTCTACCAGCCTAGCATTTCGGGTAAGAAACACTACAGGGATTCAAGTTGAAATTAAATCCAGAAGCAAATCATGCTGCAGGTTGTCCTCCAGCGGAGGTTGAGTGGCTGCCTTCTGCCTGGTGCACTTATCACTTTTGTCCTAATCACCTGTGCCACCTTGGCCAAGGTCAGAGGTCACAGATATCGGAGCAAGAACGCCCCTCAGGGGTCATTTTGTCTCCTTGGGCTCCATTTCCCTGTGTGTGCAAGGTAAATGGACATCTGAGAACCTCTGAAGTCCCTTCCAGGTCTGGACATGTTACGTTATAATGCTATTTTACAGATCAGGAAAGCTGAGGCCCAGAGATGGAATGTGAATTGAAGACAAGTCAAATAAAAATCCTTCCACTGAAACTTAGAAGCAGTTAATGAAGAGCCCCCTGGTCCATCCTCTTCCTGAGGAGACTGAGGCCCAGGTAAGGGGCACAGTGGACATTCCCCCCAGAGAATGTCAGAGCTGGGAGGACAGTCACAATAGGGACGGTATCTGGCACACAGTTGGTGCTTCACAAATAATGGTAAATTATCAGTTGGTGTGTGCCCAGCCCTGTGCCAAGTTAAGCTAAATGCTGGGTAAACGGAGTATGAAAACCCGGCTCTGGTCTCCGGGAGCTTGCTGTCCCACCAGGGGAGACAACGTGCACTGCATTGGGGATAAGTCCAGAATGAGCATGGGGACGCATAGGAAGGAGGGGCAGGCGAGGATGGCATCTGGACTCAGTCACAATCATTTCCTCAGCATCCCCGGGTCCCAAAGGGCCTGACAACCATCCCTTCACAGCTCTGTGAAAATGGCCATCAGCCTGTGTTTGCTGTCTCCATTGCATAAATGGTAAACTGAGTCTCAGGGAAATCAAGGGTCTTGCACAAGGTCACATAGCTCAGGCAAAAATCTGGACAAAGACTGTCCCAGTAGGTCGCATGGTGCTCTGCCTTCAGCCTTTCCCCAGACCAGTCAAAACACCAGCCCTTTACTGCCAGGCCCAAGGCAGTGTGGGCATGACCAAGTCCAGCTGGAGGCCAGCTGAGCACATACCTGCACACGTCCTGCTGATTCCATCAAAATAGTAACCAGCCTTGCAGTCACAGCGGAAACTGCCTGGAGTGTTTATGCAGAGATGTCCAGCTCCACAGGGCTCTGCTGGTGGTGAGCACTCGTCCACATCTGGCAAGATAAGAAGGTGGGACTGGAAAATCTTGTGGTGGTGTTGGGCTCTTAAGGAGGGGAAGGGGAAGGGGAGAGGGAAGGGAAGAAGAGAAGGGGAGAAGGAAGGGAAAAAGAGAAGGGGGAAGGGAAAGAAAAAAGAGAAGGGGGAGGGAAGGAAAAAAGAGAAAGGAGGAAGGGAAGGGGAAAAGAGAAGGGGGAGGGAAGGAAAAAAGAGAAGGCTCAAAACTAGTGGGAGGGAATCTCTCCCTTGCCAAGCGGTGACTGGCCCTGAGGAGACCTGGCCATGGACCACAGTGGCCCTCCTCATACCCACCTACACATCTGGTCCCTTCCTCGTTGAGATGATAGCCACGGCCACAGTTGGGAACGTTTTTCTGGCAAGTGTAGGAGCCCTCGGTATTGATGCATGTCTGCCCAATAGGACAGGGAGCGTTGATGCTTAGACATTCATTGATGTCTGGGGCGGGAAAGAAGAAAGGGCAGTGTCGGCAAGGTCCGAGGTGAGCCTCTCAGGGAACAGCCCTACCAGCCCCAAGCAGGGGGCCCCCTGCAGTGCAGGGGAATGCACTGCTCAGAAGCCCAGGCTCCAGTCTGGCCTATGTGACCTCAGACAGTCATTCCGCCTCTCTGGGTCTCAGTTTCCTCTCTATGACATGAGGGGACTGGCCTGGATGGCTGCTGAAGTCTCTTCTGGCTCTAGACTCCACAGTCTCCCCAGCACGCTCCCAAATCCCTCAGAAAATTCAACCTCAGTAGCCCCAAAGGACAGCCAAGTGGGATCACAATGGCAGAGCCCAGACTAGAGCCCTGGTCCTATGACTGCAGGCATCAAAGATTCTCCAAGCAGGGACTGTCCCCCCAGAAAGACAGGAATCTGAATCAACCAGGGACCTGAACCCGTAGGGCACGGCAGCTCAGGGTGGGAGGAGAGCTGGCCCACCTTGGCTCTGAGAGCAGCGGCCCCTCTGGGCCTGCTTCCTCCTCTGAAATGTGGGCATGGGTGGTTGGTGGTTCTGGCCCTGCCAGTTTTAAGTCCCAAGATGCTGAAGCACAGGAGACCCAGCCCAGGACAGCAAGGAGCCATCCCCAATTCGATTCAAGTGATCCCTGTCACCTTCAATGACCCAAGAGGGAAGAACTCGGGGTGAGGGAGGCGTTTGATAATGAGCATTGCACACAGGACTTGATTAGAAAAAGGTCTCCAGCTACAAGGGAGCTTAGAACAGGGGTTGTCAGAGGTGGGAGGGGCCTGAGAACAAGGGAGGGCAGGGCTGTGACAGCATAATGCAGTGTCTTTGGTCCTCTTTGGTCCCCTCCTGATAGTCCCCTAGGGCCCTTCCTTAGAGGTCTCCACCCTCCCTTTTCAGCATCTCAGCTCCCCAAGTATCCTTTCTCATCAGCCAGGCCATGAGGCATGGTGGACAGGCCTGAGTTCCCAGAGCCCATCTGAGCTCAGGACAGTTTGTGCAGGCTGAGCAGTGGCCTGTCTTACCAATGCAGTTGCCCAGTGCATCCTGGATGAATCCGCTCCTGCACTGGAGCTTGGGTCTGCAGCGAAAAGATCCCGGAGTGTTCTGACAGATGAAGGTGGGGAGGCAGTTGTGAATTCCAGTCTCACACTCATCAATGTCTGGGGTGGCAGAAAAAATGGCACCAAATGGAGGGTCAGCAAGAGGCTTCTGGCTGCTCCTCCCCCTTCCTAAGACACCTCAAACAGGCCATCTTTGCTTATTCTTTTAACAAAGAGTCACCAAGCACTTGGGGCCAGTGTTTGGGGAGACCCAAAGACTAAGCCCATTGTGCACAAAACCACAGCAGCTTAGATCTCAAAGGCTCTTGTTGTAAATTGACAATGGAGAAACTGAGGCCTGAGAGGCTGCCAGCCTTTCCCAGAGTCACAGAGCTGGCTGGGAACCCATGCCTTCCCAGGCTAATTTGGAAGCCTCCCCTGCCCCAGATGCTCCCAATGAGGCAAGAAGCTTCCAGGTGGGGGGGGGGGGGTAGGAGGGCATGGGCCACAGAAACCGGCAGAGCTGCTCCTCCACCCGCTTTGAAATGATCATAGATTTTCTTTTTTTCACCCTGCACATAATTCAGGCAATATATTTTTTTGCCAAGAAGAAAATCTCTTCGGGAAGTGTTTGCAGAAGACTATGCAGAGAAAAAGAAAGAAAACCCTCATCGGAATCGCACTATTGGGTCAGAAAAAAGCTCACCATCCCAGAGTGGCTGGATTTCCATAGAGCTGAAGAAAGGTCATCTGACCTTTAAGGAAGCTGGAGGATCTGAATGCAGATCTTAGCTCTGGCCCTTGCTCTCTGAGCAACCATGGACAAGCCTCTCCACCTCAGCTTCCTCCTCTAGAAAGTGAGAGGCCCCACCATGGCTGCTAGCATCCCCCTCGCTCTAAGTATCTTGTGCTGTGAAGGCCACTTTTGTCCTGTCTGGAAGCCCCCAAGAGAGGACCACACTCAAGTAGTACTTTCATTATTGTTGTTGGCACCATCAAGTGTCTAAAATCTATCCTGGACCATTGGAGATGATCGAGCACCATGGGAACAGCATCCATGATGTAGCCAAGGACACCAGGTGTTGTGCTTGGTCCTGAAAGGACGTGGATAGGGAATTGTCTACTGTGTGCAAGCACCGAGGGGGGGGGAGAGATAAACCATGACCCCCCCAAACCTTTGGATGCTGCATTCTCAACTCTGCTGAGTCTAAAGACACCCTAAAGGGTGGGAGGGGGAGAAGGGCTGAGCTTTAAGATGCATCTGCCCAAAGGATCCCCCTCTGACTTCCCTAACGAGAGATCTCCCAGGAGACAGAGCAGAGGCACCTGCCTGGGCCAAGCCACCACAGGCCAGCTTTCATCATCAGGGAGCTTTTCCTTGAACAGATCCCGAGCCAGCCTCCAACTCCCTGCCAGTGGCGGTAGCTTTGCCGTCTGGGGTCAGGCCAGACCCTCTTCCCAGCAATGCCTTCAAATGCTAAGACACAGCCCTTCAAAGGCCCCCCTTCCATTAACCAAGCTTCTCATACCATGCCTGCCTTTGACCAGTCTGTGGGCTCTTATCTGGGCACAGTGTGCTGCCCAAAATGGGGCAACCAGAGCCAAGCAGCCTCCCCAGTGAACTGAACGGACACCTCTGTGACTCTCCTAGGGTACTCTGAGATGCTGAGGCCACCTCTCTGGCCTCTCACTGAGCTGGCAGGCCTGAGTCACTCCTCTCCAGTGGAGGGCCATGGCCTGCCCTGATTCCCTGCCCATCCTCCCAGGATCAGCCAATTTCCTAGCTCTCTCCTCCCTGTGTCCCTGCCAGCTCAGTGTCCTCTGCACAACTGATGCCTGCCACATGAGCGTTGTCTGGAATGTGAATGTGGAACGGCTTGACTTTGTGTTATAAAGGGCTGTCCCCAGGACTGCCTCTAACCTCCCCACCCCTCTCCTCATGCAGGGGATCAGTCAGCCCATCCACAATCATTAATTATGGATATGCCAAATGTTAGACCGGGCAGCCTCTGGGACCGCAAAGAGAGGGATGAAAAAAGGATGGTGGGAGAGACTGCCGAAAAGGGGAGGCATTGGGGGCCTCAGTCGGCTCTGAGCATGGTGCACACACCAGCACAACGGCTGAAGAAGACAGGGCAACATTGGCAAGACCAAGGCGGGCTGGAACAAAGAGGGAGTATAGGCCAGAGGGCAAGGGAAGCTACAGATAGCATCAAATGATGAGCTCAAGGCTACAGAGCCATCAAGGGCATCTGAAGAAGGGATTGGAAGGGGACTGGCTGGGGACCTGGCTGGCTCTAACCACTGTCCGAGGGGGAGACAGAATGGAAAGGAGGGGGCCAATGGGACCTGGTGGCAGAGGGTCAGTGGGACCTTGCTCTGAATATCAGAGGTGCAGGGCTCAGCCCAAGGGGACTCAGAAACCTTGGGCCTGGGTCTCAAAGACGGTGGTCTTCTTGACAGACCCAGAAACACAGATGGAGCCAACTCTGCCTTTCTAGGAGTCTCTGGTCACTGACATCAATAAGATCATCTTGTTATCAGTAAGAGGGCAAAGTCTTGTATTGTACAAGCAGCATCTGCTTGGCCCTTTTCAATGGTCCCACAGCTAATAGGCTCAATGCCCTGGGTGTCCCCCACCTGTCACCTCGGGCCAATGATGTGGTCATTGTCAGGTACACAGCGGGGGGGGCTGGGAGCTGGCCCATGGTCATACAGCATGGAATGGTTTCACTGGGGGAGTGCTCAGGTCTTCTCCCCCTCAGGCTGGTGATGATGCTCCCCTACCACAGTCACCCCAAGGATGGACCTACCTTTGCAGGTGTTATCTTCCATGAGCTCATAGCCTGTCCCACAGCTGCTCTCTCTTTGACAACGAAATGCTCCCACCGTATTGATGCAGATTTCCCCAATTCGACAATTGTGCGTTCCAGTAATACACTCATTGGTATCTGGGAAGGACCAAGGAGATTGAGGTCCAAGTGGCAATGCCATAGAGGAATAACTTACAAAAACCAGTGAAACTTTGGTAGATACTAGGAGGAAGGGCAGGAGGTCAGAGAGGACCTGATCCTGGTGCCCTCCTACAGAATGATTAGGAAAAGCAACATTGTAGTCCAGCATCCATTTTTTTTTCTCCTAGATTTCAACTGGCTATTGCTGATCATGTGACTTCAATGAAAGTCTTCCTGATGGACTTCCACGGGTCTTGGACATGAGCCTGGGGCCACAGGGAAAGAGGTGGAGGATGAGCAGTGACCAGGTTTCAGGCACAGTGGCCATGATGGGCCATGATGGGCCATGATGGTGTTGGCCACCAGGCCATGGATTTCTTTGGTTTTAATAGATCAACTCAAGAAGTTGATCTAATGCCCTGTGAAGAGGCTAATTGGTGCAGTTGGAAAAAGTACCTTGTCTGTGAGACCAGGGACCCTTAAGTAGTAAGGAAGCCCTGGCTGCTGTCTGGACAGGGCAAAACAGGATGGTGACACTAACAACCCCAAATCCTGGGGACCCTCAGTCCCAGGATGGATTACCTTCACAGGAGACCCCATCAGGCAAGAGCTGATAGCCCACAAAGCAGGAGCAAACGACTGTGCTTCCTGTGTCTCGGCACTGCTGAGTACAGGGACCCCCTCCTGAAACCCAAACAAAGGCTTCGGTGAACAAACCCATTTCCCTAGACCACACCTTCTGCCATCTTGATTTTCTTTATTCATAACAATCATGATAACCCAACACAGCCTTTTGAGGTCAAGAATTATCATCTTCATTTTACAGGTGAGGAAACCGAGGCAGAAAGAGGCCAAATGACTTTCCCACAATCATATAGCTAGTACATGTTATGTCTCAGGTTCAGATTTGGGTCTCTTTATTGGGAAACCACTCCTCTTATCCTATCTCTTATGGAAGCATCTATATATGTTTAAAATATTAAGAAATAAATATCTTTCCCTAAGCCTTTTCCAGACTCCTGGGAAAAGCCCCTTGGAAAGGTGAATGATGGATTGAGGACCAAAGGGCCTTTCACTAAGTCAGCAGACTGAATCCCACTCTCTCTTGAGGCTGATCTGTAAGACAGAAAGGCTGCCTCTGGGGAGTGCCAACGAGCCCACCTCCTACACTCTCCAGGTCACATTCCCACCACCACCATTGGAAACACCTTGGGGAAGGGGCCCTCTTTATCCATCTTTACCTCTCCCTAGCTCCCTAGCACAGGCTTTGGCACATAGAACAGTTACTATAACAGCAGTTAAAGAAATGAATGGATGAATCCCTAGTCAACAAACATGTGCCAAGTGCTGGAAATGCTGAAACCTTCTTCCAGGCTGAGATTCCAAGCGGCCTAAGAGAGGGTCCCTGCCCTCCCCAGACCTGGAAGGATGGCCCCCACACCTAAAAAGAGAACTCCTAGAGAGGGAGAGGGGAGAGAACAGGCTTCGCTGGAGGAAGCAGACCTGAGCTGCCATGGCAGCCCAATGACTTGACCACCAGGCATTCACTAAGGGCCTGCTCTACACCAGGCATGGGTTGGGGAGTCAGGCTTCCCCTAACCACCCCTGAGGAGCCAGTGAGTCTATGAGTGTTGCCTGTGTCTCCTACACTCCTTCTCTGGAAGCAATCAGAGAACTGGCCCGGCTCACGCACATACAGTAGGCACCAAATAAGTGTTTACTGAATGAAGGGCTAGCAGGAATCTGTCACCTTGCCTCACCTCGGCATCGGTCGTGCAGATAGGGGTCTTCTTGGTCCACGATATCCTCCTCGGGAATTTTAGCTGCAGAGGGAGAAAAGGAAAAAGAACCCCAGAAATTGAAGGTAGTCCTCCCCCACTGGACCCCAGTTTCTGAGAAGAGAGTCCAAGAAGCCCCTCTTCCTGAAAAAAAAAAGGAGTTTTAAAGATCTCTGGACCTGATCTTACCTAGTCCAATCCCATGGCTTTAATACAATACAATTTAACAAACATTTTTAAGCACCTGCTACATCCAGTCAGCTGAAGTACAGTCCCATTTAAGTGACTTATTCCAGGTCACCAGCATTGGAACCCAGGACCTCTACTCTAAGACTAGGCTCCTTCCATGGCCCAGAGAAGCTTCTCTTTAAAGATGGAGGTTGGGGGAGGAGTGGCCTATGGGTCATTTTCAAACATTAATATTTCCTGACTGTAACAGGCTGTGCCCTGCCCAGCCAGGCCTTCCCATACCTCCTGCCCTTCCTTAAATGCCAAGATCCCCTCTGCGCCAGCTCCAAACAGGAAGGATCTTGGCCTCCCAAACTGGATGAAAAAGCTGCTGGCCCTTGCCTTCAAGGATGGTTGTGAGGGGTAAACATGGGAAAGGCATTCCTAAAAGACCCCAGATCATCAAGTAAACATCAGTTCGGGCCCATCCCATGCACATCACCTGGGAGGAAGTGTGGCATGAAGGGTCAGGAAGCCCTGCCTCTACCACAGACCAGCTGCATGACCCTGGGCAAGTCACTGAACTCAGTGCCCCCACGCTGCTCACTAAGATGACAAGGTAAGGAATGGTCATCAGTCCAGACACCAGAGGGCTCCATGCCAATGGACTCATGGGGACAAGGGTGTCACCCCTCCCCCAACATAATTAAATAAATAAATGAATGGACTAAAGAATGACCAGATAGAGACAGATGGTTAGACAGACAGATAACTAGACAGACAGACAGATAGCTAGACAGACAGATGGACAGATAGACAAATAGCTAGACAGTCGTACAGATAAACAGCTAGTGGGTTCACTAGGCATCATGCAGAGAGACAAGGTCTGTCATTCAGTGAGTCTGAGGGCAGCTGACTAAGCCCCCCAGAGCTCAGGACATTGCAGGGACCCCTGGAGCAGAGTCAGTCACAGTGATGGCCATGGGTGGCCAGGGGATGAGGAGAGAGCATTACCGGTGTCCGAGGGCACAGCGACGTCTCCAGGTGCTAGCTCCGAGGTCTCCTGGCCCTTGACACAGCATGCCCGGTACACCAGGCCACACTGGTAGCCGATCATGAGGTTGTACTCACAGCTCTGGCCTTGGGCCTGGGCGGCCTTCCCCAGCAGGCAGCAATGACAGCATTTCTACCGAAAACAAGGTAAAGAGTCAGCAGAGGCTTCCAGAAAAGAAAGGGGCCTGGTGTTGCAGCCTTGGAGCAGGGAGGCTCCCAGGCTCCTCTGCAGGGTCCTGGGCCAGACCAAGGAAATGAGTCTGAGTCCTGGGCTCCATCTGCCAGCCTAGGCTGCCTCAAAGGTCGTAGCACAGACCTGAGAGGATGGGCTGGGTCTGAAACCTGGCCCTTCCGTTTCCAGGTGTGCTACTTTGGGCAGGTCACTCCTGTTGGCCTTCAGTTTGCCTATCTGTAGAACAAGAACACTGGACTGGATGACCATGAAGATCCTTCCAGCTCTAATCTTGTGATCTAAGAACTTCCTCTGCCAGTAAGATGAGCAGAAGGGCCTGGGAAGGACAGACTTGATGGAGGAGAGAAGAGGGTCCGGGGGGAAAAGTTGGGGGCAGACAGCGGGTGGGCCCTGGCTCTAGGGGATGGTGGAGACTGATGCTTTGTAATCGTGAAGAACAATTCCTCCTCATCTCACACCCATAGACATCTCCTTGGACTTCTCATCCTTGTGGGCTCCACCCCTCTGGCCACTGAGGGCAGTCATCGCCAGAAAGAAGCCACAGAATCCACCCAAAGCCTCCGCCCCTGGAGTCAGGGCTGCACCGGCTGAGATGTTTGCTTGGTAAAAAGCATTTACTCAAACCATAATCACTTCAAATGGGAAAATTGACTTCAGGAGAAATTGATTTCCCCATCCAACATTCCCGGGACTCAGCCAACTGGACTCAATCTAATTTTCCAAAACTTATTTCCTCTTGGTCCCAATCCATCTTGACCCACAGTGGGAGGTAAGGAGTAGCTGGAAACATTCAAATGTTGGTTCTTGAAAACAGGGATGAGGGCAGGCCCCACGGCTGAGGACACGGCTCCCAAGAGATGCCTTAACTGACCTCCCTGAGCCCCACAAGCACTGACTCTGAGAGCATGTCTCCTCTAACCTCCCATCCCCCAAAGGAGTCTCTTCTTCAGACTCCTGGCCTGCCAGCCTCATCCTCATCACCTGTATGACAGGGAGCTCACTATCTCCCAAGACATATAAAGGTTAAACTTCTGGGAAAGGCACAATTCAGTTTGAATCAGAGCAGCCGTGGCTGAGCTGAACTGGTCCTTCAGAGCAACAGGCTTAAAGTGCCCTTGATCTCAGGCTTGATCTCTGCCTTGCTGACCCAAGGAATTCTCATTCCTGGGTTGGAAGTGACCTTGTTACCTCTGAAAGTTAGCCAGAGAGATCCTGAGAGAGAGAGCATTGAATTTTGCCCAAGGGATGGGGTATCCAAGACAGCAACAAATTCAGGTAGAATTCATTGGAATGACAAATTCAAAGGGGGACCCCCAAGATTTGGGGAACGGGATAGGGCAGATGTAGAACAGCAGCAACATGTACAATTCCCAGTGTTATTCCTGGTTATTGTGCCTCTCACTGCTTGAGAAGCAAATCCCCATCCTCTCCGGGCCTCACTCACCTTCCTCATCTGCGAAATGAGGGGAAGCAGTCAGACAATGTTAGGTCCCTCCCCCTCTGACATCCCCTATTCTCAGCCATTCCTACCTCTATGGGTCCGAGCCAATTTCTCCAAGTAATGTAGCTCG
>CM053581.1:395619918-395650922 GCA_028627135.1 Pseudochirops cupreus | reverse complement strand
GAAGGAAGGAAGGAAGGAAGGAAGGAAGGAAGGAAGGAAGGAAGGAAGGAAGAAGGAAAGAAGGGAAGGAGGGAGGAAGGGAGGGAGGGAGGGAGAGAGGGAGGAAGGGAGGGAGGGAGGGAGGGAAAAAGGAAGGAAGGAAAAGAGGGAAGGAAGGAAGAGAGGGAGGAAGGGAAGGAGGGAAGAAGGAAGGAAGGAAAGGAGGGAAGGAAGGAGGAGATGGAGGGAGGGAGGAAAGAAGGAAAGGAGGGGGGAAAGAAAGGAGGGAGGGAGGACTCAAGGGTTGGCTCAGGAGCAGGGGGGCCGGAGGATGGCAGGGAGGAGGAAGGGTCACTCACCTTGATAAACTTGGCTTCAAAGCTGGCATTGTCATGGTGCGCCTCACAGCTGTCACCTTCATGGGCCACGTTGATGCCTGTGGCACAGTGGAGCTCCTCCAGCTGATTCTGGCAGCACTGCTCCTGCACCATCCTGCCAAGGGAGTATGTGTGCATTCATTAAGCACCTACTATCTACCAGGCACAGTGTGGAGTGGTTTATGAATACTATCTCCTTTGATGGGAGATACCAGAAGGAGGGCACAGATCATGTGGGCACAGCTATCATAGCCCCAGCTGAGGCTTAGAACAGGGGATGTCAGAGCTGAGACCAGGCTCATCTCCTTCCCCCCTTTACCCCCCATGAACTGAGGGTGTGAAACCAAATGACTTCTAACTTC
Organism: Pseudochirops cupreus; assembly: GCA_028627135.1. NCBI lineage: Eukaryota > Metazoa > Chordata > Mammalia > Diprotodontia > Pseudocheiridae > Pseudochirops > Pseudochirops cupreus. Next base: position 395,650,204 of record CM053581.1, on the reverse strand, counting down.
CCTTCCATCTGAACATTCTATTGCCCTATTATTTGGAAAAGCAGGATGCTGACAATGAGGTCTGAGTCTCAGCTTGTCCACTAGCCCGCTGCAAGCTCTTTGAGGGGCTGCCCTCCCCAAGCCTTGGTTTTCTCGATTGTAAAATCTATCATCAATTAATCAAATAAAATCTAATCATCACTAACATTAGCATTCATTAAGGACTTACTATTTGCCAGGCACCAGTAACAGCAAAGGATCAGTAACTGGAGCCAAGGTTCTAGTCTCAATTGTATATCTTCTCTTTCGTCTGTTAGAGATTAAACATGTGCACACACCCCCTCTCATATGTGCTTCCCACCCTGCTCTTCCTCTCTCCCTCTCTCTCTCTCTCTCTGTCTTTCCCCTGTCTCTTTTCCCTCTCTTTGTTTCTATCTCTCTGTCTGTCTCTCTGTCTCTGTCCCTCTGAAAGAGAGAGAGAGAGAGAGAGAGAGAGAGAGAGAGAGAGAGAGAGAGAGAGAGAGGGAAAGAGAGAGAGAGAATGCTTAGCCAGACTCCAGGATTACCAGGGGCCCCTCTCAGATTCCTCTCTTGGAGCACAACAGCGCCCTTCAATCCACCATCCCAGCTGGCCCTCCTTATCTGATGGTCTTTGAATCATAAACATTTAATCTTCCAACTTCCCAATAATCCAAGTTTCCTGTTTTTCTCGCCTTTGTTGGCCCGCCCCTCCTCTGACTCCTCAAGAATTTGCTAAATTCAAATTTCAGTCTCTTTGGTCAGTGCTGGGCCCCAGAAGACTGTCCTCAGTGCTGATACATGGTGGCCAAGGAGACCTGAGCAGGAATTCTCTGCACCCCAGAGTCTCCTCTGGAGCCCCAGGGAATCAGGGACTCATCCTTCCTTTTCTGGAGCAGGTAAGCAAGAGAGAAAGAAGGCTGCCGAAGGAATACTCCCTTTCCCTGAGTTTTTTTCCCACAAACCTGTAATTACGTTGGATAATCATTGAGCACAACTATTTCTATGTTGCCTTATGTCACTCAGTCAGTCAGGAAGTCTTTATGAAGCACCTGCCTGTGTTGAGCACTGTCCGAGGTACTGAGGATGCAGACAAAAGAGGGATGTTCCCTGCCCTCCAGAAGCTTACACTGTAGCAGGGGGACACACCCAGCTAGGGCACCAGTTGCCCTGGACAGGAGCTTTGGTCTGGGGAGTCACAGGAGAGGAGAGGGAGCCACAGGGCAGTGACCATCACACCTAGCGGGGATGGGGGCCAGTGTACCTGCATTCCTTGGATTCTGAAGCATAGGGCACCGAGCAGTCTCGTTTCTGGGTAGCCAGCCTATGCCCATCCACACAGCAATCTTCCATGAGAACATCTGCAGTCACTGCAGGGAGGAGGGAAACAGGTGATTTTGGTAGCATTTTGCTGCCTGTGAATATCCCTAAGGACAAGCACAGGAATGGGGCATAGACTTTTGGAGAACAGATGATGTCCTCAGTACTGGGAGCCTTCACTGTTATAAGCTGCTATCCCTTTACATATTCTTAGACTGTTTTCTAGAGTTATTTTAAAAGGTCCCTGAAACTCCGTCCACAGGGTTATAAAGCTGTGCACACCCTTTGATCCAGCAACACCATTTCTAGGGCTGTATCCCAAAGACATCCAAAAAAAAAAAGGAAAAGGACCTCTTTGTACAAAAGCGTTTATAGCAGCTCTTTTTGAGGTGGCTCAAACCTGGAAATCCAAGGGATGCCCATCAACTGGGGAATGACTACAAACAAGCTGTGGTACATGATTGCAAAGGAATACTATTGTGCTACAAGAAATAACAAGTAAGACGATTTCAGAAAAACGTGGAAAGACTTATATGAACTGATGCATAATGAAGTCAGCAGAACCAGGAGAATATTGTTTGAGGAAGAACTGTGAATGACTTAGTTCTCCTCAGCAATGCAATGATCCAAGACAATCCCAATGGATTCATGATGAAGCCAACTGTCCCCCTCCAGAGAAAGAACTGATGTTGTCTGAATACAGACTGAAGCAGGCTATTTTTCACTTTCTTTTTGTTATTCAAGTCTTCTTGTACAAAATGCCTGTTATGGAAATGTTTTCCATGATTGCACATGTATAACCTGGCTCTGCTTGCTCACTGTGTCAGGGAGGGGTGAAGGCAGGGGAGGGAGGGATAGAATCTGGAACTCAAAACTTAAAATAAAAATGTTTTTTAAAGTTTTTTTAAAAAAATCTTTGCCCTCAAGGAGCTTCCATTCTCAGGGGTGATGGACACAGGTCAGGAAAGGCCTATTAAGGTCACAGCAAAGTAACCAAAGAGGCAAATTCTCTTTGGAAGCACATCCCACATGGGGGGATGTGCCAAGGTATGGGGTCAGGAGCCCCCACACCATGCTGAGGAGCAGTGAGGTGCCCTCTGTGGCCTGAGCCCAGGACTAGATCCTGATGCACTCTTGCTTCAACCAACAGAGATCAAACGCCAAAGCTCACAGCCACCCCTGGCCCCTAGTTCCCTGCCAGACAGACACATGAAGCCAGTTCTTAGAGTTCAGAGATCTACAGAAAGTGAGTGCTGAGGATTCCAATGACTCCCCCACAAGAGTGAGTAAGGATGGCTCCCCATGCCCATCATGAGCATAGAAACTGCCTTGACTCTGAGGCCCCCAGGTCAGATCAGCCAACCAAGGAGTCCTCCTCTGTGCCATCCTATGCTCACCCTGTTTCCTCAATGCTCATAGGGCCAGCCAGGCTCAGGGTGACCTGCACCAGTCACTCCTCTTGGCAGCAAGCAATAACTGAGCACCTACTCTGTGCTAAGTGCTGGGGCTACAAAGAGAGGCAGAAGACCGTCCTTGCCCTCAAGGAGCTTACTGTCTAATGGGGGAGACAACATGCAGACAGCTTTGCAGAGACAAGGTAAAGGGAGGAACCAGCATGAGGGGATGGAGACTGCTCCTTGAAGAAGGAGGGACTGGAGAGAGCATGGGAGGTGGGGATATTTTCAGAACCCCCTTTCTAGGGGCCAAAGAGAGGGAATCCTGCCTTTCTTCACTTCCATCCATCCTGTCCAGTCCCACTTGTACACAGCCCTCTCCAGGTTGTCTCCCCCATTAGACTGAGAGCTCCCTGAGGGCAGGGGCTGTGTTCTGCCTCTTTGTGTCCCCAAGCCTTAGCACAGTGCCTTGTTCTTAGGGCTTCCTAAATGCTCACTGGCTGAATGACTGAAAATCCATAGAGCTGGTAAGGACTTAGGAAGGATCTCATCCAACTGCCCCATTTGAAAAGTGAAGCAGCTGAGGCCAAACAGGTGATCAGAGGGTTGGGTCCAGTAAAGTGAAGTTTGGACCTCCAGAGCTCTGCACTTGAGACCTGAGTTCTAATCCTGCCTCAGGCAATTACTAGCCATGATGCTGGGCATTTCATTTAATCTGCCTCAGCTATCTCAAGTGGAAATAATAAGAGCCCTACTTCCCAAGGTAGTTGTGAGAACCAATGAAATCAAAGTGCTACGGAAATGCTAGTTAGTATCGTGGTGATGAACCCCCCCCCAAATCTCCTGCAGCAGCCCACCCTCCTTTGAGATTACTCTAATTGTTAGGAATGTTTTCCCTTATGTGGAGCCTCAGTGTCTCAGAGATCTCAGGCCCGTCCTCCTTCCTCCCCATAGCTCCTGGCTCTGCCCTCTGAGGCCAGAAGAAACCAGGCTAATCTGTGCTCCACCCCATGTCCCTTCTAATACCCAAAGACAGCTCCCAGGTTTCCCTTAGGCCCCTCTTCTTTAGGCTAAATATCCCCAGGTCCCTCTGCTGACCCCACTGGGGCAGGGCCTCCAGTCCCCTGGACATCTTGGGGGAGCAAGAGAAAATAAAGGTCCCAGAGAGTTCCCGTACAGGGGGTCAGCACAGGAAGAGCTCTTAGAGACAAGTGAATCCCCCCTCCCTATTCTGTAGGCAGGTACCCAAGTCCTTTTCAAACCAGCCCTACCCTTGTCCTGCTTGGGCATATGCCAAGGTGGCCCAGGCCAGCTGAGGTTCCTGTCTCCAAGCCTGGTGCTCCTGGCTGCCCATGGCTGCTAGCCCCCAACCCCCCAATGTGCTTTATTTACCCTTCTTCTTGGCACAGGTTCCCTAGACAGCTGATGTGGGAACCTGGAGAGTGCTCCCACAGGTTACCCACCTGCTGGGGATTTCTGGGAACTGACTATTCCCCTCTCAGCAGGCCTTCTTGAGCTTGGAACAGAACCAGCAAAGCATTTTGCAACTAATGAACAACTCTTCAGGAGCCAAGTTGGGACAATCCCTGCATGGTCGTCGCTGGCAGCCTTCCTAGTGCGGAGAGTTAGTCTTGGGCAGTACCTGTGGTGGGCATCTTAGGACAGAGGACAGCTCCCCAGGGAGCAGGGCATGGTTAGGCAGCTGCCTCCATCCAGGGAGGATCCCAGAACTTTGCCTCCAAGCCCCACACTCTCACCAACCAAGCAAAGGCCCCCACCCCAACCACATCTTCTGTTAGATGTTCAGGAGATGTCAGGTGCTGGTGCTGGACCATCTGTCCCTGATCTTGGGGCTGTGGCACCTGGTCTCCAATCCCATCTATGCTACCTCCTCTCTTCCCTGCTTGGGCCTCATTTTCCTTCTCTGTAAAAAGAAAGGGGCTTCCATATTCCTTCAGACCCTAACTTCCATGATCTAGGATCCAGGCTCAATGGCCTCCTTTTACAGAGGGAGGGAAAGGAATTTGTCTTAAGGCCTCAGAGAAAGCTGGGGGCAGAGCAGAGACTGGGCAGCAGATCTTCCTGCCAGTCTGCTCTGTATGGGTCCTGTGGCCATCCTCTGGAGCAGCAGAAATGCTCGAGGCAGACCCAAGACAAGGAAGGAAACAAAAGCCATCTTTTATGAAGCAGGAGGGGACCAGAATGGGCCATTTTCCTCACTGGGGGTTGGAGAGGACACAGCCCTAGTCATGGAGAGAGGAGGCAAGTGGTCACTCTCCCAGCCAGGAAAGCTAGAGCTGCTCTGGGTGTGGCATTTTAGAAATGTTGAAAAATGGTTCAGGCACTTCACACTTGATGCCCAACGGGACCACAAAATGATGGGCCTCCCAGGACATCGGGAGCCGGGAGCTGGACAGCAAAGGCCCCCGAGCAGCAACTGGCAGCCTCTGTAAGAGAGCAGGCATGGTGAGAGACCTCATGGGGTGACACACAAGAGGACCAAGGCCCCAGGAGTCAGCCTGAATGGAAAGAAGGCAGGACTAGGAGCCCAAGGTCCCCGGTTCAAAATCCTGGCTCTGAGGCACAATTATGTCCCAAGGAAGTTGGACAAAATGAGTTAGAGAGCCCATCCCAGCTGGAGCCTAACCTCAGCTCTGCCAGTTCATGTCCCCACTCTGACCCTCAGTCTCCTCTTCTGTAAAAGGAAAGGGCTCAGTGAGAGAAGCTACCATCTCTGGGATTTCATACAAAAAGATCTGGTTAAGGTTGGCTCCACTTTGGGTTTCACATCATAAAAAATGGCAACAGGCCTTCTAATGCAAACCCTCTTCCCTTTGTGCCTGGACTATCACTGTAGCTTGGGGGGGGCAGGGGGTCTGCCTACTTCAAGTCTCTCTCCTTTCCAGTCCATCCTCCATTCAGCCACCACAGAGACTTTCCTAAAACACTGGTCCAACCATGTTACCCTCCACTCAATAAACTCCAGGAGCTCCCTATCATCTCTAGGATCCAATAAAAGACTTTGTGCTTGGCATTCAAAGCCCTGCATAACCTGCCCCTCCTCCCTTTCCAATCTACTCACTACTCCTGACACATTCTCTTGGGTCGAGCAATCCTGCCCACTGTCTCCCAGCTCCAGGCAATTTCCCTTGCTCTGCCCCATGCCTGGAAAGCTCTCCCTCCTCCACTCTGGCCTCCTGGCAGCATTTAAGTCCCAACTAAACACCTCCTCCTTCAGGAAGCCCGCCCCAACTTTGCTTTTCCTCTTTTGATTACTTCCTGTTTATTCTGTATGAAGTTTCCTTTGTATATCTGTTTGCACCTCATCCACCCCATTAGACTGTGAGCTCCTTGAGGGCAGCCACTGTCTTTCACTGCTTTGCCTGGCACATAATAGGTGCTAAGTAAATGTTTATTTATTGATGTTAGAATTTTGTCCATTTAGCTGAAAGGATATTAAGTGGCAAGGCTTTCCAAATGATCCTCTTGAGGATTGTTCCAGGCTGATTTCATTATGCCCTACAGGTGGGTTTGGAAGACCAAAGTGATGCCAACACATCATCTAACCACACTAGAACAACAAAGTGGATGAAAAACACCCTACGGACTAGAGTAGCAGCTGGACAGGGAGGCTGTTACATGAGTCCATAAGGACATCTCTATGGGACAACACATCATCTAACCATTCACACTGGAAAAACAAAGTGGATGAAAAACACCCTACAGACTAGGGTAGCAGCTGGACAGGGAGGTTATTACATGAGTCCATAAGGACATCTCTATGGGACAGATGAAGAACACAATGGGCCCAGGGTTGAAGAGGGGGAGAAGAAACTGGATTGTATGATGTCTGTGGAAACAGTGTTTGGAGAGATCTCAAACTGCTCATTACCACAGAAGTCCAACTACTTAATTCCAACACTCTCCAGTGCCGCATGGCCATGAGTCATGGAAGCCTATAATGTCAAAAGAAGAGAAACTATAAATTACCCAAAGGATGAGTGAGAAGCACAGGCAGGGTTTAAATCAGATGTGTTGGCATTGCTTTGGTCTTCCAAGCATGGGTCACCTACCATGATGACAATAGGCAGGCCGCATGTGATAGGAAAGCCAAGGTCAGACTGAAGAAGAGGTGAGCAGGTCATGTAGCAAGAATGAGAGACACCAAGATAGACCTCCCCCAACTACCAAAAGAGCCAGAGGAAGACCTTCCTACTTCACTGTGTGACCCTGGGCAAGTCACTCAACTCACCCTTCTAGGCCTCAGGTCTTTATCTGTAAAATGGCGGAGGTGGAGAGGGGGTCGCTTCCAGCACCAGACCTAGGTTCCTATGAGCCTGTGTGGGGTAGATTCTCTATGGGGGGTTTATAGGAAAACATGATGAAAATCCCCATATGGGCCACAATCAGCCCCAGCAAAGGTAGGACCCCTGCTACCAAGATCGCCAGTCCAAAAGCCAGCTCCTTTTTAGGTCACTCCCTTCCTCAACATTCTCTCGTGGCTCCCTATGTCTGCGGGATTCTGATATCAGTGCTTCTGTTCAGCTTTTAAAACCCTCCACCTCCATCTTTTGGAAGCCCTCCCTCTCTCCTGGAGGCTGCCTGAGGGCCCCCAAACCCCACCCTTGCCAACATGACTTTGCATAGTCTCTGTGTGTATTGCCTCACTTTTTACATGGCTTCCAGCCCAGGGCCTGGCACATAGTAGGCCTAATTAGTCACCCTCATTCCAACAGGGAGGGGACGGGTTGTCCTGAAGAAATAATAGGTTTCATTTTTCCAAATATCAACAAACTCTGTGAATGCGGGTAGGGGGACAGGTTGGTTCCATCCCAGTCATTGATTAAGAACAGATGTTGGTCCAGCACTGAGCTCTGTCTACTGGTTCAGAGGCCAAAGTCAACACAGCGACTAAGCTCTTAGCAAAGGCTCCTTGGCCCTGATGGGTGAGACAAAGGAAGAGGCAAAAACCAGGCTTTCAGTGGGATGGAGTCCATTTCTCTGCTCCATCTAATGTCAGCTAGAAAGTGACTAAAGATCACCACTCCTTCACTGCTGCCCTCCTTGCTCACCAAACTTCAGTGCAGGCAGGACACAGAGAATTATTGGGAATGACAACCAAGGGACAGACTTACGGTTAGCTCTGTACCCAGAGTCAGGAAAACCTGAGTTCAAATCCAGCCTCAGATACTTCCTGGCCAAGCCACTAATCTTTGCCTGCCTTGGTTTCCTGATTCATAAATAATCATGATAGCACCTACCTCCCTGGATTACTGTGCCTTCTAAGTCTTACCACATGATAGCAACACACACTACTGTCATCTTTGTGAATGTTATCATGAGACTCCAATTCAGACAGCCCCAACACACACAATTCCATGATGAGAGGGTCAAAAACTGCAGAATAAAGGTCTGAAGGAGGGCCAGAGGACAGCGGTGGTTCTGCTCCAGGGAAGGGAGGCTTCACAGGAGAGAAGGGAGCAGAAAGAGGGCAAGGAAGAGAATAAAGAGAGAGGGGAAGGAAAAGCCCCTTCTGGACAACATCTCTATCATAGTTCTTTTTTGTAGTGGGGAGAACTAGAAACCAAGAAGTTACCCATATGCTAGGGAACAGTTAAGCCAGTTATGGAAGGTAATGAAATATACCACCACAATGTAAGAAAGGATAAAAGGGAAGGAAGACTGAAGCGGGTAGGATGAGACAATGGTTACACAATCAATTGTATAAACTGGCTCAGTCACACACTTCCAGACACGGCCAACAGGGAAAATTTATTTTGTTTGATAACTTGTTGGAAAGGAGTATTGGGGAGGCAGGAAGAATTGGCACAAGAGGGGGTGGGGTAGTTACAGCAATGCCAAAAAAAGGGAAGAAAGTATCAGGGAAACATTTAAGAAAAACACAGAAGAGATTGGGAGTTTCAGGGCCAACACAAATAGTCAAGACAGTTTGGAAAATAACATGTTGAATGGACTAGATATACATATATATATGTGCATATGTATATATATATATACACACACATTTTAGAGGACTGGTGAATTTTTTGTAGAATGATGAAATTTGAAGTTTCGTGTGCAATCCTCTTTTTCTGTTCTTTGTATATGGAAATGTCTATGTTGAATTTAGAATAGCAAAAAACATATACTTTTTAAAAAGAAGAAGGAGAAGGAGCAGGAGGAGGAGAAGGAGGAGGAGCAGGAGGAGGAGAAGGAGGAGGAGCAGGAGGAGAAGAAGAAGAAGAAGAAGAAGGAGGAGGAGGAGGAGAAGGAGAAGGAGAAGGAGAAGGAGGAGGAGGAGGAGGAGGAGGAGGAGGAGGAGGAGGAGGAGGAGGAGGAGGAGGAGGAGGAGAAGGAGGAGAAGAAGGAGAAGAAGGAGAAGAAGGAGAAGAAGGAGAAGAAGGAGAAGAAGGAGAAGAAGAGTGTCCTTTACATTGTACTGAAATCTGCCCCTCCGTGACACTTGGTCTGGATGTTGGACCCACTTCTCCCTTCTGCAGATACACCAGGATGTCTACCCTGCTTTCAGATAACAGCTGGGGGCAGTGATCACATGTCCCCAGCCTGCCCTTGCCCAAAGTCTTTTCTTGTTGGCATTATCTTCCAGGGACCTGGTACCAACTCCCCCTCACCCCAATCCTGGTCTCTCTCTTTCAGATGTGCTCAGCTGCTTGATGTTTTTGATAAAACGTGGCCCCCAAAACAAAACCCAATATTGCAGATGTTGTCTGACCAGGTCAAAGTAGAGTGGAACTCTTGCCTCCTTTGCTGAGTGATATGCTTCTGTTAATGTGGCCAAATATTTCATTAGCTCATTGGCAGGCACAGCATGGTGTTGGCTTACTCAGTGCTGGAGCCACTACGTCCCCTCCCCTCCAGACCTCTTTCCCATAAGTGGTATCTGGCCACATGTCCCCACCCCTGCTCCCATCCTGCCCTTCTCAGTCATTGAAGCCTTGACTGAGCTCATCTGCAAAATGGCATGGGTGCTCTGGACTTTCTGATGGTCTCTTCTAGCAGCCAATCCAAGGGTCCCATCTTCCTCTCCCAGGACCTTTTCTGCTCTCCCCAAGGCCTTCCCTTCAGATTGACTTGTGTAACTCAAGCAGAGGACTTTGTAATAATCTATTAATCCCTTCTAAATCCCAGTTTGTTAATGTTGGCCTGTAAAGACCTCTCTAAATCTTACCTTTACAACACAGCCTATTAGCCCTTCTGCTGCAGACAATGATGAGGGGCAGGCTGGGGGCCAGTGCTATCAAGAGACCTGCCCTGAGAGGCTGCAGTGGGGCCAGGATCAGGCTGGAAGTTGGGGGATAAGGAAGGTGCAGTCACAATGATTGTCAACAGCATTGGCACCGCTCAAAAGCCACAGTTGTGTCCTCAGGGTTTGTGGTCCACACTTTACCACCCACCATAGGGCCACTGCCGACCCTCTGCACCCCCTCACCAATTTAGGTCATTCTCAAGTTCCATAAGTAAGCACTCTATATCCTCCATCACAAAAATATATTCTCTATGTGTATGTGTACACATGCATATACATACAGGCACACATATGTGTATATGTGTGTACATATTTGTGGATGGATGGATGGATGGATGGATGGATGGACTGGGGCAGGACCAAGGACAGAAACCATTGGCACAGATATAAAGACTGTTTGGTGTAATCATGATAATAGTTGACATTTCTCATCATTTTAAGGTTTGCAAAGCACCCTCCACGTACATGATCTCACTGGGTCCTCACAACAACCCTGTGAAGTAGATGCTATTATCCTTATTTAACAGATGGGGAAACTGAGGCATGGCACAATTAAGTGAGTTTCTCAGGATAACAGAGCTAGTGTAAAAGTGCCTGGGGCAGAAGGTGAAGAGAGACCACCTGACTTCTCTGCACCAACCCCACCCCCAGCCCACTCTATGCAGTTAACAGTGACCAACTAGCCACCTGAATTCTCAGGCCAGTTGGGACTGGGATAAAGATAAAGCATCAGGCCTGGAGCCAGAAGACTTGCATTCAAATCTCACCCTTTCCTTTCAGACTGTGTCACGGGGGCTGCTCACAGGTCTCATCCCACTGCTAATGGGCAGGGGAGCTCTGCTTCTGCCCTCCTTGGGTAGCCTAGAGGGCCCCTGCTCCAAGAAGTCGCCATATTGATACTGTACTTGGAGTGGGTGCCTAATCAGAACTCCTGAGCAAGAAATCCACCAGCCTTAGCCCCCTGTAGGAGAGTGACTGTGAGTGCCCTCTCAGCAGACACAATGACTCACTATGGAGCCTTGGAAAAGTCACTTAAAAGATACTAAACTTGGAAGTCTTAGGAGCTCTAATCAACATAAGGACCTTTCATGACTCCAGAGGATTTGTGATGGGCCATCCACCTGGAAGTCAGTGCTATATGAGACATGGGGGGGGGGGGGGGGGAAGGACATGACCTATCAAGAGAATTTGCTGTGCTTGACTAGGCAGCTGAGTGGCACAGGGTATAGAGTGCTGGGCCAAGAGTCAGGAAGATCTGAGTTCAAATCTAGCCTCAGACACTTACTAGCTGTATGACCCTGGGCAAGTCACTTAGCCTCTGTTTGCCTCAATGAGAAGGACACTACTGTAGTATCTTTGCCAAGATGAGGACACTGAGGCTCAGGGAAGTAACTTGGCTAGGGTCACACACCACCCCACCACCCTCACACATACCCCCTTTCCAGCTCCTTGTCCTGTGTGTCTTCCACCATGAGACTGTAGGCTCCTTGAGTGCAGAGACTGTCTTTCTGTCTGTGTTTCTTCCCATGCCGGATACCCAGTAAGAGCTTAATGCTTTGCAACACATCTAAGGCAGCAATGAAGCCATCCTTGGCCTTGAGGCATGGCGTTTATAAGGACCAGGAGGGGTCCTCGATGCCATTCAGCCCAATGCTACAATTTTACAAATGAAGAAGCTGAAAAGCAATGACTTGTCAGTAGTCAGCCAGCTGGGAAGTATCTGAGAGGGATTTGAACCCAGGCCTCCCTGACCCCAAGGCCAGCTGTCCCCAGGAGCGCCGAGATCATGCGCTCTCTAAAAGGCCCCAGCTTGAGGCTCCTGTCCACAATGATGAATGGCCGGGTGTGCCCCGGGTCAAGACAGACGCTGAGTGGCCCATCTGTTTGTCAGTGATTTGGCCTGTCTCTTTTCCACACAGACAGCTTAGTCAAATGGTAAACATCTGGAAAAAGAGCTCTCCCTCTCTCCATCCCCCGCGGGTGAATACTAGGTTCTGAAAAGGAAAATGTCTCCTCCCAACTTTGATGGATCCCAAGGCTCCTTGGGAGAGATCCTGAGGCTGCCTCAGGCTGGGATTTTCCCAGGCTTGCAGACCAGGGCAGGCCCAGGATTCCACTCAGCCGGCGTCCAGTAAGGCTTAGAAGTGTGACTAAGCTTGCACAAAACCTGCCCCCAGCCTAGTTTGGGGTGAAAGCCAGAGCAGGGCCCTGTGGCCTGGAGGCACTAGCTCTGGACCTCACCTCTTGGAGCTCTAGGGAAAGGGATGGAGAATGCTCACACCTCCCACTGCCTTCCCTATCCAAAGGGAGCTGTCCCTGTCTTCCCAAAGCTTGAAGTCAGATGAGGATGACCTGACAGGAATTCTTTGAGAGTTCCCTGACCCACCTCAACAAATCAGGGCAGAAAGTGGGACAGATGCAGGAGAAATGACCAGCACTGTCGTTGAGAAGGAGCATGGCAGGGTTGCCAGAGAGAGAGAGAGAGAGCAAGCATGGGTCAAGATGCCCAGGGTTCAAGCCCTGATAAGGAAATATCCTGGCTGGGGGACCTCAGGCCTGCCAATCATATGGGAGCTCTGTTCTCCTTACCCCTCCCCAAATTATGATCTCCTGAAGATGAAAGATGAAAAATTACTATTTTCTCAATCTCATGCAGTAAGAACTGCAAAGCTATAAAAATTCCAGGTGGAAATTATATTGACAACATCTGGGAAGGTGGAGAGCTAAGGCAGAGAAAAGACTGACCTCCTATCTATGCTATTGGGACAAGTGGAAGTGAAGAAGCATTTATGTAAACCTACTGTGTGCAAAACATTTTACAAATCTTATTTCATTGGATCCTCACAACCCCAGGAGGGAGAAGCTGTTATTATCCCCACTTTACACTTGCAGAAACTGAGTCAGAGGGCAAGTGACTCAGGCTCACTCTGCTAGGAAGTGCCTGAGGGAGGATTTGAACTTGAGTCTTCCTCCTGGGGGCCCAGCACTCTGTGCACTGTGGCATCCCCAGCTGCCTTGGTACCCATTTATATAGTCCTGGGCTCCTCCCTCCTTAGAAAGGAGAGCTGGAACTTGTTCTTTTCCTTCGGAGAGAGGTGCCTGCACACAGTAGGCATTTGGTGAACGCTTGGTGGTTCATTGATCCAGCTTAGAAAAAAAAAATTTCTGTTTATTTCATCAAATTAAAAAAAAACACTTTGCATGGGGTTCTATAGATGCACACCCTCATCAGGTTTGGGTGAGTTACTTATTTCTGGGCCTCACTGGTCTCCTCTGTAAAAGGAGGGGATCAGACAAGATGGCCTCTGAAGATCTTTTCCACTTTAAACCTGTGAGTCTGTGATCGTGTGATTGTATATGGCAAATTGTGACGAAATGCAAACAAAATGCCATTGGACTAAGGGCTAGAAAGGACCACAGAATATAATCAATCACCAAGCACTGGTGAAGCACATACTGTGGGCCAGTAGGGAAAGGAGCTAAATTCTTGCATAAGGTCTCCTGAAGGCAGCTGAAGGTCCCTCTCTCTGGGGATCATTTCAGATAATTGGGGATGATAAAGATGGAGGAAAGTCTACCTTCCAGAATCGTCTGGGCAAAGGGCTTGGTAAAATTTCATCAGGTAGAGAGGGAGCCGGGCATCCCAGGAGGGAGGGAAGAAGAAAGGGAGGAGGGAAGGAAGGAAGAAAGGAAGGAAGGAAGGGATGGAGGGAGAGGGAAGGAGGGAGGGAGGAAGGAAGGGAGGGAGGGAGGGAGGAGGGAGGGAGGGAGGAAGAAAGGGAGGGAGGGAGGAAGGAAGGAAGAGGGGGAGGACAGAAGGAAGGGAGGGAGGAAAAGTCTGGAGGTAGAAGTGCAGGACGTGTTCAAGGGACAGCGTGTAGTCAGAAAAGAGCAGAGGCGGCTGGGAAATCTCTAGGAGGGCCTTGAGTGCCAGGCGGAGGAGCTTGGACTTCATTCTTTGGACAAATGGGAGCCGCTGGGGATTAGGAGCAGGGATGGGAGGCGCCTCCCCCACACCCAGGATGATTCTCGGAACTCTTCTGAGACACGGACTCCAGCGCAGCTGAGGACGTAGTTGGGGGTGTAGGAGCGGGGTAGGGGTGGCTGGGGGGCTCTGGCCGCAGCGTGGGTTGGGGTCGCAGGGTCAGCTGCTCAGATGAGGGGAGGAGGAGCCACCCCAGGGAGAGAGGTGAGCGGCTCCTTCCTGCCTCCGTTATAAAGGATTCGGTTTCTTTGATCGTCTCTGGCTTCAAGCAAAGCAAGAGGCGGGGGGAACCCAACATCTGAGGAGAATGAACCGCGCAGGAAGTTGACCGTTCTCTTTGCTGGCTGCGCCCCAGAGCCAGGTGGTTGGTGAAGACGGAGAAGGGCTGCTAAAGCCCCCGCGGAGATGAGAGCCAGCTGCCGGGAGGGCAGACTTAGCGATGGGCGAACATCGATCCATAAGCGTCAGTTCTTAGAAGTCAAAAGAAACCCGAGAGATTGTCCAGCCCGACTGCTCTAGGGCAAAGGAGGAAACCGAAGCCGGGAGAGAGTGGCTGGTTCAAGGCCACACAACTTCAGCTGCCTCAGACACTGTCCAAGTCTCCTGATTCCTCACCCTAGGAGCTCACGTGGGCAGAGTGCCTCAGTGCTGCCAATGGGTACACACACGCATGGATGTGCACACATACAGACACATATAGACACATGTGTGCACATACACACTTCCACTCCTGCGAACCCCACAACAATCCTGTGAGGCAGGGGCTATTATTATCTCCTATTCACAGGTGAAGAAACTGATGCTTGCCCAGGGTCATGCAGCTAGGAAGTATCAGAAGCAGGCTTTGAACCCAAGCCTTTCCTACCCAAGGCCAACATTCTACCAATCGCACCTTCATGAAGGATGAGAGCAGGGGAGATTTGGCCTTGTTCATCCACCCCCACTTGCTGGACTGAGGGTTGCCCCTTAAAGGCCCAACTTAGAACCAAATAAACAAAAAGGGGGAACACCCTGTAGATTGCATTGTCACTCCTCCCTTCCCCTGAGGGTCGTCATCTGGGGGGTAAAGGGTCACTCACTGGCTCTGTGCCACCAACGTGAGAGGGTGCGCCAAAGTGACCTCCAAGGTCCCTTCCAGCTCCAAACCCACCTAGGACATGAATTCAAGAAGGCTTTGGGAGAAGTCATCAGTCTCAGCAGATGACTAATGAAAGCCAGCCTCCCCTCATCCCCAAACTGTCCAGGTCTCTCAGACCTCCAGGCCTTAAGTGTTAGCTCAGCTCAGAATGCTACATCCCCAGGAGCACCATGCCATGGGGAGCAGCTGCCTCAGCTCAGCCTGGGCTGGCGTGGAGGAGCGACTGAGTCTGAAAGTTCAGAAAAACACTCGGTCGGAGCCCCCTGGAACATGAGCACAGTCAGATACCCTTCCCCTTTGGCCATGGCCCATCTCAGCAGACCCTCTGCTGGATTCATGCTTGGTCTGCTCCAAACAAAACCACTTGGAGTGACCAAGCCCTCTACACTCCCCCTGCAGCGCCACAGGCCCTGGAGCTAGACCAACAGCCCTCCCTTTTCTAGAGCCCAAGAAGGGGGAGACCCCCTCTGGCATTTGGACAGGGCCCCAAGTCAGTTCTAGCCAGTGACAGCAGAGAATCTTCCAAGAGGCCCCCAGAACTACCCAATCTCTTCCTTTCAGCTTCGTGGGATGCATGTGGGCTCTGGAACCAGAGCATCTGGGTTCAAATTCCGTTTCTGACACTCCCTGATGACCTTGGCCAAACATCTGCCCTTCTCTGGGCCTCAGTTTCCCTGGCCTCAGCCTTTGATCTTCAGCACTCGGATCCAACCCTGAACGCAGAAAGCTGAGGCCCTGAGAGGGGCAGGGATTTGTCTGGTGTCAGGAGCAGAGCCAAGTGCCTGGGGTCCTATAAATCAGGGCTGATGTGTGCAGGCAGACCCCACTCAGCACCGTTAGCTGTTTCCATGACGTCTGGTGAGCGGATGTCACCAGGCTGTTTGATCCAGTGAAGCCAAGTTGGGTCTTTCCAAGCTCTGAGGCTGGTTATCTAGTCATTATGTTGTCCTGCCTCTCAGTAAAAGGGGGATAAGCAGGGAGAGAGCCCTGGACTCAGCAGCAGGGAAATGTAGGCGTGAATGCAACCCTGGAGCCTACCTGGCTTGCCCAGGAACACTTCATCTTTAAAATGGGGATAATGAGAGGCTCTGCCCCACAGATTCAAATGCTCTCTGAAGTACTTTGCTAGATGAGGCCCTGGGTATCAAATACCTCTGAAAGCTAGAATCAGTTGAATCACAGAATGGAATCAGTATGAAGCATTAGTGATGCCCCTGGCACACTGATATCCACACGCTGATGCCCTGCACTTATGCCCTGGCACCAATGGCCCTGCACTAATGCTCCTGGCACTGATGTCCCCACACTGATGACCCTGGCACTAATGCCCTTGGCACTAATGCCTCACATTTATGTCCCAGTACCAATGCCCCTGCACTGATGCTCCAGGTACTGATTCCCCTGCACTGATGCCCCCAGTGCTAAGGAGCCACAGGGCAAGCACCAAGCATGGTCTGAGGGACAGAATCATCGAGTTTAGCCAGAATATAGAGGTAGTAGTGGGGAATAACATGAAAACAACCTTGGAAAGTAGGGTGAAGCCAACTTATGGGAAGCCTTGAATGCCATCCCAAGGAAGCTTCAGGGGCAGAGGGGCATGAAGATTAATTGATAATACTTCAACCCCATTTATACTACATAGCAAGGCTGGAAGGCATGGCCATGACTGGCACATAGGTGATCAAAGACTGGCTGGTGACTAAATCAGTCTTAAACACCATCATCTTCACATCCTCCACTGCCCTGATAGTCCAGCTCAACCTGACAAGGATTGCTTCGGCTGGGCACCTGGAGCTCAAGGCTCTTTGGAGCCTGGGTCTTGTTAACAAGTTTTCAAAGCTAGAAGGAACCTGGAGGAGACTTTGTGGGTTATTTAATCTCTAGGTTTCTGCTGCCTTCACCACAAAAATGGCATTCACAGAAAGAGTCTTTGAGATTATCTAGTCTAACTCCCCTTTCGACGGATGGGGAAACTGAGGTCCAAAGTGAGGGAAATCTCAGTGCTAAGGAAGAGAATTGGGATTTGATGTCATCTCTGCCTCCAGATTCAACACTCTGTCCACCACACCACACCGTGGCCTGAAGACCACAAAAGACGCTGCCTCTGACGTTGCCTCTCTTCACTGCTGACACTGCTTCTCAGTGATTTTTCAAGAGGATAAATCAAACTGCTAGGCACCTCTCTCAGAGATTTATCCCACCTTTTTGTCTGTCAGTTCCCCTTCTACACTCTAGGACAGAGGGTCTGGCACCTTCTTTAAACCAACCATTCTTACTGTGCTTTGGGCTGTGGGAGCACCAAAGATCTTTTCTCAGCCAGTCCCCAGCCATGGGGTGGGGTGGGGCACTGAGTATAATCCCCCATAGAGGGGAGGATGGGCAGCAAGCATCACACACCATCCAGCCCCTCCACCAGACAGCTCACAGGTTCCAGGTATTCAAAGCCTTAGCTGCCCAAGGACCATCCATCCTACCTCACTGGTAACCCTGGATGGTTAATGCAGAACGAAGACCTGGAGGTGCCCACAATTTGCCTCAGAATTTCATGAAGCAGACAGATGTCCCATCCTCAGATCACCAGACTTGAAGAACTCCCCTTCCTCCAGCCTCAACCCTCCAGGGGCAAAGTCACTCACCCAAGGTCCTAGAGCTGATGCTGATTGCCCCCCCCCCCCCGGACACCATACAGACCCAAGCCAACAGACTGCCTGCACTCCATAAGCATTGATGGGGGGGGGGGGGGGAAAGCTCCGGCAGTGTTGCCTCGAGGGCTGACAGCTGCCATATGCTTCCTAAAGTCCTCAGTCTTTGTTCTCTCTCCAACTTCCCTTTCCTGCTCTCTCTAATCACATCACTGAGCTGAGAGAACATCAGAAGCAGGAAGCCCCTAAACCCAGAGAGCCTCACACACACACACACACACACACACACACACACACACACACACACTCACATCCTGATTTCTCCATGCTGCCTCCCAGGGTCCCTCCCAGAGGCTCAAGGAGCTGGTGCTCACCTGGGGCATGTCTGCTCTGATAACCGGGGGCCCCTTCCCAGGCCAGGCTGGCTGCCTACTAGGCATCCGAGTCCACTCCCACCCACCCCTCCATGATTTTGAAAACAAATGGTGTATTGCCGCAAGAACTAGATTCTACTCCCAGCTGGGACCCTTGGGAACTAAGTGAACTGGGGCAAGTCGCTCCATTTTGGGGGGACCTCAGTTTCCATCCCTGTAAAATGGGGAGCAGCCAGCCTCCAAGGTCCCAGCCAGCTCTCCCCCCCTATCTGTGATACTATCACTGTCACCAGCTGCTTTCTCTCAGCCCTGATGCGCTCTGCCTTGCCTAGATCATGTTACGCAGTTTTTTCTGAGCCATAAATTCTTCTACAGCAGTCAAAAGGAATGTGGCAGCCCAGAGACCCAAAGCAGCCCTTGACCACCCACTTTCCAAACACCTCAAGCATTGAGTATTCTCTCTTCACCAAGTTTCAAACAACACCATTCCCAAGAGGACTGAATAAGAAACGTACCAGCAGGGGATGGTCTTACTAAAATAGTGATTTTGGTGAATTCCTCATGATGTGATTTCAGCGGGGCACTGACTACTTGGAACAGGGTGCTAAGGCAGAATATGGGGTGCTGAGCTGTGGTCCTGCTACAAACCATTTGGCCTGTGGGGACTTTAAAGCAGTCAGAAGGTCCCTTGAGACCCAAGACCCCAGGATGAAGACATTGAGGGCAGTACAGAAAAAGAAGAATCAGATCTGAACACAGCTCAGTAGCCAAGAATGGCCAAGAATTCTAGACCAAGCTCTTCATAAGGGGACTGAGGAGATGGTCAAGGTCACAGAGCATAAGAGACATGATTCAAATCCAGGGCGTGTGACTCCCTCCAGAACCAGACAGTGCTCTTCCCACAGGGCCAGGCTGCCTTCCAAGAAGGGCTTCCTGTGTGGCATAATGAGCTGCCCCCCCAGGGGTCTTTGAGTGAAAGCTGGCTGACCACTCCTCAGTTGGTCACAGAGGACATTCTTGTTCAGGTAGAAGGCTGGTGTCCAGATTTCAGCTCTGCCAAAGCACATGATTCTTTGCTCAAACTGTTCCCTACAGCTGGAATGGGGATGCTCTCCCTCCATCCTGACCTCTGACCCAGTCTCTACACCCACCACTCCCAGCAGGGTCCTTCCATTAGAGAACACCCCCCCTCCAGGCCACACCTTGACCAATAAGGCTACTTTTGGCACACCCCTGAGGCCCCATAATACCCACTGCTGGGTCTCACAGTAGACTCTAAGCATCATGAGAACAGGAGCTATGTGGTGCCTAACATAGCCAACTGTCCCCAGGAGGCCTTTCATCAACATTTGGCAGCAACACAAGTCCTTGAGTGGGAACTAGGGGCCAGGGGCCAGGATCTAGAACCAGAAAGAAGTTCAGGATATGTCTGGACCACATCCTCATAAGCTACAAAGGAGGAAACTGAGGCCCAGGGTGAGGAAATGCCTTGACCAAGGTCACACGGGTAAATGGCAGTGCCAGGATTCAGTCCCGAGCCTCAGACTCAGAGGGTGAGGGCTGATTTCCGTTTGTATCCAAGGCACCTAGCCCAAAGCAGGTACTTACTTAGAGCACACCATCTACTGATACACCAAGGAATGGCACTGAGGCCCGTGGGAAGGGCCTGCCCAAGGCTCCACAATGAGCATGAGAGAAGGGTTTTGAACCCACATCCCAGGACTCTACCACCAGTGAGTCTTCTTCCCCCCCCCATTCATCAGGGAGGCAGCACACGGTTCGGATCAGGAGGCTGGTGCTATGCCCCTTTCCCAACACCCCACAGCCAGTAAGCAGTCAGAATTGGGGCTCCTGCCCCTGCTGTATCCCTGCCAGCCAGTGACACTTTTCAGGATGCCAGTGGACTCAGTGGGTCCAGGCACCTCCAGGAAAGGAATCCTGTTCCTGAGGCTTCTTGGATTCTTCTGAATTGGGACATTAATTCAGGGTCACTCTGAGCAGAGCAGAAGAGGACCTTAGTCCATCCTACTTCATTGTCTGGCCCAGGACTTCCAGTCTCTGGGATCCCATTCTCCATCATTCCTCTCTCTGCTGAGACAGGTAGGACCCTCCTGGGGCTCATTTGATGTCCAAGAGGCACTGGGGCCAAAGTAAGCCATTCACTGGCTCCCAGCTTCCTGCTCCCACTGGGCCAGGCCTGAAGCCATCCTATCCTGGCTAGACCTGACAGAACTTGGAAGCGCCTCAGCTCTACAATGAGGCTCTAGGGGCTGGGGGAGGGGGGGACTTTGACTGCCCCTCTCAGGGTTATGTAAATACTTGACAAAAATCAATTCCTAACAGTTCAGCTCTTCAGGACTCTTTGGGATCCCTGATGTCCCCTCCTTCAGACTTGCCTCATAGCTTTCCTGGTAGCTTGGGGGCCCACCAAGAGAAACATCCCCCAAGGCCATAAATGGAAGAGGCTGGGGTGGGGGAAAAGACCATCCTTGGGATGAGCTACCAGTCAGCCTGGAGGTCAGGCCTCTGATGGTTGAGAAGAAAGCTTGGGATGGGGGAAGGGTACAGAACCTTCTCCATGACCCATTTCTCCAGCAGCCAGGCCTGGCAGTTCATGCCAGAGGGTGGAAGCCACTGCCCCCTGCCAGGAGCCTAGCATCACCACTTCAGCTGCCCAGTCTGTGTAGATAGGTGATAGAGCTGAAAGGGACTTTAGAGACCAGAAATCCCACCCCCTCATTTTACAGGTGAGGAAACTGAGGCCAGAAAGGGAGAACCACGGCAATTCTGAAATGGAAAGTGTTTCAATGGCCAACTAATCTCACCCCTGTCAGAACAAGAACCTTCTAAAGGGTAGCTGCTCATCGAGCCCTGTCTAAAGACCTCCAGGGAGGCAAAGAATGGAGTCCGACCATGACCAGTCCTGGCTCTGGAACTGACCAAACCCTCTCAGGGAGTGCCCAAGTCCAGGCACTGCCCAGGCTTCCCCAAACTCCCCAAATTGGGCTGGGGACGTCTCTTGGACAGACAGCATCTCTCCCAAATACTCTCTTTTTTCATAAGCCTTCTCCCAAATCCAAGTGCTAAAGGCACTGCTGCCCCATTTTACAGATAAGGGAAACAGGACTCTGGACAATGAAATCCCACCCATGCCCAATGACTATGGAATCAGGGAAGGAAGCCAGAGCCTGAGTCCAGAGCAGCCCCCTCCCTACTTCCTCAGCTCTGGACTCCCCCAATAAGGAAGATTCTGCCAAGGATGCCCATGGGGAGGAGAAAGAAAACATGTGCTCTGAACCCCAGACTCTTGAGCCCCTCCCCTTTTCTCCCCACTCTCTACCCCCTACCCAGGAATGGTTCTGGTCTCTGACTTTAATTGTTTTAATAACAAGGCTAGGAAGGGCTTCTATAGAAGAGAGCTGCGGACACTTCAAGCAGGATCCCTGGAGAGGGGCAGCTCCCTCCCTAATGTAGTTTTACAGCAGAGAAAAGAGAGGATGAGCCAGGGGAGAAGGGGCCCCAACAATGTCTCTTCTGGCCAAGGGGCAGACACCCTCAGCGAATGCAACCCAGCGTTCTCAACACCCAAGCCCTTTTTCATTCTGCCACAGTAACCTGGGCATTAGGACAGCTTGGTGAGGAGGTGGAAGAAGGGAATTTGGAAGATGGGGTGGGGTGGACTGAAATCACCTAGCCCAATTCCCTTTTTGACAGATGGGGAAACCGAGGCAGGGAACAGGGAAGCAATATGCACGAGGTCACACAGGTGAGAACATCCCTCTCTTAAAGAAAGCTCTGAGTGAAGTGGGGAGAGTGAGCTGGTGAGGGTCGAGAGGGGATGGTAAGAATACGGGAGGGGGGAGGCAGGGAGGCAGAGATGAGGCCGGAAGCCCTTGGGCACCTGGAGTGCAGGCGGCGGTGGTGTCGAGGGCTTGTGCCAATGCACTGCCCAGGGTTCCTAAGGGACAGGGCAGGAAGCCAGAACACAACAGGACAGATGCTGCAAGGAGCGAGGGACCGGAGCTTGGAGAAGAGGGATTAGAAGCTCCCGACCTCTGGAACGGCTGAGAGAAAGGGGGTGCGGGGGGAGCCCACAGAGGGGCCGGAAGAGAGAGAAGAGGGAGGTGAAGGGGCTGAACTCCCTGGAACCGCCTCGTGCCCGGGTCCCGCTCGCCCTGACTGCGCTCTGAGGGCTACTCGCACTCCCCCTTATCTGGCCCCCAGCCCCGCAGCCGGCCCCCGCTCCTTACCTCTGGCGGCCAGCAGCGTGACGAGGGCCAGCAGCCCCAGCGGCCGCGGAGTCCAGGCCGGCTCCATGGGGCTCGGGACACTGGGAAGGCGGTGAGCCCCCTGCGCGCACAAAGGGCTGGCTGCCTCGGGGCAGCGGCTTCTCCTCCTCCTCCGGCCCGCGGCCCGGCTCCCGCTCCCGCTCCCGCTCCTTCCTTCTGGACGTGGGAGGGACCGAGTAGGAGTGAGTGGGTCACTTGTGTGTGTGCGTGAGTGGGTCACTTGTGTGTGTGAGTGTGAGGACGTGGGGGTGCCCAGCCGTCCCCGGGCCGCCTGCCTGCCTCTGTCCTGAGGAGGAACGACTTGCCCCGCTCCTTTTAATTATCCCGCCTGGAAGAGCTCTGGCCGGAGCCCAGGTTGGGCTGGGGGGAGCGGGAGATGGGGAGGGGGAGGGCAGGGCAGGCGGGGGGCGGGCCGGGGGCGGGCCGAGCACTGGAGTAATTGCAGCAGGCCGCTCCGGGCTGGATTTCTAGCTCGCTGGCTGGCTTTCTGCCTCTCCTCTTCGGGGTTCTTTAAAAACAAAATAACTACTTTTTATCTCTCCCTCTGCTCTGTCTCTCTCTCTCTCCGCCTCTCTGGCTCTGTCTCTGTCTTGTCTCTTTCTTGTGTCTCAGTCTCTCTGTCTCCCCTTTTCTCTCCTTCCCTCTCCTGACCCACTCCTCTCCTGTTCCTCTTCCCTCCCTTCTTTCCAAAAGTGGGGAGGGGAGGGGGCCCTAGACTGGAGTTACTCCAAAGTCCCCCCCCCTACTCTACCGTGCTCCTGCCAGGCCTAAGTCTGAAGACTGGTCAATGCTCCTTCAGATGCCAGACTCTGCCACCGGACTTAGAGACATCCCTCCACGACCCAGGGTCCCCTTTGCAATATCGATCGTAACACGTGCCGGCCCAGCCTTCTTCTTGAAGGCTTCCAGTGATGGGGACTCCATTCCCTTCTCGTTAGCCCCTGACCTGAATGCCCCCTCCCCCACCCTCGAAGGAGCACTTTGTCCCCTCTATAAGCCACTTATCCTGGGCATTGTTCTGTGTTCTGCTTATCTGTTTGTGTCTTATCAGCCACCATATTGTGGGCACCAGGAGGGCAGCGACCTCCTCTTTTCCAAGTTTCTCTCTCCCTCTCTCTGTCTCTGTCTCTGTCTCTCTGTCTCTCTGTCTCTCTCTTTCTTCCCCCTCCCCTCCCTGAAGATGGGACAGTTGATTATTGACTCTCAGCCTTCAACCTCTGACCTCTGAGCCCAGAGGTCTCTTTTTTTTGTGTGTTTTGGTTAACAATCAGTAGACACCCTAGCAATTGCAGCACCAGAAGGGGAGGGAATAAGCAAATAGGCAAAGAGGAAACCTAATTAGCACTTTTGAGGGTGGGGATGGGATAATTTCCTTGAGAATCCTAGAAAGTGAACTGAAACTGTCGTTGGGGCACCACTGCAGGGCTGGCCATGAACTAGATGACCAGCAGACACCTGAAACCCACTTCATCTAATAGTAAACTAGTTCTCTCTTCCTCCCCTCCCCACTCCTACCTTCCCTCAGACTCCTAACCTAGGAGCCAGCCTGGACTCCTTTCTCTCACCCCTCCCCCCAATATGGTCCGTCAATCTCTCCTCTGCAGCAGCTCTTGCTGATTTCACCTTTTCAGCATCTCTCCAGGATGGCCCCCACCCCAGTACAGACCGTCCCTATTACTGGACTACTGCAAAGCTGCTGGGGGGTGGGTCTGCCTGCCTCCAACCTCTCCCAGCTCCAATCTGTCCTCCATTCAGCCACCAAAGCAATTTTTCTAAAGAGAGGGTCTGATCATGTCATACACACACCTCAGTAAAAGCCAATGGCACTCTAGCACTTCCAGGATCAAATACAAAATACTCTGCTTGGCATTCCAAGTCCTTCCTCCCCTGAGCTACTCCTACCTTCTCCTGCCTTCCTCCTTGACAGGCCTCTCCCCTCTGGTCTCCAGGCTGGTTCACAAACAGAATCTTCCATCTCTCAGCTCTGGGCAGTCTCTTGGGAGCCTCTTCATCCTCCACTCTGCCTCCTGGCCTCCCTGGCTTTGGCCTCCTCCTACAGGGAGCCTTCCCCAACCCCTCTCCATCCCTTCCCTCTGTTATTTACTGTTCTGTATAGAGCTTGCTTTATATATGTTTGTCTGCATGATGTCTCCCTTGTTAGGCTGTAAGATCCTTGAAAACTGCCTCTTTTGTATCCCCAGTGCTTGGCATAAAGCTTGTCATATAGTAAGGGCTTTTTATGTTCAGTTGTTTTTCAGTCATAGCTGACTCTTCTTGACCCCATTGGGGATTTTCTTGGCAGAGATACTGGAGGGGTTTGCCATGTCCTTCTCCAGCTCATTTTACAGATGAGGAAACTGAGACAAACAGGGTGAAGTGACTTGCCCAAGGTCACACAGCTAGTAATTGTCTGAGGCCAGATTGGAACTCAGGAAGGTGAGTCTTCCTGGCTCCTGCCCCCAAGCTCTATCTACTGAGCCAGCTGGTGGCTGCTAAGTGCTTAATAACAATGGACCACTAGATTGATCTGGGTCTGGGTTCAGCACCTCAGCCGCTGATTTGGGCCTTTGTAAAGGCCACAGTACAGTGTGTGGGAGGTAGGGAGGGCTGCCAAGGCCAACAACCCACTGATGACATCACCAGTCTGGAGTGGTATGTGGTGAGACTCAAGAGGAGATCCAGAGATAAGCAAAAGGCTGGCCCTGGCCTCAGGAATCTTCTACTCTAAGCACTCCCTCCTTCTCTCCCCCTTGACACCTCTTCCATGAAGTCTTCCTGATGGCCCCAGGTTGGGCTGCCCTCTCCCAGTCCTCCTAGGGTTCTCTCTGGTACTCGGAGAGTCTAGGGTCCTGGCAGGCAGGGAAGGTTTCACCTGTGACTTTGCTGCTCCAACCTTTAGCAAGCCCAGAGCCTGGCACACAGTCCTTGGGTTCTCTGCACTCACTCCATTGGATTCTGAGCTCCTGAGTGAGATGGCCAGGGGCCAGCCCTGGTATGGGGTCTCCAAAGCAGGCAGAGCCTTTGTGCTAAGTGCCTCAGGGCGCCCCAAAGCTGGGGATGAGCAAGGTCACCATCTGAGCCAAGGGAGGCTCCAGAATATGCCAATGTCTCACCCCCTGGCCCATGCATTTGGCACTGGGATGACTGATGAGGCATGTGCCCTCTGAAAGCAGTTTTTGGTGCCACGTGTGCTCTGGCGATACACGGATGCGAATTCGATGTGCTCACTCAGCTCCTATGTGCCAGGGAGGCGGTGGAAAAACTCACCAGCAGTGCTCCAAGGAGCTACCATTGTAATCAGGTGAAGCACTACAAAGAGGCCCTGAATGCTGGAAAACACTCATAGGACCCTAGGTTTGAGCAGAGCCTTAACAGATACTAACAATATTTGATCAAAGCAGCTTTAAGGTTTGCAAAGCACTTTCCATGGTTATCTCTGAGGTCCTAGCTCTGGAGTGAGAAGGGAACTCAGAGGACAGCCAACCCAACCTTGTCATTTGGGGAAACTGAGGTCTGTGCCCCAGGTCACCCAGGTGGTGAATGACAAAGGTAACATCTGCACTCCAGAGTCACTCCCCTTCCCACCAGATCCAGCCTTTCACAGCGCCATCATTCTGCCTCCCATCAGGCAGCGGCTTTAAGGGTTAGAAAAAGCACTTTCCTTGTGACAAGGCCGAGTGGCAGGTTTTCCAGCATCGTGCTCCCTGTGCTTCAGATGAGGAAGGTGAGGAACTCTACCATGTGACCTTGGGGACAGGGGGAAGGGAGCAAGCTTTTATTAAGCACCTCCCAGGCACGATGCTAAATATTTTTACAAATATGATCTCAATTTGCACAACAATACTGTAAAGTTATTATTGTACCCATTTTACAGTTGAAGAAACTGAGGCAGACAGAAATGAAATTATCTTAGATGATTTGCCCAGGGTCCCAGAGCTAGTGTCTCAGGCTGCTAGCTCAGGTCTTCCTGATTCCAGGCTGCCTTCACTGTACACATTGCACCACACCTTTGCCTCCAGGGTGAATAACTTTCACTTTCTGAGCCTCAGTTTCCCCATGTATAAAATAAGCCTGGACGTCCTCTAATGGTAGGACCTTAAGTCCATGATTCTATGTAGCAAATCAGTTAATAGGCCTTTACTGAGCACCTACTACACGCTGGGCACCGTGCCAAGTGATGCTGGGCTGCCCACCTCTAGGGTTTGTCAACTGGTAGAGACTGCGTCCTTGCCGTGTCCTATCTTCCACTTACACTGCCTGAGGCCTCCTGTGGGCAGAGTTAAGTCTGCTTCAGGCCTAAAGGGAGTGGCTGGACCCTCTGGAAAGAGAAGCCATGTTCTTCACCCATGAAGAGTTCCCAAGAGCTGGACAGAAAGGAGATCAAACCAGGTATGGGCCCCTGAGTTCTCTGGTGGAAGGCAGACCCCAAAGTCCCAGAGTTAAAAGTTGGCTAAACTAAATGGTGGAGACACTGGTCCTTGGGATGCACCAGAGAAAGAGACAGAGGGGGAGGGGAAGGGGCAGAAGGGCTCATTGGCAATTGGGGGAGGGGGAAGGTTTGTGAGGGGCCCTGGGCCACAATAAGAGAGATGGAGTGAGAAAGGGGGAGCCCGGGCTGCCGCTATCTCTCATCCAGGCCCCCTACCCAAGCTCAGGAGAATGTGGTCTCTGTTTCAAGGCCTCTGGAAAGGAGGGCTTGGGGACCTTGCTGAGCAAGCTGGTCTCTGTCTTTAATGCACTTCCAGCAGAGCAGGAGAATTCTCCACAGCACAACCTAATCTAAGTGCCTGCTTGAGACCCAGCCCCTCGCCTTCCCACTGGCCTGGGTAATGGAGAACAGCTGGTCCTCATGTTTGCATAGTAATTGTTCACAGAGCACACCACACACACACACACACACACACACACACACACACACACACACACACACACACACACACACACACACACACACAGATATACACACACACACACACACACACACACACACACAGATATACACACACACACACACACACACACACAGATACACACACACACACATATACACACACACGTTGGCCTTGGGCCCTCTCTGCTTCCCTTCTTTTGGGAACCTTTCTGTGGGAGTGTGAGACTCCCTGTCAGGAGTGGGAGGACACACTTGGGGAAGGTGCTCCCACTCATTCCCCACATCCTGGGTCTTCTTCCAGCAACTATTTTCCTCTCCACAAATCCCTCTCACAAAAGGCTAGGGGGCAGGGTCCAAGCTCTCCCGCCTTGGCCTGCCCTTCCTCAGCACCCACTCTCTCCTCACATTCTCAACAATCTAACTCCTGCCCACACAAGTCAACTGAAAGAATACTTTGGGAAATCACTGACGGCCCTATGCCCAAGCTGCCTCCTTCTCAGCCTGTCTGAAGTGTGGGATGCTTCTGGCTGTCTGCCTCAGTGAAAGTCCTTTCCCACCCTCCTTCCATGAGGATACTCTGCCAGATCTCCAGCCCTTCTGCATCTTGCATCTTCTGGGTTGGAGAATGTCCCTCAGAGCTCACCCCATTTAATGCCCCTCACCTCATTTTGGGGAGCAGGCCCAGACCCTGAGATTTCATCAGCCTCAGAAGATGCCTATTGGTGAAACTGTTCACTAATGCAACTCAGCCCTCCCCTTCCACTTGTCCCAGAGACAGCCTGGATGCCAGGGGCTGGTGACTGGCTCAAGGTCATGTGGTAAGGACATCTCTGGATGGCCCACAGGGTCAGCAATCAGAGCACCTGGTGCTTCCTGCCCACCTCCTCTTATTTCTTCCATCCCCTAAATGTGACCCTTCCTTAATTCTCCCTTCTCCTCCCTATGTATCACCTGTGGTGGATTTAATGAGCTCCTTGCTACAGACAGCTTTCACAGCTGTATTTCTAGCCCCAACCTTCTGCCAAACAGCAGCCTTGCCATTCCAGCTCCCTCCCTCCCCATCCCCTGGCACCCCCAACTCTGCAGTCACTGTGCCCCCAAACATACCCTTCAGCCTGACTTTCTTACTTGGCTCCCTTCAGCCTCCCAGGCCACCTTTGCTCATGCATCTTACTTGCCTCCCACATCCTATCATATAAATTTTGGCAAAGGCATCCTACATAACAGTTCTCAATGCCTTCCTGACTCCCTCACCTCCTCCTTCAGCATCTTCCCCTGTCCAGCCAGGCATCATTAAAGAATTGGTTCCTAAACATTTGGAAAAGGAAGCAGCTCTCATGAGACTGAGGAAGGTTCTATCAGGCAGGGCAGGCAAGACTCACCAGCCTCATTTCCTCCACAAGTTTACTGATTGCCAGATCAGAGGAATGCTGGAGATGTTACTTAATTGGATTTCAAGGAAGCATTCCACAATGTCTCTCATGAGCCAGAGATCAAATCAGCTGCATGGATTTGAAACTGCTTTGAGTAATAGGCCCAAAGATGAATGCAGAGTCCACTTGGAAGGAGGTTTCTAGTGGAGAACCCCAGAGATCTGTCAGTGGCCCTTTGCCATGAATCAGTCAGCTAATAAAGAAATATTTATTGTCTGGCTGACTGACTCTGCTTTGAAATATTTTCATCCAAGATTTGGACAAAGGCGTGTCCATTAAATGGGCAAGTGACAGACAGGAGGCTGGGGGAGCTGTCCCATGGGATCCCTCTCAGCCTCTTAGAAGATTGGAATAGGCCAGAACCTTGAGTTGGAGCAAATTAGATGGTATTCAGGAGGGATACTCGCTAGTCCTACACTTGGGCTCCCTAAACCAGAGGCAGACAAGCAGGGTGGGGTGGGGATATAGGCTCAGTCACCCATTGCCCCAGGAGTCACCAATGAAAGGAGCAGTGGGGAGGGGAGAGATGCCACAAAGAGGGTGGTTTGAGTTCAAGAAATGTGGGCCTGGCAGTAGCTGAAAGCGTCCCAAATGAGTGGGTCTCCTTGGAGAATGCACAAGTCCCAGGCCCTGGTGGTGATCACGTCCAGCCTCTACTGAGCCTTGCAGTCAGAGGTTAGACATTAACTCCTCTCTTTCTCTTCTCAGGGCAGACAGAGCAGCTGGTCACTCTCTTCTGATGAAGGCCACTCCCATTGGCAATTGTAAGTCTTTTCTCTCCTCAGATTTAAAACTAACCCTATTTGTTTAGGAATTGTAAAAGCTATGAGGACTTCTCTACTAGAGAAGGAGCCTTTGGCCTCCTTCCTTCTACGGACTGTTCCAGTGCCAAACTGACCAACGCCAGCTGGGTTTCAATTAATGCACCCCCAGCATCAGACCCCGCACTTTAACAAAGATGAAGAATGTATTCCTAGCCGATGGTCAGCAGTTGGGTTCTAGCAAGAAAACCAAACGTAGAATAGACATCCAAGATTAAGTGGGAAGGGACTTTGGGGCTGAAGGGGGTGAGGGACAAACAAGGTCTATGGGGTGAATGTTGCTCACTCCAAGAAGACCAGAGCAAAAGAATGTGAAGGGTCTCTAGAGGGTGCTGGTAACTGGTTCTTAAAGGGGGGGGATGGTCTTACTGCCTGAACCTTCAACACAAACATGTATCGACTTTGAAAAGTTGAGGGTTTCACAATTGTTCTAAAACCACTGGTATGTTGTTGCTGTTGTTGTTGTTGGTGGTGGTGGTGGTGGTGTGTGTGTGTGTGTGTGAGAGACAGACAGACAGAGAAAGACAGAGAAGAAAGGTAGGAAGGGAGAAAGAAGGAAAAAGAAAGAGAGAGAAAGAAAGAAGAAAGGAAGGAAAGAAGGAAATGAGGGACAAATAAAGAGGAAGGAAGGAAGGAAAGGAAGGAGAAATAAAGAGGAAGAAAGGAAGGAGAAATAAAGAGGAAGAAAGGAAGGAAGGAAGAAGGAGGAGGGAGGGAGGGAGAGAGGAAGGAAGG
>CM053581.1:395591686-395619418 GCA_028627135.1 Pseudochirops cupreus | reverse complement strand
CCCCTCCCCTCCCCTCTCCTCCCTTCCCTCCCCTCCCCTTCCCTTTCCTCTCTTCTCCTTTCTGCCTCTGATCCAACCCCTGTCATTTCACAAAAGAAGAAACTAAGGCCAAAGAAGCCCCAGGGTCAGGATTTGAAGGCAGCCCCATCCCCCACACCAGGCTGCCTCGGTCAGGGCAGTGATGGAAAGATCTGCTCCCACAGCCTGAATCTTCTGATTACAAGGGAAGGGGCCCTGTCTGAGAGCAGGAAGCTCAGATCTCACACTCAAGACGCAGGGAGAACCTGTGCTGGTGGACAGTCAGAAGCCCTTGGGCAGAGCCGAGCTGAAGGCAGAGGTCCAGAGGGTGCATTCGGAGCATTTGGGGGAGTCTTCAGGGGTGCTACCCATTTGTGTCTCTGTGCCCGGAGGGTCAGCTGTCCCTCTCCTCCAGTGAGTGCAGGAGGCACCTAGGCTTACAGTGGGTACTCTACCTCAGTGCCCCAAGATGGATGACAGCCTCACTCCCCCTCCAGCCTTCCCTTGGGGGGAAGGCAGAGATGGGCTTAGCCCCTCCTTAGTAAGTAGGAGGCTAGCAGGTGACTGTCTCCTTTCCCTCCCCACTGCAGTCTAGCATCCCCAGGAGGAAGAGAGGCCAGGCCAAGAGCAGGGAGATGACCATCACACCCCAAGGTTGACCAGCCATGATGACAACCTTGTCCTCCACTGCAGTGAAATCTGCTGAGTGTAGAAGATCGGGAGCTTCTCTGCAGCCCTGGGAGGGAGGGGCTAGGCTCCTTGAGGAGGGGGGCTACAGCTGTGATTTCCTCAGTGTAGGTTGGCAATGTCCTCGGCTCAGCAGTGGGCAGTCACCTGGGGCTGCCCGAGGTGCTGAGGACTTGGGAGCTGCTGCCCATGGTCACCCAGCCAAAACAGACCTACAGCAGGGCCTTCTGACCTGGGGTCAGACTCAGCCGTGGTCATCCTGAACTCTGTTCGCTTGGCCACTCTCTTCTCAAGCAAGCCAAGCCAGGAGTTCCCTGAGGTACTAAGACTGTTGGGTGAGGGGTAATAACCATACAGTCAAGAAACCATTCATAAACCTGTACTATGTGCCAAGCCCTGTGCTAAGCACTAGGGATTCCCCCCAAAGGCAAAACCCAAGCAGCCCCTGCCCTCAGGGAGTTCACAGTCTAATCGGTAGACAACATGAAAACAGTCTTCCGAAGGCAAGTTCCATACAGAACAAAACTGCAGAGAATCCCCAGAGGGCAGGTCCCAGACTAAGGGGAACTCACAGAGGCTTCCTGGGAAGGTGAGGTTTCAGCCGGGACTTGAAGGAGGCCAGGGGAGCCTGGAAATGAAGATGAGGAGGGAGATCATCTCCGGCCTGGGATATAGAGGGAGAGAGTACCCGGTGCTGAGAGATGAGGGGCTTGTCTAAGGAGCAGCCAAGAGTCTCCAAGAGCATGGAGGGGAGGGCAGGAGGAAGATGGAAGAAAACTATAAAGGAGGGAGGTAAAGAGAAGCCCAGAGGCAATTGTGGATCAGACCTCCCATTTAGGAGAACCACTGTGACAACTTGATTGGAGTACAGACTTGAGTGAGGAGAGACAGGTCAGGGAGACAGCTCTGATCAGTCGCTATGGACAGAGGCCAGGTGTTAGGTGAGGACAGAGAAGGGATGGATGGGAGAAAGGCCACAAAATCAAGAGGCTTTGCTGACAGATTAGACATGAGGGTGGGGGCTTAGAGTCCAAGTGACACCTCAGCTGTGAGCCTAAGGGGCTGGGGGGAGGGCGCTGCCTGATGCAGAGCAGGGGAGGATGGGAAGGAAAAATAATGAGGTCTGTGTTGGACGTGCTGAGTTCTGGCAGTCTGAGACCTGGCAATTAAGAGATCATTGGTAACTTCAGAGAGTTTTCCATTGACTGATGAGGTCAGAAGCCAAACTGCAGAGAGACAAGCAGGGAGTGAGAGGACAGAAAGTGGAGGCATTTGGTGTGGACAGCCTTCTAAGGAATTTAGCCATGAAGGATAGGAAAGACCACAGTAGTGGGGATGGATGGATCGGGTCAAGACTTGGTGAGGATGGGGGAAACATGGGCATGTCTGTGGGCAGTAGGGAAGCAGCCAGGAGAGAGGGAGAGACTGACTGTTAGTGAGAGAAGGGCTCACAGAGGGGCATTCTGATGTGGGAGGAGATGGGATGGAAGGGGATCACCTAAGCAGGTAGAGGCATTAGCCCTGGTCAGAAGAAAGGCCACTTCCTCAGGTGAGATAGGGTGGAGAAGGAGAGAGGAGTGATAGGAGAAGACGAAGTGGGAAGAAGACAGAGCTCTCCGTGAATGGCCTCATAAGATACTAGGCAAGCTTCTCCGATGAGGGTGGTGGGAGGGATAAGATTCAGAAGAGCTGAGTGGGAGAGGGAGTGAATTCGAGGGATAGAAAAAGCTTGCCTTGCAGCAGTGAGGGCCCAGCTGAGGTCACATAACCCTAAATGGGTACAGCTTCATGACCTCCTCTACCTTAATTCAGTGGCACATGTAGGAGCAAAGACAGCCCATGGTGGGACTGATCCTTAGGGCAAGATGGCAATGTGCTATGGGGCTTAGAAATAGCTTGAAGGATGATAGATACTTCTAGAAGCAGGGACCAAATGGACTCCAAGGCTGTAATCACCAGTTTTTAACAGATTCTGTTTTCTCAGAACACAAGACTTTAGAGAAGCTCATTTCTCAAAAACCTCTGAAAAAGGAAGAGAACAAAGCTGTGCTCACTGGGGCTATGACTGTTACTTGTGTAGCCCTCAGCTCAAGGCCTCACTAGTAGAGCATGATCGTTCACCCCTCCATCCCTGAGTGAGGGCCAGAGGTGGAGGGAGCTTGACAGAAGAGAGATCCTGCTCTTCTGGCTACAAGAGAAAAGCCTGGAGTCTCTAGATTCTCTTCAGGTTCCTGAAGGGGGAGAAAGATTCTGGGAAGAGGTTGATATGGGGGAGGGGAGCCTGCCGTCTCCATCATGGCCCCTCCCCAGCTTGCTCCACTGGAGGCTTTGGGGAGTTGCCCGTCGGAGAGATCTGGGCGCCTCTCTCTCGGCTGAGCTGAGACATCTTGCCCCCAGTGGGATGAGGTATTGACTCTGTAATGCCTGGCACACCTTCTCTGATTTCTGTTTGCTACCAGCTTGGAGAAATGGCTTTCTTTGCTGTTTGTCATGTGTGCATTGTGCAAGTAGCATTTGGTGGGAAGGGAGTTCAGCTTTGGATGGATAGCTTGGGTTCTCTAACTGGGCCAAGACAGAAGCTCTTATCACTCCCCTCTGAAATCCACACTGAACAGGAGTGTGTGAGAGTCCAGAGTGGGTAGGAGCTACAGATGGATTAGAACTAAGAGAAACCTTGGAAAGTAGAAGTGAAAGGGCCAAAGCTAAAAGGGACCTCAGGACATAGAACAAGAATGTTAGGGCGGGGAGGGCACTAAGAACAGGGGATGTCAGGGCTAGGAGGGCACCAAGAACAAGGATGTCAGAGCTGGGAGGGAACCAAGAACTCGGGATGTTAGAGTTGGGAGAGGCCTAAGAACCTGAGGGAGGGGCCTTAGAACAAGGAATGTCAGAGCTGGGAGGGGACTTAGAACCTGGGATTTCAGATCTGGTCGGGGCCTTGAAACACAGAACTCAAGCCTGATGGAGCCTTAGAATAGAGATCTTTGGAGCTGGGAGGATTCATCTGGTCAAGCTACCTCATTTTACAGAGTCCAAAGCAGAGGCCTGGGGATGAGGACTGATTGGCTCAAGGTTCCATGGTCAATTAATGACAGGACAAAGTCAGGTTTTATTGTGGGGTCCATATTGGGCTCTTGGGGAGAAAAAGACCCTGGCTAGGCTATGGTCTTCCCAATGGGCCTGGGTGATAAAGGCCTGAGCCCAGCATCTGGGAGGCAGAGATGGGCAAAACTACCCCACAAAAGGCAAGGACTTTTAAAAACCCAGCCCAGCCTCTCCTAAGGAGCACAGGGAGTCTGGCTATGTTCTGGGGTTAGTGTGATTAGGAGGGCGGGGTTATCTGCTTTTCCAAGGTCGGACTCCAGTACTGTAAAGGGCCATGATGTCACTCAGTTCCTCTCTCCCCAGATGTAGCCTCCAGCCCCCTCCCCTAACACACATATGCCTTCTGAGTTGCTGTGCTCTCCCTGATGGCCACCTCCACAAGCCCCCTCTTCACTGCCAACACCTCTGAGGAAGACCATATGCCCTTCCCCTGCCACAGCACAGTGTCCTGAGGGCTCATTGAAGGAAGAAGGCTAAGCAGAGATGCTGTAAAATCGGAGAAGGGGGAGAGCCAGCAGGGACCACAGCCAGTGGGCAAAGAAAGTGAAAGCCAAGAGGCTGGGGATGCCACTGCTTGGCACAGTGAGGGTACCAGCCTCTCTTCTCCTTTGAAGCTGCCTCCACACTCTAGGGAAGAGCAGGGAGAGCCAGGACCTCAGGCTGGCTTGACTGTCACTGACCCTTCCATTGAGAGCCAGGAAAGAGCTCTGTGAGCGAGAGCCCTGGGTACTGAGCGTTAGGGCCCCTGGGTTCCTGGGTCACCGCCCTTCATATTGTGGGTCCAACTAAGAAAGGCTGGTCTGGTTCACCCTCAAAATGACAAGAATGTCCACAGAATTAACAAGGAGACGCAAGAAAACTCTGGCCGGGCGGCTAGGTGGTGCAGTGAATAGAGCACCAGCCCTGGAGTCAGGTGGACCTGAGTTCAAATCCAGCCTCAGACACTTAACACTTACTAGCCGTGTGACCTTGGGCAAGTCACTTAACCCCAATTGCCCTGCCTTCCCCCCTCCAAAAAAAAAAGCAGAAAAAAAGAAAACTCAGGGCCAGTGTGACAAAGTGAGTGTCTCCTGTTCTGGGGTCTACACCATTTCAGGTGGAATGTATTTTGTACCGTTCATGGGGAGAATTTGTTGGGAATGACCATGTCGTCCCTCTTCCACATGCTGGCCTGTTGCACACTGCCTGAGGTTTTGGCCATAGAGAACCCTAAATCACTGATCTTGTCAGAAGGTTGGCAGCAGCTTAATCTCCACCACCCCTACCCCGCCCATTCTAGAGTCACACCTGAGCCAGAGGGAGGGACCCCAACATAGGCTCCATTGGGTTGTTCTTAAGCTTGGCACCGCACTGTGGGAGCAGAGATCATACAACCCAAAAGTCCATTGGCCACAAGGGGCAGCCCAGGGAACCGAGAACAACACAGGGGGGAATTCCGGAGTACATGTCTTCATCTCCTTTCTAGTTGTGTGACCTCGGGGAAGTCTGAGAAACCATTCTGGACTCTAGTTACCTCATCTGCAAAATGGGTGCATTCATTTGATGTCCCTCTTCTCAATCCTCACAGATTGTGTTAACCTTGTTCATCATCTCGAGTCAAAGCTTTGATTCCCTAGGACCTTGCAGTGGAACCCAAGCTTTGGGAGATGCTACCAAGCTGGGAATTTGTGAATAGGGGCCCACAAATGGGCTATGCTCCATTCTGGTCCAGGACCCAGCAACATTAAATGCCATGAGGCGAGGCAATGTGGCAAGGCCCATGCTAGGAGGGTGAAGAGCAAACTTGATGACCCTGGGCTTCTCTCTAGGCACCATATCCTGATGGAACCTCCAGACTTGGTGAAGGAAAGAAAGCTCTTAGTTTGGAAGAGAAGCTGAATTCTCTCTGGTATAAGGAGTAAGCTAAGATTATAAATGTAGGACAGGAAGGGACCTGAGAGGCCATCTGGTTCAGCCTCCTCTCCTCCCTTCTGGCCTCAGTGTTCTAATCTGTAAAATGTGTGTGTGTGTGTGTGTGTGTGTGTAGTGTGTGATGGGGGGGAACAGATGTTCAGTTTACTCCTCTCCAAGACACTCTCCTGAGTGTCAACAACAAGCTCACACACTTATTCTGTGCCTTATAGTTAGTTAGTTAGTTAGTCAGTCAGTCAGTCAGTTAGTTGGTTAATTAGAAAGCAATTTTATAAATCCCTAGACTGTGAGAACCAGTGAGGACCATTGGTCTCGTCCCCTTACTTGACAGACATATCACCGATTCTCTGTCTCCTGGCCTCAGATCCCGGCGTCTTTCCACAACATGGCCATTCAAAATATGGTCACACCAAGTAGGGCCAAAGAAAGCAGGCCTCCTTATGTCAATGCTTCCAAAGATCTAGACCGGCCCAGGAGTGGCTGTAGCCTTGCTGTGGCCAGTCTGCTGAGGAGCCTGTCAGAGCTCGGACTGCAAAAGTAGAACTCTCTAGCTCCCCCCGCCCAATTCCCCAACCTTCTGAGGGAGACCCGCCAGAGCTAGCAGAAGCTTCAAGAGTTGGGATCGAAGGGGCTGGCCCACTAGCCCACCACCCACCGCACCCCAGGGTGTCTCTGAGGAGGTAAGGAAAATTGAAGAAGGACCCAAGGAAAAGGAGGATGCCCAATGACAGAGCCAGCACACCCATCCAGCTCCAAGAATAGCCACAAGTCTGTTCCATTCGCACATAAAATCCTTTAAAAGGTCATTATTTGGCATGGAACTTGTTTTATTTAGAGCAAAATGGGCGCAGGAATCTCAGGGTTTTAATGGTTTCCCCAGCTAGGCAAGAAGGAATACAAGAAGAGGGCAGAGCCAAATGGCCAATCACCTGGGGAAAAGGGAAAGAGAAACCCAACCCGGGCTCTGCCCAGCAAAGGCTATTTTCGTCTGAGTAGTCTCTCCATGAATTTCCATCCGAACTCTGGCGTCAGCCGAGTGTGCCAGCCCAGCCCTGAAACCCAGAGTGTGAGAGGCGGAAGGAGGAGGCCAGGAGGAAAGGCAGGCCGTGGACTAAGACGCGCTAAGATGTGCCTCCCCAAATCACCCCCAGTGGCGGCTCCAAGACGCGGGAGGGAGGGAAGCTGTGGAGAACAGCCGGGGCCCTTGCGACGCTAAGATGCACCTCTCCAAATCACCCTCAGTGGCGGCTCCGCCCCAGCCTGGGCTCGCTCTCCTAGTTCCGTCCTTTCCTCTGTTACAAATCCAAAGTGTCCCGAGGCTAAATTCGCTCAGCCGCTGCAGAAAGGAAAAAAGCTCGCTCTCCTCCCCCAGCGCAGGCGCTAATTGGGAACAGGTGAGTGGAGCTGGGCGGAGGCGGCGCCGGGATGCCTGGCCTTCCCATCCATCGGGTGGGATCAGACAGCAGCCGCGGCCATTGAATTCTTTGTGCCGATTTCAACACTGCGCCTTCTAACCAGGACCAGGCCGAGCCCATCCCGTCCTGCTTCACGGAAGAGAAAGTGTTGGAAGGCCGGGGAAGGAGAACGGGAGACGCTGCTGGGTGCAAGCCCTGCTCCCGGCTTGGTCGGTGCTGGGGGCAGAGCGGGAGATGGACGTGTCCTGGGGTCCTCCCAACGAGGACAGTGCCTCTGCTGCAGATCGGCACCCCTTAGTTCTAGCAAGCTGCCTGGGGCACCAAGTCGGGACTTGAACCCACATCTTACTGATTCCGAGGCAGTCTTCCATCTCTTAGACCTGGAGGCTTGCCTCCGCCCTCAGCGCCTCTCACAGCCCAAGTCGAATTCAGTTCAAAGCGTCTTAATGGAGGCTACATATGGGGGAGGGGGGCGGCGAGCACATCAAGGGGGGCTCCGTTTCTCTGGGGTCCAGGGCCCCTCGGGCAACCTGGTGAGACCCAAGGACCAATGATGATTTCAATACAGAAAATACAGGGAATGACAATACAGGCCAATGAAGTCGAGACAGGAAAACTCAACCAAACCGCGTTCTCCCAGCCCCGGGCGGTGCCCCGGACGGTGCCCCGGACGCGCAGAGGTAGAGCTGCTGCCTGAGCCTGCTCTCAAGGGCCTGCGCACTCACAAGGATGATGTGGAGCCAGGAGGGCCCCGCTTCTCTTCCTCTCCACCGGTGAGGTGCCTCCAGAGTCCCAGGCTGCTCATGAGAGATTTTTCCACGATGTTGGAGACATGGGCACGTTTGGAGGCAGTAGGGAAGGAGCCTTAGCAATTACTTAGCAAGCTTTAGCATTAATGATGGTGATGCCAATATTGTTCATGATCCAGCCGTGAGGAATGAATGCTTCCATAGGTAATCCCCTCCCCATCAGTGTTTCCAGCTGCCCATCACCTGTGTGTCCCATCCTCAGAGGCAGCTGGAGGACCAAGAGTGCTGTGGATAACCCGAGTCCCATGTACCCAAGGGCCAGGACTTGAATTCCAATGCTGGGCAGCTCTGGGCAGTCCACAACCTCTCTGTGCCTCAGTGGGCTCATTTGTAAAATGAAGCAACCACCTGATGGCCTCTGAGGCCTTCAGCTCCAATCTGGGATCTCACCTAGATGTTTATTGGAACCAATTTCTCTGTAGCCAGTGAGCACATGACCACAATTTTCTTGGAAGCTTTGCTCTCCCCTGAAATGTTCTCGACCTTTACACACGTGCACACACATGCACACACACACAGCCCTCCATGCACTCTATGAGTTCCCCTTCACTACAGGTTGGTAAACAGGCTGCACACTTGCCTTTGTATTGGGAACGTTGTCCAGGGAGGAGACTCTGATTCAGGTCTGGGACAACCTTGAGGGACTGGAGGGTGCTGCCAGTCAGAGGTTCTGGAGCTCCAAGGCTCTGTGATTCCTACTGGAAACCAATGTCTGGTGCCTGTTTCTTCTGTTTGAGTTCCCAATCTCAGGGATGTTTTCCTGGTGATTTCCTGGCTTGGTTCATTCCATCCCCAGGATCACAGAATGCCTGAAGGAGGCCTAAGCTTTAGAACTGGCAGAGCCCCTAAAAACCCTTGATACCATCCTGTCTGTCTGCACAGAGAAAACAAAGAGGGGGTGAGGAAGAAATAAGCTTAGATTGAGCCCTGGGATTACTCTAGGTCTGAGGTGGTTTACTTGGGTACAAATGGCATTGTCAGGAGGAAAACAGAATTCAAAGGCAGCTATTGCTGAGGGTTAGGAAGTCTCAGGCAGGAAACTGAAGACTTTGGACTCTAAATGGTCCATCACTGCCCCCCCCCCACCCCAGCTCTGACCTCCCCTGTTCTAAGGACCCTCCCACCTCTGACACTCTACAGGTCCATAACTCCGAGGACATGGAAGTCATTATTGGGTTGTATGGGTGTTTTTCATTCGTGTCTGATAAAGGCCTTTTCCTTGGATCCTTCCCAGCCATCTCTCGTGGTTGAGGGCTCCATTTCCTCCAGGTTTTACAGCCTTAGTCCTCCCTCTAGCCCCATCCCGTGTTCCCCCGGCTGGAGACGCCAAGGAAAGCCGAGGTATTGCGACACAGCCGGTGATTGATGGTGAAAGCGTCTCCCAGGGTTGTTTCCTCACTTCGCCTCCTTCCAAGAGAGAACCTCAGACCTACAATGTCATTTCCAGTTATTCCACAGATAACATTTGGTATTCATTACCCAGAGACACTCCCCCAGACAGGTCATCAAAGCCAGATCTGCAGAGAGACCCAAACAAGGTCATCTCCAGCACTCAGCAGCTCAGGATTCCAAGAAAGCCCATTGCTGGGGGAGGAGGGGAGGGGCTCAGGGCAGGAAGGAGGCTGGTCCCTCCAGAGGTGGCCCTGTTATCCACCCCTCCTACCAGAGAGCAGCTCTCCCCTCCTGGCCTGGAGGTCAAGAGACTCCACTGACGCTGGGTCTGAGAAATTCAAGCACTGCTCCTGAGCCTCATTCCCTGCTCCAAGAATGACTGAGATTTCTACAGCTCTAACTTTCTAGGTCTTATGCTCAGAAGTTCTACATGGGACATTTTATGTTTTCTGCTCTAAGGCCCCTCCCAGCTCTGACATCCCCCATCTCTGGCCTCTTCCAGCAAGAAAGGAAGGGGGGGAGGGAAGAAGGAAGAAAGGAAGAGAGGGAGGGGGGAAGGAAGATGGAAGGAAGGAAGGAAGATGGAAGGAAGGAAGGAAGGAAGGAAGGAAAGAAGGAAGGAAGGAAGGAAGGAAGGGAGAAGGGAGGGAGGGAACTGGGCTAGGCTAAGAGAGATTCATCTCCACATGGCTAGCCACCACATTCACTGCTCAGGCTAGAGGGCCAGGTGCTCTGTAGAATGTGGGCCATAGGCCCAGATAAGTCAGTCAGTGTTTCAGCCTAGCTGTTGCCAGGCCTTTGCCTCTTTCAGGAACAGTGGCTAGCCTGCCAGGTCACCCCTGTAGAACTGTCATGATTTAGAGCAGGTTCTTCCAAGCCCTTTGAGCTAAAACCCAAAGGGAGATATGAAATGGCCCCTCCCCCACTGCCTGAGCCCTCCTCTCCCCCATGGTGGTGACAGATACCATATGGATTTCCACACTCATGTGTGTGACTGGCCAAGCCCAGGATCCCACCCAGCCAGTGTGAGCGTGAGGAACAGCCTCTAGATCCCTTTGAAAAAGCCCATCCTGCCTCCTGACTCTGTGCCAGCCGCTTTCTGGGAAGAATGAATTGGAGGCCAGCCCACACTGGCCCCATAATGGGCTTCCGCATCAGAGGGGAAAAGTACAGCCTGGCCTGGGAGGGACCTGCCCCTCGCCTATCACAGACACATGTGGTATGTTCCAAGTTCTGGATGACATGGGATTCCTGAGATGGTGATGCTGTTGTCATTGCTAAATGTCACAGCGGTGGCCCTCCCCAAGGTTGTGCTGCTAGAAGGTATCTGAGGCAGGATTGGAACCCAGGACTTTCTGCCCTGGAGGAGGGGATAGAGACCCAGACCAATGAGAGCTAAGGGTTCTGGCTGCCCCACCGTGAAGGGGGCCTTTCCCAACAGGCACTGAGGCCCCCACAGTCAGCGCACAAAAGCTTCTTTCCTGGGGATGGTAGAGATTTAACCTCCAGGTTCACCAACTCATCGTGCATATATGAAGCACCTACTGTGTACAAAGTAAAGTGCTGGGGAAATGAAAGACGAGCCATGAGACAAAGGCCTGTGGGTGCAGGTGTGGGGGAAGAGCATTGTTTTAAGTGAATCCAAAGAGCTTGACTCAAGTTGTACCTCTGTTCATACCCTGGCCAATGCACCTCTCTGTGCCTCAGTTATCTTGTCTGTAACGTGGGGATAATGCTACCAACTAATACAAATAATGGGCCACAAGGGGGCACCATGGTGCACAGAGCGCCAGGCCTGGACTCAGGGAGCCTCCTCTTCCTGAGTTCAAGTCCAGCCTCAGATACTTCCTAGCTGTGTGACCCTGGGCAGGTCACTCCACCCTGCTTGCCTCAGATTATCCCTCTGTAAAATGAGCTACAGGAGAAACTAGCAGTATCTTTGCCAAGAAAACCCTGAATGGAGTCATGAAAAGTCAGATACAACTGGAAAACAACAGATGGACAACAAAAATGCTGAAGGGCCCTCCAGCAACGGCCCAGGAGCTCTGTGCACCTGGGGCTGGACGGGGCCAGCCTGCCTAAGCGTGGAGGTGATACCCACAGCCAGCTTGGCTACAGGGGACAAGCTTGTCAGCCAAGGCCCAAGCAGTGGAAGGGCTGCAATCTGTATTTGTGGGGTGAATGTCTGTCCACCCCATGAAATGCTTCTAAGTCTTGTTGTGGTCATGTCCATGAAGAATCTGCTGGTCCCTGAAGCCTTTTAAAGACCCTAGCCCTTACTATGATATGCTTTGATATGACATGATATGATGATATAATATTTAATCATATTATGTTACATATATGTGCATGTACATACTTCTCTCCCCGATTAGAATGCCAGTTCCTTGAAAGAAGGGAGGGTTTCATTCTTTCTGTGGACACTGGCACACAGTAGGTGCTTTGTGGTTGGTTGACTGGAAAGGCTCATGGGAATCAAAGCTAGAAAGGGGTTTTAGGGATCACTTAGTTTGACCTCCCTTTCTTTTACAGACGAGGGCACTGAGGCCCAGGGCCGGGAGGGAATGGCTTGCCCCCAGTCTCCCAAGGACTCAGTAAAGCCAGGGCCCTTTCTCTCTGTCAGGCTGTCTGTTGTAAGGGATCAGAGGAAGATTGTGTCAAATGTTGTCTCATAGGGAGATTCAGAGGGAATGAGCCCCCTACCAAGGAGAGGCAGAGACAGGGGGAACCATTGCAAGGAAATTGAGGAGATAGGCTCTGGGTGTTGGACTGGGGGTTTCAGGAGGAGAGAAAACAGGAGCCAAGTTGGAAAACCAAGCCATGGGGAGTCATTCCCAGCAGTCCCTCCTTGACATTGGACCACATCTCCCCAAGTTTTCACTTTTCACAGTGGGAGGATGAAGAAAGGCCCCCTGGGAGATCATATTTCTCCCTCAAGGGCTTTTTGAAACTCTTCTGCCCAAAGACCCAAGGTGAGCTGCAATGCTGCCTGACATAAAATGGGGTTCAGTCCTATTAATGTACATTCCTAGGGTGTCTTAAAGGAGACTTGACATCCATGGTGTCATTGGAGCCCCCCAACAACCCTGCAAGGAATTACAGGGGTTATTATCCCATTTCCCAGATGAGGAAATGGAGACTGAGAGTGTTGAAGGGACTCACCCAGGTCACACAACTCATATCAATGGCAAGATTCAAACCCAAGTCTTCCTGATGCCAGGTGCAGCACTCCACTGCCTCTCTTAAGCACCAGGGAGCCTGGGGTCCTTCATGCCTTTGACCAAAGAAGTGGGAGGTCAGCAGAAAGGAGAGACCCAAGATGGCCGGACTTCCTGTCACTCTCATAACCCCCACATTCAAGGGCCAGGATTGAGGAATTCTAGAAATCACAGAATCTCCAGAGCTATCAGGGACCTTGGCTGTCCCCTCACCCAACAGCCCTCAGATACAGGGTCCAGAGAGGAAACAGGAAGAGCTGTCCAAGGTCCAGGCTAAGCCAGGAGCCAAGCTAGTCTGACCCCTCCTCAGCCTCCTGGTGCCTTAGAAAGCACAGCCTGCTCTGGTTGCTGCTGTGAAAAGGTGGCAGCTTTTCTCTTTGTGGGGCGGGGGAGAAGGAAGTGGGGGTGGGAGGAGATGGGGGGGTTC
This sequence comes from Pseudochirops cupreus, assembly GCA_028627135.1. NCBI lineage: Eukaryota > Metazoa > Chordata > Mammalia > Diprotodontia > Pseudocheiridae > Pseudochirops > Pseudochirops cupreus. The sequence goes on along the minus strand of CM053581.1, from coordinate 395,606,436 downwards.
AGGTCTGTGAATTCATTGGGCATAGGCATCTGGACACTCTCTACACTGAATCCAACTGCGAACCTTGATAACGTCCAATCTGGGAGAATCACTGCTGAGCAATGAGAGGCTCAGGATTTGAACTCAGGGCTTCCGGATGGAGGCCAGCCCTCCACATGGTTTGTCTTCTCTCATTTTGTCCTTTGGGGAAGGGGCAGTACAGGTTGGGTCCTGCTCAGAGCAGAGCCATCATTGGCCCAACCTGCCAGCAGAGGGGGCAAGTGGACCGGCATTTGGTCCTTGGGTCATGGCTGGTCGTCGGGTTGCCCAGCTGGGTAGGATTGACACAGCCCTTGTGTCTGGTCCGCTGTGATCTCCAGAGCCTCTGCTGCACGAACTGGCTTGGTCAGTCTGTTAATATATACTTAGTAAGCACCTCCCAAGAGCCAGGCACTGTACCAAGCATCAGGGACACAAAGGCAGGCAGAGGATGGTCCCTGCCCTCCAGGGCTTACATTCTACAGGGAGGAGCAACATATTCCCAGGCCATCAACACAAAACCTCAAGTATCTACAGAATAATGGGGTGAATGGGATGGGAATTCTTTCTCCCACAACAATCCCTTGGGGTAGGTGCTTTAGGATTATTATTTAGGATTATATCTTACAGACGAGGGAAGGTCATGCCCAAAGTCACATAGCCAATTAGCTTTCTGACTCTAAGGCCTGGGTTCTATCTGCCCAGCTGTGTAGCACCAACCCCATTATATAACATCCCACTGCTGAGGTCAGGGAACCATAAAATGCAGAGGTTAGGGGTGTCTGAGATCCCAAAATACCAACAGGCCAGGTCCTGCCAAATAAATTTGCCTCAAGTCTTCTCTCGAAGTAAAGCAAAGTTTATTAGAGATTCACCATAATGGGTAGGCTCTTAAGGAGCCTCAGTATCTGATGCTTCTACTGGACAAGCGAGCTAGAATAATCTAACACAGAGCTAGTATATGCTAGATAATTCTCCAGCTTTTGTCTTCTCATGGAGGCAAGATGGGGTCTTATATACAGAAAGGTTGTGGGAGGAATCTAGGGGTGGTCTATAGGAGGAGTTTGGGGAGGGTCTTCAGGAGGAGTCAAATGAGGTCAGATTCCAGTAATGAGAGACTAAGGGTGGGAAGTAGCTGGAGGCTACCTGGAGATGACAGACAGGGGAGGATCAAGGGTGGGAGCTAACTGGACAAAGGAGGGCTAGGCTAGTAACAGAGATTTGGGCAGAGCTATAATGACAGACAGGCTTATGGCCTCAGGCAAATGCCTCACCAAATGGGAAGATTTAAGGAGAGTTCAAGGGGGTTCCCAGAACCAGTACCTCATCACCACCATCTTGGGTCATTATTTTCCAATCCAATGTGATCCCACTGGCTTGTTATCCTTCTGTGGTTTTCATTTTTCATATTGATGTATCTGTTTAGGTTCAGTCTTGGAGTTTTTTTCTTCCTGAAACTGCGTGGCACCTTCAGTCCCCCATCCCTCACGTTCCTTATCACTAACTTTTTGACTCCTTCCCCTCTGGCTATGGTTTCCTTGGGGGCTGGATCTCAAAGCATCTCAGCCTGCTCCCACCCTTTGGGTGATCTCATCAGGTCCCAAGGATTTAATTACTGTCTCTATGCTAACAGTTCTCAAATCTAACTAATCTGCCTTAGCCTCCCTCTGTTCATCATTGCCTGCTTATCCTGCATTGAGCTCCCTCTTCAGTTTTGTGTTAGACTGGAAGCTCCTTGAGGGCAGGGGCTGTCCTTTGTTTCTTTTTGTATTGCCAGCACTAGCACAGTGCCAGGCACAGAGTTGTCCTATCAATCAACTCCAACTCTTCATGACCCACTGGGGATTTTTTTGGCAAAGATAATAAGGTGTTTCCGTTCTCCAGCTCACTTCACAGATGAGGAAACAGGCAAGCAGGTACTCAGGAGGCGCTTAATAAGTACTCATGGACTGACACAAGTATTTGAGTCTCGTTGATGAGGTACAGGCTCTGGGAGTCCCCTTGATTCTTCCCACTTGATGAGGCATTTGCCTGAGGCCTTAGGCCTTTCATTGTGGCTCTGCCCAGATCTCAGTTACTAGCCTAGCCCTCCATTGTCCATTTACTCCCCACCCTTGAGCCTATCAAAATATCAATCCACCCTTGAACTAGCCTAGCCCACCATAGCCTTTTGGCTCCAGGTAGCCTCCAGCAGCTTCCCACCCTTAATCACTCATTGACCTCATTAACTCCTCCTGAAGACCCTCCCCAAACTCCTCCTCTAGACCATCCCCAGATTCTTCCCACAACCTTTCTGTATATAAGATCCCATCTTGCTTCCCTGTGGGAGAGCGCCATATAATTTTCTAGCACAGACTTGCTCTGTGTCCAACACAGGCGAACTTTTAATAAAACTTTGCTTTTCTTTGGCTAAGGGAAGACTTGGGTCGAATTCATTAAGGCAGGACCTGGAGTGCTGGTATTTTGGGGTCTCTGACAACCCTAACCCTAAGCACATCATCATGGCAGAGGACGGCCCAAGGCAGTGTGTGCATACGCTGTTTGCCAAATACTCCTTTCAGGGACCTGAATTTGCACTCTGGCCCCAGCCTCACCTCATTTGCTATGAGCAATCACTCTCTGATCAGACTCTCCATGAAGAGGGGATTGACCGTCCTGGTCACACTTCACTGGTGGTATTGCCAGATAACCAATGGCCTGTATTGTGTTGTATGAGGATGGGCTGGAGGAACAGAGAATGTTTAGCCCTGAGGAGAAGCCTGAGGGAGGGTGACTGGCTTTGTGAAGGGCTCTCTTTGGCCCCAAAGAGATGGGGGGAGCTGCTGAGAGACCCCTACAGTGAGGGCTGTCTTAGAGTGACCTGGGCCACTTCGGCAAGTGGTGAGCTTCCCGTCCTTGGAGGTCCTCAAGCCCAGGGTAGACAAGCATTTACCAGGTGCGTGGTAGAGGGGAGCAGCGCTCTGCGGAAGCAAGATTTCATAGCAAAGAAAGCTCCCAGGAGGAGGGAGGGCACAATTCTGCAGAGCTGGGGGCTTTGCCTGTCACTCCTACTCAGGAGCACCAATTCTGAAGGCTTTTCCCATCCTTGGCACACCTCATGTCAGACCCCCCAAAATGCCAGTGTTTTAATTAGAGAGCCAGGGGTCTCCTTCCAGCTCCCCAAATGTCTGTCTGCCCATGGAACATCAGGCACCTCACTGAAGCTCACTAATTAATTCCCTGCTCTGAAACATGGAGACAAGATGGTGCCTGGAAAGAGTCCTGGCTTTGAATTCCTACCTAAGACCACCCCACTGACCCTGGGCCAGTCACTTCCCTGCTGAGGTCCTCAGTTTCCCCATGTGGAACATGAAGTGGGGCTGGATCATGGCCCCTGGGGATCCTTCCCACTCTCAATACCATGAGCCTAAGGAGGAGCCCTGGAAACCCCCAAAGGCCCTCCCCATGCTGAGTCTGCTGACTGAGGTGCCCAATGGCTCCCTTTTAAAGGATAAGCAATGGACAGCACCCTGATGTCTAGAAAGTCACTCTCAACACAGACTCTATTTACAAATCTTGCCAAGGGTGAGAACTCCACTAAGCAGAGGCCTGGGTGACCTCAGGCCTGAGGAATTTGGAGCTTGTCTCCTTTCTTTAGGAAGCCTTAGGAGCCAAAAGCCCCATGCTAGATGCTGGGAATTCTGTCACTGTGTTGAAGTCCAGGATGCCTGAAATGGAGCAGTACCAAGAGCAGAGCATGTCCAGCTCCCTCTCCACCTAGCTCTGGGCAGCGGCCCCACCCAGGTTAAGTAAGGCTGCTCAGCTGGATGGGGCCCTGAGACATATGGCTGCTGTTCGTTCGGGGCTCTAAGGAGGCAGGAGGACACAAGACCAGGAAAAGCTCCCCTTACCAAGGCCTCCAGATGGGCTCCTGATTAACCCTGGCCATCATGGCACCCACTGCTGGGGCCACCTGGCCTGCACATCCTCCTTCTGTCTCTGCCCATCCCTGGCTCACAAAATGAGGGGTGGGATGAGAACTTTTTTTTTTTTTTTTTTGGCTGAGGAATACGGCTCATTCTTTTTTTTTTTTTTTTTTATGAGATTCTTTATTAAATTTTTTTGAGTTACATCTTTTCTCCCCGTCTTTCCCCCGCCCACCACCCCAAAACAGCCATGTGGGATGAGAACTTTGAGGTTCCTTTGAGCTCAAGGCTGTCTGTGACCTTCTCACCACCCCTGTGTCAGCCAACTGCCAAGAACACCCCAAGGAGGAGAAGAGGCAGGGAACTGGGGTCGAGAGCCAAACCTATCAGAACAGAAAGTGGCTGGGAAGGGCCTGAAAACAGAACGGGGGATGTCAGAGCTGGGAAGGGCCTGAGAACAGAGAACTGGGGATGTCAGAGCTGGGAAGGGCCTGAGAACAGAGAACTGGGGATATCAGAGCTGGGAAGGGCCTGAGAACAGAGAAATGGGGATGTCAGAGCCAGGAGGGGCCTGAGAAGAGGGCATGTCAGGGTTGGGAGGGGCCTTAGGGCTGGGAGACGCCTTAGAGCAGGGGATGTCAGATCTGGGAGGTAGCTTAGAACAGGGCACAGAGCGAATCAGTGGCAAAGCTGAGACTAGTACCCAGCTTTCCTCCCTCCTAACTTAGGGTTCTATCTACTAGACCCCACGTTTTCCTATTAATTCCAATTTGCATTTGTTCATTTGACCCACATTTGCCAAGTCCCCTCTAGAACTAAAGAGGTACACAGAGTTCTTGCCATCAGGATTTTTCTGTAGTTGGAGAGAGAGAAGGCCTCTCCAGAGCCCCCACACTGCAAGGTTTTTGGGGAGACAGACACCCCCAGACTCTAGTCTCAGCCCCTGATAGCCCCTGCCTAGGGAGCAGCAACCAAAGGAAAAGATGTGGCTTTTATTTTTAAATGAAAAAAAAGTTGTCTTGAGCCATCCAGAATATCAGGGGCCACGCAGTCTTCCTTATTCACTGGTTGTATTAAACTGTGTGAAATACTGCTCAGTCGGGTTGTTAGCGAAGACTTGTTCCTTGAGATGATCTTGCCTAGAATAAACCGAACCAGACTCATGGACAGACATTGAGGGTTGGGGATCTCTGGAAAGGGCAAAGAGGAACCACAGAGACAAAGCGCCCCCTGAAAGATCCTCGAGGTACAGCCTCTTCTCAGTGACACGGAGACATTTCAGCCTCTTAATGAGATCCCACACCCCTCAGAGGCCCGTCTAATTAGTGGCAAAATCCCTTCAGCCAAACGGGTGTGTCTGCCTTCCAAAACGGCGGAGCCGGCCTTGGGGTGTTGGGGAAAACAGCACAAACATGGGCTCTAAAAGGACTGCACCCGTTCACTCTGATGTTCCTTAGTTTGTCTTCACATTGTTCTTTCAGGTTCCTGTCACGTGTACGGAGGCCACGTTGTCATGGAGATAAACAATAACGGCATATTTAAATACCAGAGCTGGCAAAGACCTTGGAACCCAGAACAGAGAACATCAGAGAGACTTTTAGAGCCTAGAACAGAGAGTGTTTGAGAGACTTTTGGAGCCTAGAACAACATCTGAGAGAATGTACAACCTAGAACAGAGAGCATTTAAAAGACTCCAGAGCCTAGAAGAGAGTATCTGAGAGCTACCAGAGTCCAAACAGAGCATCTGAATGACTCCAGAACCTAGAACAAAGCACTTGAGTGATCTTACAGTATAGAACAAAGAGCATATGAGAGATCTTAGAGCCTAGAACAGAGAGTATCCGAGACTTCAGAGCCTAGAACAGAGAGTATTTGAGAGACTTCAGAGTCTAGAACAGAGACTATTCAAGCTCACAGAGACTTTTGAGATCAGTTAATCCAGAGACCTGGAGGCGCTAAGCTTGGTTCTTATTCTGAAGCATCCATTATAGTCAGGTTCCTTTGCCCTGACCTTCTGCCTTTCCCTCCATGGCACTGAATGGGCTCCGCCCATCTGTGCAAAGGTGGAGGACCCCCAGTCCTGTTCCCATCCCACAGCCTGGCCCCCAGTCATTCTCTGCATCCATGGGCACCATCCAGGGATGCAGTAACCATGGTCACGGTAGCCGCACCCTTTCCACCAGCAGCTGCACCCTTGCTCTGTTGCAGTAACAGCCCTCTGGCCCAAGCAGAGTGTGGCTCATGCCTCCTCCACCCAGGGCTCACACTCATCTCTGTACTCGGCACCCAACCTGGGAAGGCCAAGAGTCCTCTGCCCCATGCACAGGAAACATTTTTCCATGAAAAGCAGGTTTGGGACTTTTTACCCTGAGTCCCATCATCTCATTCAACCCTGTATGGTAATGGGAATTTGAAGATCTTCCCTGCCCCTTAATAGACCTAGGAGGGAGTTTGAAGACCTCCCCTGCTTTGAAAGTAAACTCTGCCCCCTAATAGACTGAATGTTGTCACATGGAGTCTGTGGTGGGAAGAGTTTGCTGAAGGGAAGTAGAGCCCACAGGAAGTTGGTCAGAGCTAGTCAGAAGGTGGGAGAGAGGACCTCAGGCAAGGAGCTAGAGAGGTCTGTGAGTAAATATTGATCTTGTATTGGTTTATGGGAAGGCTGAAGGATGCTGTGGCTCTCAGCATCATTATGACTTCTGAATATCTTTGGTACTATGATGGAATTGGCTTACTGGTTTTGGGATTCGGTTTTTTGATGTCAGAATAAATGTTTCAGTTCTATCCTCTATCTGGAGAGTTTGGTATATTTTGCAATGGAACATCATGCAATATTTATAGTCACAGTCTTTATTGTGATCATGGGAGCTGTAAATATTGCATTGGCGCTACAGACCCCAGTCCCTGACAAAGGCAACAGAGACCATGCAGGGTAGGGAGTCTGGAGACCCAGGTTTGGGGGCCTTGAAGGCAGTGACTGCCCCTCCTGCCCTCTAGTCTCTCTGCAGGGTAAAAGCCCTATTCTTTCCATGGATGCCCACAGCCCTGGGTCTCCAGGCACCCTTGCCATCCTCTGAGAGAACTCGTTCATTAGGGCATTTTCTAGAGTGATGTGCCCAGAAGTGAGCCCAACTTTCCAGATGATATCTGGTCAGAGCGAAGGACTCTGGGATTATCCCTTCCCCCTTCTAGATCCCTCCGAGTCTCTTACAACAGCCTACAGTGACATGAGCTTCTTGATGGGTGGGGAGGAGGGGCGGCGGGGCGGCAGGACGGCAGGACATCATACTATTGACCCATATGGACCTTGTGGTCCACTAGGACCCTCAGCACTTCTCCACAAGTATCCTTATTTCCCTATGTCTCTCCTCCCCCTCCCCCTCTCCCATATTGTCTTGCTGCAGTTCATTTTTTGGAACCAAAGTATCCATCTTTTCTCACCAGCATGAAGGGTCAGGTGGCCCTAAACCATATGAGAAATACTAGAAGGGTTTCTTTCCCCCACTGTTAGACTGTATGACTCTTGAGAGCAAGGACCATTATTCGATTCATCTCCAGACATTTAAATGTGACTGTCACCAACCCCATGAGGTAGGGAGGTAGGTCTAAGTGTCCTTATTCTACAGATGCAGAAACTTAGGCTCAGAGAACACAAGTGACTTAGCCTCCACTTCTGAAACCAGATCTCTTGTGCAACTTATCCACCATTTCCCCCTCCCTGACAGATGGATGGATGAACGGATGGATGGTTGGATGGGATAGAGAGGATTGATGGACAGGATGGATGAACAGACAGGTGGATGCACGGATGGATGGATGGGATAGAATGGATGTATGAGATGGATGGATGGAAGGACAGACAGATGCAAGGATGGATGGATGGATGGATGGGTGGATGGATGGATGGATGGGATGGATAGATGCATGAGATGGGATGGATATATGAGATGGATGGATGGAAGGACAGATGGATGGATAGATAGATGGATGGATGGATGGATGGGATGGATAGATGGAAGGACAGACAGATCTAAAGAGGGATAGATAGATGGATGGATAGCTGCATGGTTGCACATTTCTCTGGACGACCCCTCTCCCTGCCACATGCTAGCCCCTCCCTCTGGCCCACTCACAAGTCTTTATGTTCCTGTGCCAAGTTCCGGTTATTGTTGTCCATGGCCCGGCGGAGCTCCCGGTTGAGTCGTTGTTGCCACCTTTCAGACAAGAGGTTGGCTCTGGCTGCCTGGATTTGCTGCTGGTCCCAATCAGAGTCCCGTTGCCTCTCCTCCTCTTGCAGCCTCTGCAGAGAAATATGAGTGCTGGGGCCACCTCATTCCAGACACTGAGCACCCCGAGGAAAAGGAGGGATGGCCAAGGGGGCAGGGCTAGGACAGTGGTCTGCATCTGCCATCCTCCCTGCTCTTCTCCCCTCACTTGTCCCTTCTCCATTTTACCTGCCTCTCCCCCACTCTTTCTTTCTTGGAGGGAAGGCTGATGGGTAGAGGCCGGTGAAGACGACACACAACAGGTGCCACTGGAGGTGTGTTTTAAAGGCTGGGTTGCCATTCCAAAGGGTTCTTAACTTTGGAAAGGACCACCGCGATAAGGAAGAGGGAGAAAGTCAGGGACTTCTTGGGTTGGTGTGGAGGACAAGTGGGCACAAATGATGAGGCTGAAAGGTCAAGCTATGATGCAAGAGGTCATGAGTGTCTCAAGGAAAGTAGTCCGAATTAGACTTTGCAAGCAGTGGAGCAGAGCAGAGACACAGTCAGATTCCTGGCCCAAGAAGAATCTTCAGCAGGGGCATGGAGGATGGCCTGGACAAGGAGGAATTGGGGCTAGACAAGGAGAGGAAGAAAACAAAGTTCCAGAAATACCAGAGCATCATCCCCAGACCTCTGGGTCAGGAAAAAGAGAGGAGAAGAGAAGAGGGAGAGGGGAGAAGGCTGTCACCTGCTTCTCATGGATCTGCTGCTTCTGAGTCAGCCAAATCTCCTCCAGCTGTTCCTTGTTCATGCCCTTCCACTTGTATGCGATCATCCTGTGTGGACCCAAGGAGCTGGCTGCCTGCTGAGGGTTCTCAGAGAGGAAGTCACTCTGCAGGGTGCTGGCAATCTCTGCCATGTTGTCTTCCTCCTCCTGTCTGCGCTCACACCTTTTCCTTTCCATGACTTCAAGCATCTGAAAGATGCCAAGAGTGGGTTGAATGGCCAGGGGTAAGGGACAGGGCTTCCAGGCCCACCTCTGCCACTCATGGCTTCCTGTGCTCAAGGTCTCAGAGAACTTCAGGCATTCCAGTCTGTTCTCCTCCTCCTCCCCTATTGCTCACTTTTTGATTCTTTCCCCCAGGGGCTGGGCCTCAAAGCTCTTCCTGGCCCCAGATGGAGGCCAGGCCTCTCTCCTTCAGGCCAATTTCCTCTGGTCTTTAGTTCCCTGGCTGGGGGCCATCAAAGTCCAATGTCCTCCCTGTCCCCCAGAGGAGAGAAGCAGAGAAAAGCCATTCTGCTTGTTGTCCCTAATGGCAGGTGAGGTCACAGATGGTGTTGCGGGACGGGTGGTATTGGCAGAGACACCAGCTGAGACTGCCACCTCCTCTGCCTTCCATCCATCTGGCTGTCACCTGGGTGCGGTCCTTGGGGTCTTGTCTAGTACATAACTCTTAGGCTGGGTAGGTTTGAGAAGATGAGAGGAGGAGGAACAGTGGACAGCATTCCACCTTGTTGGACACAAGATCCTGGAGGCCTCTCCTGGGGCTGTGTCACTCTGGCCCTTCCCTCAGCTGGGAAGTGGAGGTCAGCTCACCTGGTTCTTATTGAAATCCTTCACTGTTTTGCACGCCACACGTCTACTGGCGAGTTCCAGTTTCTGAAGGTCCATGGCAGCCTGGTCAAATTCCAGCCTGGTCTTAGTGAAGGCATCGTCTGAGAGAAAGAAACAGCCATGGTAGGAATGACTGGGAGTGCCTTCCTCCTAAGTGAGGCAGGAAGGGCAGCAATCATGACCCCTGGTTTACTACCTGGGGGGAGGGTCCCCCAGCTGGGATTTGAACTCAAGCCCCCTGAAGCACTGCCCTGACCTGATGGAGGAAGGGCACACAGCAAGCTAGCCTGGCTCAGGACTCAGGAAATCTGAGCATATGGAAACTGAATGGGAGCTGAGGGAGACTCCGTGGAAGCCCCAGACCCCAGCCCTCCAGCCCTTCTTCATCTGATTAAGCACCTAGTATGGATGCACAGATGCAACCGCGCTCACCCTCCAGGAGGTGGTCAGCAAGCCTGCATTAAGCACCTACTGTGTACCAGACCTCCCTGCTCTCCAGAATGGCCTAGGATGAGGAAGGCTCTCCCATTCCACGGGGGCTGCAGCCCCCACTTGCCTCAGACCATCTGGTCTGGCTCCCTGGCTTCACTGAGCATGACCATGAGGCTCTGAGATTGGGAGGGACTGGCCCAGAGGCAGCCAGCTAGGACAGGACCCGAACCCAGGCCCAGAGAGCACAGAGACAGTGCGTGTCCTGCCTGCAAGCTTGTAGTTGGCCAGTGAGGCATTCCAGGTTCTCTGCTGCTCCTGTGCCCACTCCCGGTTCTGCTCCTCCTGGGCCTTCTTCCTCTCTTTAGCATTCAGGTCCTCCCCCATGAACTTCTGCAGCCCAGAGATAGTGTTGGAGGTGTCCTGGTCAGACACACGGGCCGGAATGTCCTTCTTTAGGGCCAATGGGTCGGAGAGATCAAACGCGCTGCAATTCTCAGGCTGTTGGAAGGTCTGTCGGAACTCACTGATGGCTTTCTGGAGCTCACACCTGTCCCTCCGCTGACGCTGCTCCAAGATGCAGGTGATGTGGTCATTCTGTCTCATCTCCGCACCTAGATAGGGCATAGGGCGTCACAGGTGCTCAGAGCCAGGATGCAGCCAAGGGAAGGGATGGCAAGGGGCAACGGGGGTGGAAAAAGCTAAGCAGAGAGCCCAGGAGGTATCTAGCAGTCAGGGCAGAGGACCCCAGCTCAGAGCCAGAGAGGTGCCTTTGGGAATTATCCCCACAGAAGTGACCTAGGAGGCCTTGGCACAGCTGATTGAGGTCACAGGGACTCTGGGCTGGAAGCCCTTAGAGGTCATCGGGCCACCCCCCCAACTGGCACAAGGGGACATCGGCCAGTGCCCAGAGACCTCTAGAGGCTCACTGCCTGCCAGACCCTGAAAGGCTGGACTCCTTTGCTCCCTAAGCTGGCTTTTGGTATCTCTCAGAACAGCTTGGTGAGGTTGAGAACTCTTTTTCTTTTTAAATTTACATTTATTTATTTTTAGTTTTCAACATTCATTTCCACAAGATTGTGAGTTACACTTTTTTCTCCCCATCTTTCCCCTACCCCCACCCCCAAAATAGCAAGCCTGCTGAATACTCCTTCCCCCAATGTGCTCTCTCTTATATCCTCCCCCATCACCCTCTAATATTCTAGTAGGGCAAGATGGATTTCTATACCCCAGTGCCTGTATATCTTTTTTTTTTTTAACATACATCTGTTTCTAAAACTTTGAGTTTCAGATTTTTTTCCTTCTTCCCTCCTCATCTACCCCCTCTGGGAAGATAAGCAATTCAATATAGGTTGTATACGTGCAGTTACATAAAACATTTCCATAGTAGGTATACTGTGAAAGACTAACTACATTTCCCTGCATCCCATCCCACTCCTCGCTTATTCTATTGTCTACTTTGACCCTGTCCCTTTTCAAAAGTGTTTGCTTCTAACTACCCTCTAGGGGGAGAACTCTGAAATGAAGAAGTTCCAGTTGAAACTAATGTGACTTTGGGCGCAGGCATAGCCCCTTAACCTTGCTGGCCTCAGTTTCCTTATCTGTAAAATGACGGGGAGGGACTTCTATCCAATCCAGGGGTGAGCTGCTGCCTCTGAGTCAGAGGTCAGCTTCTTCCATACAATGGGGCCGGCTGGGGAGGTGGCTCTTAGGGAATATGCCCTGGTACTAATGAAGCTCCCTACAGCTGCTGCCATGCATCTTGGGGCACAGATGGCCCAGAATGCAGGTTTCTACAGATAGATTTCTCCCTTCCATTCCATCAGGGGCACTTGTCTGAGCTAGCCAACAGTTGCTGGGAAAGGCCCATTCCCAGACTCTGGCAGTACTTGGGTCATGATGGCTCATGGGCATCCTTTGGAAAAGGGAGTGGCTGTGGGTGCTGAGAAGCACACACATGCTCTTGGACTGGCTGTTACAAGGCAAGGCCCCTCGAATGTGCGAGGAAGGAAGAGACCTGGAAATGTCTGGTGTGTGAGCCTTCCCAAGAGAAATGAGATCACTGGTTGCTGTGTCTCATGGCCCTTCATCAGTCACTCACCCATCGTCTCGTGCCTCCCTTTCTCTGTGGCTTCCTCAATTTTCTGATCGTGAATCTGAGCAGCCCAGGCATTGTAATCTCCCTATTGGGAAACAATTTTAAAGTTACAAGACATCTGTAAGTTCCATTGGTAAGCCTCCTCACACCCCCCAGCCTTCTTTCTGTGCCATCCCAATCGGCTCCTCCCAGTTTCTCTTGGTACCCTGATGTGAGCCACAATGCCCACCTGGACTCTCCACTGGGTCATTGGAGCACCCCCAGAAGACATCTAGCCCAAAGCTGGCCCTCAGAGGCCCAAGTCTGAGGATCACCCCATGGGCACCTGAGCTCTGGCCTCCCAGGAAGACTTCCTCCTGGCTCCAAGACCACAGCTCTTTCTAGGGATCCCAATGCTGTTTCTAAGCCACATTTTGGGCCACTGTTTTCTCCTGTGCAGCAGGGACTTGAGGGCTTATACACACATTTTACGGATGACAAAACTGAGACCCCAGGAGTTAGGAGGCATCTCCAAGGTCCTACAGTGCCGTCTCTAGAGTGCAGCCTCTGATGGGGGTGGGGGCCTCAAGGCTCCTTAGATCCTGATATCCAGCAAGAGAGCAAAGACAGGAGGAATGTGGGCCAACCCAGCGGGGACTTCCCACAGCCCTTTGACAGACCTGGGTGCCTTTGGTGCCTGGAATATGTCCTGTCCTGCCCACAGCAAACAACAAAGGAGGGTGGGCATCCTCCATTCTCGGCCCAGCTCAGCCATTAGCTTGGCCTGGGACCCTTTCTGGGTTCCGGACACTGGGAGGTGGCAGGAGAGGCCTTGGCCTTGCACTTACCGGCTGGTGCTCAAGACTAGCCCACTGGGTGAACTTAATGGAAGGTGTGCGGTTTCATCACGGCCCTTGTGACATGTGGATAATTGCTCCCGCTCGGACACCTGGGGCCTTTTTCTGTATGTACCTCCAGGGAGGGGCTAAGGGCCTGGCATCTAGTGAGCCTGCTCTCCTAGGCAGGCCCTTCCAGCCTGGCATCCACCTCATCCATTCCCCCACTCCTCTCCACTCCACCAGAGCCTCCAAATTGCCTCATTCTGGCCTCTATCCCCCTCCCCCTATGCTGCCCAGCTGATAGGCTTAGGCACAGTTCACTCTTCTCTGCTCAGTGAAATGGGGAAGGGGTGGCTGGACTTGAGGGCTTCTGAAGTTCCCTGGAGCTTTAAATCTATGAATGTATGCCTTTGGGTAAGTGACCTGCTTTCCCGTGCCTTGGTTTCCTCCTTTGTAAAGTGAGGGTATTGGCTTGGAGGGATCTTGCTTTGGTGAATCTTTGCCCCTATGCCTCAGTTTCCCTGTCTGCAGGGCCAGGTCTCCGTTCCCTTGCCCCCGTTTCCACCTGCGGCCCGGCCCCGTTAAGCTCACCCCGATCAGCCGCTCCCGGGTGTTGAACCATGGGCTCTGCAGCTGCAACTCCGCCTGCCTCTTCCTTTCCAGGGAGGCCGCCTCCTTGTAGTCCTTGGGCTGCACCACATTGCATGACCTCACGGACATCGTGGGCAGGGGCTGCGGCCAGAAGGCCGGGAAACCAGCTGAGGGCTGGGGCGGGCTCCGGGAGCTCCGAGGGAACCGGCAGGGGAGCAGCTTCGGCGGTCAGAGGAAGAAGGATGTTCCTGCGTTCCCTTGGCAACAACAGCACGCACTCGGTTCCTAGGCAACACGGCCCGCGGTCATCGCGAGGGAGCTCTCTCTTCCCCCTCCCCCCCTCCCCCGCGCTTCTTCCCGCGCACGCGCACACGTCCTCCAAGCGGTCTCGCGAGAGCTCCCCGCAGCCTCCCTCCCTTCCGGCACCCCCGCCTCCTTCCCGCGTTTTCCTCGCCGTCGCTTCTGCCGCCATCTTGCGGGTTCGACGCGTCTGGGGCTGCTTCCCGCCTCGCCGCCGCCATGGGCCGTCTGGACCGGCTGCTCGTGGAGAACTTCAAGTCGTGGCGCGGCCGCCAGGTCCTCGGGCCCTTCCGCGGCTTCACCTGCATCGTCGGCCCCAACGGCTCCGGTGCGGGCGCGGATGCGGGCCCGGAGAGGAAGGCGGCCCGGGGAGACCAGGAAGGAGGACCGGGACCGGGCCTGGGGTGGGGGCGGGGCGGACGGGGGGAGGGGCAGAGCGCTGCCCGGTGACGTCATCCTCCCCCCTCAGGGAAGTCAAACGTGATGGACGCGCTGAGCTTCGTGATGGGTGAGAGGCCGAGTCAGCTACGGGTCAAGAGCTTGCAGGAGCTGATCCACGGCGCGCACGTGGGCAGGCCCGTGGCGGCCAGCGCCAGCGTGAAGGCGGTGTACGTGGAGGATGGTGGCGAAGAGAAGAGTTTCTGCAGGACCATCCGGGGTGGGTGCAGCTGCGGGGGCGGTCTGCCCTGTCCCCCTCTGGGGCCTCCTCCCCCCTCTGTGGTCTCTCTCCCTTACCCCTCCTCCTCCCCCAGCTCCCCTCCTTCCCCTCCC
>CM053581.1:395513827-395591586 GCA_028627135.1 Pseudochirops cupreus | reverse complement strand
CCAAGTGCTCTCCCCTCTCCAGCAGAGTGCTCCCTCATGGTTGGGCTCCTCTCTCCTCGATGCCCACACTGTCCCACTCCACCCTCTGCTTTCCTGCGCTGAGGCCAGATGATCAGGGGTCCTGGTTCCAATAGGGATTAAATGAGAGAGTCGGGCAGAGAGAGCTGTGGCTGCAGAGGCCTGCGGTGGGGGCTCAGTGCCTGGGTGGCTGTAGATAGGAAGGATTTTAGAGAGACCTTCTGTGCTTATCCGGCTGCCTGTGTCCAGTGTTCAGTTTGCTTTGCTTGTAATGTGTTCTTCCTTTCTTCTAGGGGGGTCGTCAGAATTTCATTTTAACGATAATCCTGTCAGTCGTTCTGCCTATGTAGCCGAGTTGGAAAAAATTGGCATAATTGTCAAAGCCAGGAACTGCCTGGTTTTTCAGGTAAATAGCTATGGGGCAGCAAAACCCGGAAAACAGCCCTTTGAGTGACTATGGGCAGTAATTAAAAGGCAGTCTAAAACGTGAAATGTTGTGTCTGTGATGGCCAGGCGACTCCCCAAAGAGGAGGTGAGGCCTTGCCCATCCTCAGCAGGGGTGCACAGTGCTGGACAGGCTGGGGTGGAGGCTTCTAGGGGGTGAGGTTAGTGGGCAAAATGTTTAGGGAGGACTGATGCCCAAACCAGTGTGTATTCCGTGGGGTGGGGGTGGGGGGAGATCAATACTGGCCAGCCTGCTTGGGGCTCCTCCCAGAGGACACACTGCCTCCTTTAAACTGGATGTCTCCCCTGCCTAGAGTGGTCTCCTTTCCCCTTCTTCCATCATGCCTCCTGAAGGAGGCCTTTTCTAGGGCCCCCTGCCCCTGAGGTTACCTTCTGTCATCCCTGTACCCTGTAACTTGTACATGTGGTTTCCAGGTCCCCTCCCCCTTGTTAGACTGTGAGCCCCTTGAGGGCAGGCACCTCGTGTTTGCTTGTTTTTGTGTCCCTAGTGCTTTTCTCAGGGCTTGGCGCACAGTAATGGCACACCTTAATTAAGGGCTGTGGGCCAACTGTCTCATTCTGTTTCAGGGTACCGTAGAATCCATTTCAATGAAAAAACCCAAAGAAAGAACTCAGTTTTTTGAAGAAATTAGCAGTTCAAAGGAGCTAGTTGAGGAGTATGAGAAAAAGAAGAAGAAGGTACAGAAAGCTGAAGAGGATGCGCAGTTTAATTTTAATAAGAAAAAAACCGTGGCTGCTGAACGCAAGCATGCGAAATTAGAGAAGGAAGAGGTGAGTGGCAAAGGTGGTGTGTGTGACCTCCTTGTGGCAGCGGGTGAGGACTGGCCTTCCATCTGGGATGTGCTTAGTCATAGAGTAGGCAGGCCCTCCTGAAGGGCAGCGAGACCCCAAAGACACACAGTTTAGCAGAGGGCAGGCTCTCGTGTGCCGTTAACGTTTTGACCTCTGGCTGCAGACTCCCTCGTTGTCTTATCTTTTGTTTTGGGCCTCCTTGTGTTTTTGGTGGCATCTGACTGCCACCTCCCTCATCCCTGTGGTCCTACATGGTTCTTCAGGCTTCTCTTCCTGCCCCTTGTCAGCCATAAAAATCATTGACTCACAGGGTGGGAAGGCACTTGAGAGGTCATCTCTGGGCCTGAGTAGGAATGACCCCAGCAGCATTTCTGAGGCAAGAGTGAGCCTCTGCCTGAAGGCCTTCCTCCCTTTCCTCATGGTCCCTTGGTCCAGCCAAAATCTGCCTTTCTCTAACTTGTGCCTGTTGCTTCTGGTTCTGCAGTGCCAGCCCCCTCTGCCTGCCTGGTGCCTTCCTGTGACCCCCTCCCCTGAGCCAGTGTTGGGTCTGAGAGGCCAGGCCATGGGCAGGGCAGCTTGGGGTCGTTAGAGGTCTGCCTTTTGTAGGGAGCTCCCTCCCACTGTGATAAAATGAAGAGATGGGTCTGAGAAGGGCCAAGCCCTTGTTGGCCACTGCTGCTGTTGTTCGTGGAGCTGTGCTAGGCAGGCCTCAGACACTTGGCAGCCTCTGTCTGCCTGCCTCCCCACTGCCCCTCTTTTGCAGGGTGCTTGTGAGGGGCAGGGCACTTACCAAGGGCTTTCTTCTCCTGCCCACCCTCCCTCTTGCCGTTTGGGCTCTCTTGTCTCCCAACCCACAGCAGTGCTTGGCCCACATGTCCACTTTCTTGCACGGAGGGTAAAAACAGGAGAGGAGTGGTCAGGCTTAGGCAGGGGAGTGGCGGTGCCGTCTTCCCTGATCTCGTGTGAAGGTCGGTAGAGGGATTTTTGAGAAGCAGCAGAATTGGTCAGCAAATTGTCTTTTGTGTGTTCTTGGCCAGGCGGGTGGCTGTCGGCTGGCCTCTAGGTAAAGATGCTTTACTTCTGTGTTAGCTCATTCAATCCCCACCGCGGTCCTATGAGGTTGGTACTATTATTGTGCCCATTTTGCAGATGAGGAAACTGAGGCACACAGGGTAAATGACTTGCTCAGGGTTGCCTAGGCAGGCAGTGTCCGAGGCTGGATTTGAACTCTGGCCTTCCTAATTCCAAGTTCAGCACTCTGTGTACCAAGCCACCTAGGAACCACAGAGATATCTGAGGTTGTCTAAGTATGATGTGTGTCGGGCGTAAAGCAGGGAGATGTATGTTTGTTGTAGGAGTTCTCCAGTGTCCTGGAGGACATCCTGTCCCCAGTTCCAAGGGCCTGGCCTCCCTGCTGTTCCTCTCACATGACCCCACCCCCCACCTCCTGCTTTCCTGTTTTCTCCCCTTCTACAAGAAAGCTTTCCCAAGCCTCTTAACTGAAGGGCCTTCTCTCCAAGACCAGCCAGGTGTATTCTGGATGCGTCCCATGTGTGCATGGTTGTTGGTGTGTTCTCTTCCCCCTTAGACTGGCAGCTCCTCCCAGACAGGCATTGCATTCCCAGCAATTGGCACAATGCCTGGCCCATAGGAGGGGCTCATTGGCTGGCAGACAGGGGATTCCTAGGGTAAGAGGGACCTCAGAATTCATCCAGTCTGGGGAGGAGTGACTTGCTCAGGATCACCTCAGCGGCAGATGTTGGAGGTGGGATCTGAGCCCAGCTCCTCTTGACTCCAGAAAGTCATATTTGAACCCAGAGCCTTGGGCTCCAGCCATGCCGAACACTTGGCCTTTCCTGTCATTTCCCCACTTTGTGTTTTTCCCAGGATTCACCTGGCTCTTGTCCTGTCTTCTGTCCCCAGTGCTCTGCTCACTCTCCAGCATAGTTCCTGTCTTGGTTGGTTAACAATCCTCCCGATCTGGCAGGAGGCTCTTCAGGCCTCTTGTCCTCACCTTCAACCTCTCAGTCCTATTAGTGTTGTGTCAGTGGGCAAGGCCAGGAGTGTGGTGACCAGGACTTTTTTCAGGGACAAGCTTGGACAGACCCGTTGCCACAGGGGTGCTGGCCACTGGGCACTGTCCCAACTGGTCCTTCCCCTCCCCTTCTTCTGTGGCCCTTGGCTGCCCAGAACCCACCTGGAATGGTTGAGTCACATGGCATGGATAAAGTGCCTACAGTGCACCAGGTGCTGTGCTAAGCACTTCCCTAAGATGATCTCATTTAATCTCCCAGAGACTATGGGAGAGAGGTAATGTGGTTATTGTCATGATTTTATACTTGGAGAACCTGAGGCTGGCAGTGCACAGCTCTTCCTGACTCCAGGCCCAGTGCTTTGTCCTCTGCATCCCTCTGGCTTCTGCTGAGCTAGAAGACCACCAGGCTGTGCCCTGTGCCCTGCACCATGTCCAGATCCTCCAGTCTTCACCTCGTCCCTGTCCCCTGCCTTCCTGATAGAACCTGAGGCCTGGGGCCATTCCACCTGCATCTCCCTCAGCTGCATTGTGGACTCCTGAGTGCGGAAACCATCTGGTTTGTTCTGCTGTATCTTTAGCACATGGCAGGTGCTTAATAAAGGCCTTTACATTTGTTCATTCATTCACATAAAATGCCAAAGGCAAGGCTATCACTGTTCCCATCCTATACCTACATGTGGAATTCTGCCTTGGCTAGATTTGTTTTCTTGCTGAATTAGGCCCATGTTAGCTATTCCTGCCTTTGTCTCATCTGCAAATTTGAGAAATACATTATCAGTATTTTCATCCAAGTTGTGGATCAAACTATTGAACCCCCAGTAGGCATTCTGTAGAATGAATCCTGGGAATCTTCTAGGAGTATAGAGGCCTTCTCCCAGGTTGACACCATTTTAGGTGCCACACTCATGCCCTGAGGCTTTTGTGCCCTGGGATGTCTACTTTGTTCGTCAGAGAACTTGACAGCCATGAGATACTACACTGACACCTACTACCAGAAGGGAAAGCCCTCCTGTGTGCAAAATGTCTTCTCTGTGAATAGAGAGAGAGAACACAGACACAAATTGGACACACAACCAAAAACCCAGAACCACAACAACTCAACCACAAAGTGGAAATTCTTTTTTTTTTTTTTTTTTTTGCCTTTTGGAGGGCAATTGGGGTTAAGTGACTTGCCCAAAGTCACACAGCTAGTAAGTGTGTTGAGTGTCTGAGGTCGGATTTGAACTCAGGTCCTCCTGACCCTAGGGCCAGTGCTCTATTCACTGTGCCACCTAGCTGCCCCAAAGTGGAAATTCTTAAAGTCAAATAATGTGTTCATAAAACTAGGAGCTGGTCTGTTAACAAAATAGATAAACAGCTAAAATGATTAATGGAAGGAAACTGAGTTTTTCATATAAAAAATGAAATAGGAAAATTCACAGCCAATTAAAAGGAAGTAAAGGAAATATAGACTATATATTGGTCTGTGGTATACACCAATCTCCCTAGTAAACATTGGTGCAAATAAGTTATTAGCAATTAGGCTGTAACATGTCAAAATTCTTATATGTCATGACCCAGTTCAGTTTATGCCAGAAATACAGGGTTGGTTCAGTTTAAAATATAATGCAAATGTCAAAGAACACATTAACAAAAAATGATAAAATCGACATAAGTAAATAAATGCTGAAAAGCCTTTTGGCATAACCTAATGCCTGTTCCTGTTTTAAAAAATACTAGAAAGCATAGGAATAAATGGACTTTTTCTTAATTTGGTAATTGATGATAAAAATATCTGGCATTTGTATGGTGCCTACTATGTGCCAGGCGCTATACAAATATGATCTCATTTGATCCTCACAACAACCTTGGGAGGTGGGTGCTATGATTATCTCCACTTTACAGTTGAGGAAGCTCAGGCTGGCAGCAGTGAAGGAACTTGCCCCAGACTACACAGCTAGGAAGTGACTGAGGCTGGATTTGAACTCAGATATTGTTGACTCCAAGCCCAGTTGCTCTACATGCTGTGCCACAGAATTTAAAACCAAGAACCAACCATGTCTATAATGGAGAAAGGTTGGAGGCCTTTCTTTCTAATAAAAAAATCAGGGGTGAAGGCAGGATGTCCACTATCACCAATAATCCTGGCTGTGGCACCAACACAAGAAGAAGAAACTAAGGGAATAAAGAGAACAAAAGACCATGGCTTTTTGGGTTAAGAGGACCCTGGAGTCAATGAAAAATTAATTGAAACAATGAATTTAGCAGAGTTGCAGGACATACAGGAAAGGCATGTGAGTTCACAGCCTTTCTGTACAGTCCTTGAATCCCCAGCAGAGTGAGGAATTCCATTCCAAATTTCCTAGAAAGAAGCCGAGATCATCGCCAGAACCTGAGTGGAGGCAGCCCCCTAGCTTTGTGTACAGAAACAAAGATGGTGTGAAATGACAGGAGGAAGAGTTGTCTCTCGTGGGGAGAAGTAACTCATTTAATTTTCTTACTGATTATCTGCTAACCAGAGGGGTATTTGATAGAAATAGAAATGATAATAACAGTTCATGTGGAGGAATAAGAGGTTAGGAATGTCAAGGAATTGATGAAAACAGTGAGAAATAGCAGGCCCAGCAAAGCTAGATGTCAGGAAATGTGACAGTTTTAAAATTACTGCCTGCAGGCATGTACTAGCTTTGTGACCCTGGGTAAGCCATTTTACCTGCTTCAGTTTCCTCATCTGTAAAGTGGAGACAATATCAGCCCCTCTCTCCCAGGCTGGTTGTGAGGAGATGAGATGGTGTGTGTAAAGCCCTTTACAGACTGAAGATCACCGTATAACCAGACTTTGGATGAAGCCAGCGTCTTCACACAGCTGCCTTTGGCTATCACTTCTGTATTCAAACACCAGCACGCTCAGCACAAGCTTGGTGTGTGGTTATCTGCAGGCTGGGGGCCTTGCCCTCCTAAACCTCTCACTGTTCCCAGATCAAACGCACCTCTGTGTAATGTTTGCCATGTGGTCAGGGCTCATTTGACAGCTTTGGGGTTCTCATGCTCTAGACAGCCTCTTTATTTTTTTAATAGTGTTTTTTTCTCAGTTACATGTGAAGATATTTTTTCAACATTCATTTTTTAATAAAATTTTTGAGATCCAAATTTTTCTCCCTCCCCTCCCCAACACAGCAAACAATCTGATAAAGATTGTTCAGTCACGTAAAGTGTATTTCCACATCAATTATGTTGTGAAAGAAGAAACAGAACAAAAGGGGAAAACCATGGGCCACCCCCACCCCAAAAAGCCAAAAAGTGAAAATTGTCTGCTTCGTTCTGCATTCCAGTTTCACAGTTCTTTCTTTGGACATGGACAGCATTTTCCATCACAAGTCCTTTGGACTTGTCTTAGATCCTTGCATTGCTGAGAAGGACTAAAGTCATTCATCGAACACTGTGGTTGTTACCATGGTTCTGCTCCCCTCACTCATCAGTTGAGTCCGCCTGCTCATTTCTTACATCACAGTGGTATCCCATAACATTCAGATGCCACAGCTTATTTAGCTGTTCCCCAGCTGATGGGCGTCCTCTCGATTTCTGGTTCTTGGCCACCACAAAAAGAGCTGCTCTCAATACTTTTGTACACGTGGGTCCTCCTCCTTCTGACCTCTCTGGGCTGCAGCCCTAGCAGTGGGATTTCTGGGTCAGAGCACGTGCACAGTGTGCTGGCCCTTTGGGCAAAGTTCCATGCTGCTGTCCAAAGTGGCTGGCTCACAGACGGCCTCTTTATCAGGCAGCGACGGTGTCACCCACAAGGGAGGCACCAGACAGCTGCTTTCTCAGGGCATTCTGGGCTTCCTTCAGTGCTGTCCTGGCCAGTTTGTGGTGTTGGAGGGGATGCCTTCATCCTTGGGTCACTCCCCCCTCCCCCCCCAAACAGACCTGGACCTTGGGCCTTTTCCTTAGCTCCTTTCCTACCTGGTGTAGACTCCCCCATAGCTTCCATGACAGATGAGAGTGAGGCCTGGCCTTTCCCCCCTTTTATGCTCTGAGTGCCAAGTTTACTACAGGGCCCTCTTCTTCCTTCTCTAGTAAAGTCATGGTTCTTAGTGCAGTGCCTGGTACACAGTAGGTTCTTTATAACCGTTGACAAACTGATAACCCTGAGGGGTTGGGGAGGGCCATTGGCTCTAGTATGCTCTAGTGTCCTCCCTGTGGGTTTTATCTTTATTAGGGACTATTGTCTGGCATCTCAGTTCTGTTCAGTCATTTAGCGGAATATTCAGTGTGCATTTTTATAGTGCCTACCATGTACCAAGTCCTGTGCTAAGCCCTTTACAAATATTGTCACATTTGACCCTCACAATAGCTCTGGGAGGGAGGTGCTATTATTATCCCCATTTTACAGATGAGGAAATAGACAAACAGGTTAGGTGACTTGTCCAGGGTCTCATAACTTAAGTGTCTGTGGCCAGGTTTGACCTCAGGTCTTCCTGACTTCAGGTACCTGACTACCTGAGATGAAAGGAGATTAGCTTTTACAAAAGAGTATTTAATTCAAAGATAAATGTGGAAACAAACATACAAACAGTCCCCCTCAGTACCTGGGGGGATGGTGGGGTTGGTAGTAGTGAAAATAATCCCCTTTCCACCCTCTCATTCTCTGATCTGGGGTGGGGGATTTACCTTCTGGCTTAAGTCAGTTCTTATATAGCATTCAGGGCCAAGGCCCTGCTGGGTGATTGCCTGGGCCCCTAGCTTCTCCAGCCCTCCCAACAGGGCTGGCCACACCTTTGGCTGGGGACATCTTTGGCACAAGCTCCAGGGCAAGAACTCCACTCCCCCATACTTAGAACTTGAGCCCTCAGTGAGACTCTCAGGATGCCATGGCCTGAGGGAAGGAGGAGCCGCCTGAGGGAGCCCTCGGGCCCTTCTTGGCCTATGGCAGCTCTCCTCTGTCAATAGGGAAGGTATTTCTCACCTGGCCTTGGATTGCAGTGCTTAGGTAACCACAGCTCCCAGGTACCCAGAAGTCCACACCTGGGAGTATGTCTGGAGCACCTCCCCATACGGGTGGCCCCGTGTTAGGTGGTCTAAGGCCAGACCTCATGCACATCCCTTGCAGTCTGTGCCCTCTGCTCAGACTCTTGCAGTGAACCTAGGAACAAATGACCCAGCCCTTGGTGAAGCAGCCTGGCCACAGTATCAGAAGCCTTGCTTCATTGTGCAGAGGCACAGTTTTGTCAGTCACATCTCTGGAGAGAGAAGACAATGAAGTTTTTCCCCTGGAATTTTTCTCAGGGGAAATTAGAGAATTCCAGGGTTTGACTTGGAACAAACTCAGTGTGCACGCCATCCAGACTTGCAGGAGAGCCCCACCTGGGCCATCCCCCATGAGGGCTCCTCCTCCAGCCGCCTTCCTCCTGAGGCTGCTCGTTCTTCTTCTGGGGGGGATATAAGAGGAAAGAGGAATTTGCCACTTGTGCTGCTCAGCCAGCAAGCATTCACTAAGAGTGCCCAGTGTCAGGGAGATAGAGACAAAGGTAAAATGGATCTCCCTGCTTTCAGGGAGCTAATGTTCCACAGAGGCATAGACCAGACATGAGGCAGCCTGGGATGGGGTGATGCAGGGTGTTTGCATTTCGGGACACCTGAAAGGTTGGGTTTAGACTTGAAGGAAGCCAGGGGTGGTAGACATGAGGAAGCAAGGCCTGGTGGCCTGGCTGACGGGCCATACAACCACACAGAGGTGGGAGATGTCTGTTCTGTGCTGGCTGGATTGTCCTATGTGGGGCCAGGCATCAGGGGGCTCGGCAGTAGTCAGCATGTGCAGGGCTCTCAGTGGGTCTGGGGGTAGCAGGGAGCTACTAGGGGGTTTTGAGGAGCAGGTGACTCCATCAGAGCTGGGCTTCAGGAAACTTGCTTTGGGGACTCTTGGAGAGACTCAAGAGCCCTTATTCTGTTGAGAGATGAAAATGATGTGGACTGTGGGGGTGACAGTGGGTGGGGAGAAACAATGGATGCGGGGAAGTGGGCAATGGAATGAAGAGGGACAAGTGGAGGGGGGCAGACCCCCAGGGAAGGAAGCCAGGAATGCCATCTCCCTCAACTTCTCTGCCCTACGCTCAGGGTACCCTTTTCTGGCGTGAGTGAGCAGCAGGCCCTGGGTGGGCAGACTTCTTTAGGCACTGTCCAGCTTTCCAGTGTCCTTTCCCGTAGGTGTGAGCAGGGTAGAGTCAGAGGCCTCTCCCATTGGGAGGCCAGGCCTCTGTGAAGGGTCACCTCTGACTGCCACCATCCATCCATTGTGCGTCTCAGGTAGTGGGGGTTTGGAGGCTCCAACCCAGTGATCCTCCTTGTGCCTGGTACAGCAGGGCCTTACCACTCAGCCTCAGTCCCTCCTAGCCAGATGGTGCTGTTCCCTCTCCAGGCCCAGATGGGCCCCCTTCATCTCTGGAGGTTCTTCCCATCCTTCAAGGCCCCACTCCAGTGTCCCCTTTCCCCTGATGAGCTTTCTGACACCCCCAGGTGAGAATCTCCTCTTCCCCCTCAGGTCTAGGAGAGTGCCTTTCCTGGCTCTTTCCCCACCCTTAAAGTGGAAGCCCCTGAAGGGAGGCTCCTCCCAGGGCCTTGTGACAGAGTGGTGCTTAATCTTTGCAACCTGAATGATCTGAGCCTCTGGTGGCTTCTTGTTTAGGAAGACTGGCCATGCCCAGTTTGTTTGGGGTTGTTTGGTTTTTTTTTTGCTTTTTGGAGGGGGGAAGGTAGGGCAGTTGGGGTTGAGTGACTTGCCCAAGGTCATGCAGCTTGTTTTGTGTTAAGTGTCTGAGGTCAGATTTAAACTCAGGTCCTCCTGACTCCAGGGCCAGTTCTCTATTCACTGCACCACCTAGCCACCCCCATGCCCAGTTTTCTGAGACCCAGGAAGACACCAGGGCAGGATTGCAGGGGAAATGGAAGAGTCAGTTACAGGAAGAGGAGGTGGAGGTAGGGGGAGGACCCCAGAATAGTAGCTGAGAGTTGTGAAAGTAGGTGCTGGTGGGGTGAACCAGAAAGGAGTGTCAGGGAGAAGAGAGAGCAGATGAGGAGCCCTCCACATGTGAGGAGGTTCTGACAGGAATAAGGAACATTTAGGGCGGCTGGGAGGGGTGAAGCTGGCAGTAGGTGTCTTGGGCCCCCTAAGGCCTCTGCTGGTTTTTCCCCATACAGGCCGACCGCTACCAGGTCCTCCTCAAGGAACTGAAAGAGAAGAAGGTACAGCTGCAGCTTTTTCAGCTTTACCATAATGAGAAAAAAATTCAGTTTCTGACCAGTGAATTAGATGAAATGAACAAGGAATTGGCACTCATGAAAGAGTCCCTTTCTGTTGATGAAAATGCAGTGAAAAGCAAGAAAAAGGACCTTGGAAAATTGACCAGAGAGCTTCAGCAAATGGAAAAGGAAATGAAGTGAGTTGTTCATTAGTTTGTTTTTAAAGAGGCTGCACATGGGTTTAAGGAAGAGTTGTAGATCCCTTTAAACCTGAAGTTCTCAGCCCCCCAGCTTTGTCAGGAGACGATGCTCAGGGAGGGAATTGGAGGCGTGAATGACACACCCAGGGTCCCACAGCTCATAGGGCCTCAGCCTGGGTGGGCAAGCAGCCTTGATCCTGACCTTGCCACTTCCTCCTGACCCTGGACTTCCACAGAAAGCAGGCAAGTGTGGCTTCTCTTCCCAGGGCTCTTGAGGCAGTGCTGAGCCAGAAAAGGCCCCAGTACATCAAGGCCAAGGAAAACACCTCCCACCACCTCAGGAAGTTAGAGACGGCCAAGAAGTCAATCAGAGTCAGTGAGAAGCAGTGTGCCAAGCAAGAAGACGACATCCAAGCCCTGGAAAAAGAATTGCAAGACTTAGACAGGACCTGGAGTGCTTTTGAGAAGCAGGTGGAAGAAGAGAGGCTGCATCGCGGGAGGGACATCGAGCTGGAAGCCAGCCAGGTAAGAATCTGGCCTTCTGAAGCCTCACTTCAGGCCCAGATGATTGGGTAAAAGATCAAGAAAGAAAGGAGAGCCTTTGCTCCTCATAGGTTTTACCTAGCATACACACTAACTAATTTTAATGCCTGATTCTTCCATTTATAGGAATATTGACTTTGGAGCCTCTTTTGGCCTCATCTGTAACATGAGGTGACAAAGGTGTCAGGTCCTTTGCAGTTTAGATGTCATATAAATCTACAGTTAGTAACTAATGTCTTTTGGCCTTCAAGATCTGAAAATTCTATTGACAGGATTCACCTTTGTTGCCAAATGAAGTTTTACAAAGAACTGATATCTTGCTCTTTATTCTAATTTTTCTCTCCTCATGAATGTAAGGAAATTTTTCTCATAGCTGTGTGTGGCTGTATAGAAACTTAGATAACATGTAAATAACAGGAGGGAAAATGAGTTAATTTCATACAGGAATGGGATGAATTAAGACTAGGTCAAAATTTGGAATTAAATTGATTACTTGCCCGTTTACATGAATAATTAAAAGATTTTGCATGCAAATTTCTTTCTCTGCATTATTTTTGTGTGTAATCTTTCAAAATATGTGATCCATTTAAATGCCCAAATGATTGTGTATACAATGTTTGTGGAGATTGTCTCTCTATTTGTAAGTATTATATTCAGGAGGCAGACAGGTAGCTGTGAACTGAGCAGTGTGCTTGGAATCAGGAAGACTCATCTTCCTGAGTTCAGATCTGACCTTAGACATTTCCTAGCTGTGTGACTCTTGAGTGTTTCGCTTAACTCTGCTTGCCTCAATTTCCTTATCTGTAAAGTGAGCTAGAGAAGGAAATAGCAAACCACTCCAGCACTTTCACTAAGAGATGGGATCATGGGGAGTCAGAGGAATTGGACTTGACTAAAAGGATGGAACAACAGGTTTATATTCAGATACACACATAGAAAGAACTACAGGTTTCTAGGTTACATCTAATTTTGTAAAACATTTTTCACTTACCAAAGCCACACAGTAAGAGTTTGGTTTGTCTCATCTTTGGAGGATGTTGGCAAAGACTTTAGTTTAGAGTTTTGTTTTGACTAATGCTGAGTTATCCAAGCTGAGCTGTGGGAGGACCTGTCTCTGGAAATACTCATTTTATGTCTGCACTATTTCATTGGGCAAAGGTTGCCAATAATTGCAGAACTTGTATACAATTTTTGTTTTTTATATAATATTAATTATCTGTCAGGCAAAGACGTTATGCTTTGAGAATTTCCTCTGCTGTCTCTCATTGAGTACGCCATGTTTGAATGCTCTTTATCCAGCTGGATCAGTACAAGGAGCTCAAGGAACAAGTGATCAAGAAGGTGGCAACCATGACCCAGCAGCTAGAAAAGCTGCAGTGGGAGCAGAGGGCAGATGAGGAGAGACGAGCATTTGGGGACAGGAGGCAAGTGGAAGTCCAGGTATGCCACAGACCTCGGTTGTCCTCCTGTCACCGTGACCATGGTGCCAGTGCCACCCATTTGTTAGGAAGAGTCAAGGAAACCCCAGAGCACAGGTGGATAGGGGATGGTTCTGCTGAGAACCAGTCTCGAATCAGCTCAGAATTCAGGGAGGAGAAGACATTCTTTTCTGCCCTGCTGCCAGGGTAGAGACTATCTCGGCCCTTAGAGTAGATTGCTGAGTGACTTTGTGATTCCAGATGCCTTTGGGGATTGACTTCTGAATGTAGCCCTCATTCATTGCACCACAGTTTCCATTAGAAAACGTATCTCAATTTCCAGGACAAGCAGACAGTGGGGTCAGCAACGAGGTAGGGTTCATACTTGAAATCTTGGAGAATCTATAACTTTGCTTGTGTGAATGCTTCCCCCCCCACAATGAAGATTGCAGCCCCTTAGTAAACCTGTATTGTAGACCTGTTATGTGCAGGCCTGTGGAAAGTGGCTGCTAGCAGTTCCCTGCCCTTTACACAGGGAAAGTAGAACACATACATCCCTAAGGAAGTCTAATCATCCTTGTCAGTGTGGTTGAGAGTCCTGGCAGCGGGAAGGTGTGTGGGACATGTCAGTGGAGAGCCCACCCTCCCAGAGGAACCTCAAAGGGCTGAGGATTCGGACCAAAGATGGTCACAGGGATATTCATATACTGGTTAGAAGTACTTTGTCTATAGAGACACAATGTGTATGGGCATCATGGACCCCGTGGCCAGTCAGAGAGTGATGCCTGTGGGTGGAACCTTTCTCTGAATAACATCTGTAAATATTGAAAATAAATTAGATAGGATAATAAGGAAGAGCAAGTCTCTTGACATAAAGCCATCACACTATTTCAAACTGGCAATTTCAGGGCCCCTGTGTCAGGAATCTGTGCTCCAGGGAACAGAAGAGTGGTAGAAACATGGCCACTTAGGTTGGAATAGAGGGGGTTTGGAGAGCAGCAAGGGGGACATGAGGCTGGGAGAGAAGGTGGCTGGAGAAGAGGAGAGATGGGCCAGAAGGCTCACTGGCTGGCCATAGGGAGCTTCTGAAGGCCTTAGGGGTTGGGTGCTGGTGTGACTGGCTCTTGGGTGGGATGGGGAGAGCTGACCCTCAAAAGCAAGAAGACTTCAGAATTGAAACCGCACCTAAAGACATTTAAAGGTCATTGATTCAGGAGATGGGAGCAGCTCCCAGGACCACCAACAGGCAGCCGATCCAGGCCTGCTGTGCAGAGTGCTGTTGTTTATCTGAGGTCCATTTTGCAGCTCCCGTAATTGATTTTAAATCCCATTTGCTCTTTTAGGGAAATTTAAAGCAAATAAAGGAACAAATAGAAGACCATAATAAACGAATAGAGAAATTGGAGGAGTATACAAATGCATGCATGTAGGTATAGAAACAAATATGTTGTTTGCTAGAGATTTGTGTGGGACATGTACCAGCCCAGGACGATCAGGCCCTCTTCCTTCTACCCTTTTCTTTCTCCCTTTACAGCAGAAAGTAAATGAAGTTCATGCCATAGGGTGTTTGAAAGAGCCCTACTGTGGCCATTTCCAGAAGAAGTAGAATCCCTTCCTTCTTGGGGAGGCAGGTCTGGAGTAGTAGGATGAGCCTCATTTGTAGTCACGACGCCCAGAAATGAATCTTGATACCACTCCTCATCAGCTGTGTGACCTTGGGTCAGTCACTGAGCCTTCCTTTCCTCATCTGTAGATGGAGCTTAGCATGTCTTGTATGACCTAACCACGGATTTTTGTGAGGAGCAGGGGAGATGACTGATGTTAGACATTCATGTTAATTTGTTCATGGGTCCCGAAGGTAGTATCTGGGGGCTTTTCCATGTAGTCATTGAATGAGATCATCTTTCAATGCACTTCAGCCCAGAAAAGTCCTAAATTCTGAGTATTTGTGAAGCACATAGATGAGAGGGTCATAAAGACCAGAATGAAGCAATGCCTTCCTCAGAGACCTAGTATTATGGTGGAATGGGAGAAGAGAACAACATATGAGCAAGTGGAAGGTAGTAGGGGCGAGAAGGCTTTAGGAGGAAGGCACTGCGACCTCTCTGACCTCTCAGACTCTGAATCCTTTGGCTTTGGAAGGGCCTGAAATAAGTGCCTTTTCTGTCATTCATTTTTAAAAATTTCAAGCTCCAAATTTTCTCCTGCCTTTCCCCCCACCCTTTGAGAAAGCAAACCATATCATATTGATTATATGTGTGAAGTTTATGTGAAACAAAACGTTATTCCATGTTAGCTGTGTTGCGAAAGAAAATGCATGCACACAAAGCCAAGAAAAAGAAAGTGAACAAGTCTGCTTCCATCTGCTTTCAGAACCCATCAGTTCTCTCTCTGGAGGCAGATGGCATTTTTCATCCTAAGTCCTTTGGAATTGTCTTGGATCATTGTATTGCTGAAAAGAAATACGTCATTCACATTTGATGATCATATGGTGTTGCTGTTACCGTGTACAATGTTCTCTTGCTTCTGCTCCCCATTTTTTCTAGTACAACAGTATTCTAACAGTCATGTACCATAGCTTGTTCAGCCATTCCCTAGTGGATGGGCATCCCCTCAATTTCCAGTTCTTTGCTACCATAAAAAGAGCTCTGTCAATGTCTTTGTACATGTGGGTCCCTTTCCCTTTTCTTTGATCTCTTTGGGATACAGCCCTGGAAGTGGGATTGCTGGGTCAAAGGATATGCACAATTTTATATCCCAAATTGCTCCCCAGAATTGTTAAACTAGTAAAGAGTGATTGTTTTGATCAGTTAGTGACAGGAAGTAGTATTTGTGCTAAATATGAAACAAAGTTTTTAACAATTAAGGACATCCCAAATTGGGAAGATAGAGAATCCTCGCCACTTATGGTTTTCAGGTGGTAGCCACATGACTTTTGCATTGAAACCAGCTGCCCTCGGCCATGACTTCAAACTCATTGGTGCAGTCTGGGTCCGGGTTGTATTAGATTCTCCTCTGAAAGCCCCAACCTGCTTGTAATGACCACGTAATTAACCTGCCCCCCACCACGATAGCAGATAATGCCATCTCAATTTCTATTCCCTCCACGTTGTTGGCATCTAGTGATTGTTTGAAAGAGAAGACACAGCAAGAACAAGCCCTCACTGAGGAGATTGAGCAGTCCAGAGTCAGAATGGCAGAAGTGAATGATGAATTGAGTCGTATTGGAGGGGAGTTACAGAACGCACGCATGGATCACCATGAGGGAAAGCGTCAACAGAAGAAAGCTGAGGTTCTGGAGTTCCTGAAAAGGCTTTATCCTGAGTCTGTGGTAACCAGAACATTTAGCATAAGCCTTCTGGGTGAATTAGAGTGGGGAAAACATCGATCAAGAGCTCGATGTGCAGAAGTCAGGTGGGAGGCACAGCTTCAGCACCGGGCCATTGACCTGGGCTGTCAGTGGGGCCCTTGGAGTCCCTGGCAGTGCTGTGTCCACTCCAGGTTCTGTAGTGTTGAGAGGACTTACAAGCAAACCTTCTCACAACCACCATGTGGAGTTCTGTTCCCTCTATTTTGTTGAAGAATATCTTGTAATTTGCCGAGGGTCACATGGCTAGAGAGGGTCAGAGCTGGGGCTGTAATGTAGCCCTTCTGACTCCCAGGCAGGGGCTCACTCCATTAGACCATACTGTCTTTTGGATAAAGTAAGACTTTAGTATTGTAAAAGACCCATGATTTTGCTAACCACCAGTACAGATTGTATCCCTTTTGTGCTTTTCCTAATCTTTGTGAGTTGCTGTGGCCAAAAAATAATCCTCTTTTGGTATCCAGCTTCTGGGGAGATGTGCCTCTCAACTTTGGCCAGGTGGCCCCATTGGAAGAGCCAGTGTCTTGTTGGATTGGTCCTTGAAGTCTTTCTAGCAGCTTGTGGGACCTGCCAGCTGGAGATTGTACCTTCCCTGCCATAGGGACTCCTCATCACGAGGCCTTGGAGGAAGCAGAAACCAAAGCACCTCATTGAACATTGACCCTAAGGAGTAAAAAGCTCCAAATGAGTTTCCCTGAAGGCAGCCAGCACTCATGCAGACTGTTTTCAGTGAGCTGGAGGATTTTCCTGAACTTTTCTGAACCTAATTTTATTTCAGTTGCTGTTTAAAAACATAGCATTTTAGATCATTTCTGAAACCTTTGGCTTCTGAAATGACTGGAGTTGCCTTTCAAGGCTCTTCATTCTGTGCATTTAGAGTACTAAAGACATGTGAGGTGCTAGCGATCCACACCTGTAACCAACTCAAGGGGTTTTTGTTGGTGATGTTTTGAAAATGATCTATTGGTGCTTTTTCGTGAAGCTGAAAGAATTCACTCAGTAAATCCTCACGTGCTTTTCTCTCCTTATTTTTGGACCTCCCTAAGTTTGGCAGACTCCTTGATTTATGTCATCCCATTCATAAAAAGTACCAGCTTGCTGTTACCAAACTCTTCGGCAGATACATGATCGCTATTGTGGTAGTTTCTGAAAAAACAGCAAGAGATTGCATTCGATTCCTGAAGGAAGAAAGAGCTGAGCCAGAAACATTCCTTGCTCTAGATTACCTTGATGTAAGTATCTTTAGTAAGTCAAGCCAAAATGGGGGCCTCTTGCTAAGATAACCTTTCCACAATAACATGCTGTTACTGCCCAGTCTGCAGGCCCTGACCCTTCTCCTTGTCATCCTCTCTGTAGCCTCCAATACTGCTGACCACCCTCAGATACCCTCAAAGCAAGGATACCCACACTGCCTTAATGCCCAGTTGTCCTGCAAGAGCCTGGTCATCAGAGGCAGGGTTTTCATAGAATCATAGGCTATAGGAGCTTGGGAGGAGCAGTAGGGGTCATTTAAAGACCCACTTGTACAATACTCACCCTCTGAGTGAACATTCAGGAAGCACTTATTGACGTGCCTGCTCTCAGGGGGCTTACATCCTGTTGGGGGAGACAACATTTACATACATAGACCAAAATCAGACACATCCTAATTTAGGAGGCCCATTGACAAATGGGGTCAAGAAGGGTTTCACATAGAAGATGACGTCTGAGGTATTTTAGAGGTAATGAGGGAGTGCATTCTGGTTTGAGAGATGGCCAGCGCAAAGGTATGAAGTGAGAGATGGAAGAAGCCACCAGAAGACCTGTTGGGTTGGACTGTGGAGTCCACAGAGGGGAGCTGGACAAGGCGGTTAGACCCAGGCTGTGCAGAGCCTTGAACGCCAAAGAGAGTAGTTTATGTTTGGTCCCAGAGGTCATCTCTTAGAGTTTATTGGCTAGAGGAGTGATGTGATCAGACCTGGGCTTGAGGAAAATCACTTTGCTAGCTGTACAGAGGATAAATTGTGGGGAGAGGCTTGAGGCAGGGAGACTATTTTGGAGGCCACTGTAATAGGGTGAGAGATGATGATCTTACCATATGAGATGGTGGCCGTGGGAATGGAGAGAAGGGGAGGGATACGAGAGAGAGAACAAGACTTGGTCCCTTGTTAGATATGGTGGTGCCAAGTGAGGTGGCCTCCTTGACTGGAGGCTGGGAACCAGGGTGGCCAGAAGGAGGATGATGGTGCTTACTCAGCAGGTATGTTTGGTTGAGTTGAGCTTGATGTGCCCCAGCGTATCTGGTTTCACATATCCAGTAGACAGTAATGGTGAGAGACTGGCAGAAGAGCAGAGATTGGGGAGCTAACTTTGGAGAGATGAACACGCCCCAGTGGAGAAGGCCCAAGGTCTTGGCTTATGTCCATAAGCATAGGAGACTGAGGACAGAAGATCCAAGAAAAGCATTGTCAGGAAAACCTAGAGAAGAGAAAGTGCCCAGGAGAAGAGGGCGGTCAGTAGTATGGGAGGCTGCAGAGAAGACGAGGAGAAGGGTCAGGGCCTGCAGACTGGGCGGTAAGGAGACCATTGAATTGCTGTCTCTTTGAATCTTTGTTATACAGAGTAGCTTTCTGGGAGGATGTCAAAAGGTATCAAGAAATATTTATTTTTAAAGGAGATCATTGATTACTTTGGAAAAAGTAGTTTCAGTTTAGTGAAGTGACTGGAAACTAGGAATCATTCAGAGGCAGAATCAAGGTGGCAGAGGCAGATTTTTGCCCCAGCTCAGCTCTTCTGCAACAGCCAGAAAATGGGCCAGACCAAAGGCAGATTGCGAGAGCCATAAAAAGTTACTGCAAATAATTTTCCCAGCCCAGGACAGTTTAGGAAGAGGGGTGCAGAGGGGCAGGGACTAGGCAGGAGCAATGGGGAGCAGTGTAGCACCCAGGGATGGGAACGGGCCTGGAGCCAGCAACCAGGAGATAAGGCAGGATCCCAGGGACCCCAGCCCTGGGGGAGGGCCAGGGGCCATGTACAGGTCACAGATCCTGAGTCTGTGGGCCCTGAGCTCTGTCCCCAGCAGGAAAAAGGCTGGGACACGATTCCTCAGCTCTCTCAGCCAAAGAAGTGGGGCTGCTCTCCCCTCTTCTCAGCCTCACACCCAGTTCTGCCCTTCATTCCAACCTCTCACAAGGCCAAGGCCACCCCCCACCATGTGTTTGTGGTCCCACCTCCTCCCTCTGCCTCTTGACTCTTCAAGCTCCTGTAATGGTTCAATGCTTTCAAATGTGCCTGAGGTATGGCTGTCCCCTCCGTTGTCCTCCAGTGGCTCTCCTTCATGTGTCAGAGTCCTAGGAATTTCTACACACCTGTCATCTCCACTTTTCTCCTCTCCCTCCACTCTGCTTTTTAAAGCACACATGTTGTTGTTTAGTTCCAGATTTTCTCCTTCCCCACCCAATAAGAAAGCAAGAAAAACAAAACCTGTTACAAACTATGCCTTCCTGGTCATGCAAAACAAATTTCCCCATTAGCCATGTCTCCCCCAAAAGCAAGAAAAAATGCTTTAATCTGCTGTCTGAGCCCATCAGCTCTCTTCCACCTTGCCCTTCTCCCTCTATCTTTTACATAGCCTCCAAGTGCAAATCCCTTCAGGCCAGCCCCTCTCCTCTACTTCCCCCACCCCTGCCCCTGGCCTTGAAGATAAAGTGCACACTACCCTCTTTGGCTTGGAAGGCCCTTCACAGACTGCCCCAGATCTGACTTTCCAGGGGTCAGTGCCTGGCACTGAGTTGAAGTGACTAGATGCTTGTTCATTGATTCATGTCTTCTTTCAGGCTGTGGAATAGATGAAATGATGGGTACTGGAAGCTGATGACAGATTCCTCCTCCCCACACACTGTGTACACCTACCCAGCCAGCCTCTTGGCTGAGCTCTGCACCCAGCATTCCCTCTCCTAGTTCTGGGCTTGGGGTAGCCTCTGCTAGGTAGACTGAGTCATGCCTTCGGTGGTGAGCCTCCCCAAACTCTGTACATTTAGACTTGGTGTGTTTGCACCTCCTCCGTCAGCCTCCTTAGTTCCCAGCACAGAGCCCAGCACATTGCTTGCTGATTGGTGGCCCTCAGCTTCCTCCTTTGTAAAATGAGGGAGTTGGTCTGGAAGGTCTCTGTGAGCCCTTTTGCTTCCAACCCTAACCCTACATGCATGCTGCCTCTCTTAAAATAAAAGGTGATAAGGGCAGCTAGGTGGCGCAGTGAATAGAGCACTGGCCCTGGAATCAGGAGAACCTGAGTTCAAATCCGGCCTCAGACACTTAACATTTACTAGCTGTGTGACCTTGGGCATGTCACTTAACCCCAGTTGCCCCTAAAAAAATAAAAGGTGATATCTTGCCTTCTCCTTCCCCTTTGTCTTATGCCTCTCTTGCTTTTCTTGGCAGTCTGCTTGCCAAGGCTGCCACTGGTAAGGGGTGTGCATGGGCATCATGTATCACATGCTCCTTGTTGCATCTTTCAGATCAAGCCCATCAACGAAAGGCTCCGGGAGATGAAGGGCTCCAAGATGGTGATAGATGTCGTGCAGACCCAGCTTCCACAGCTGAAAAAGGTCATCCAGTTTGTGTGTGGCAATGGGCTTGTGTGTGAGACTGTGGAAGAGGCCCGGCACATGGCCTTCGATGGGCCCGAGCGGCTGAAGGTGAGGGGAGGACCAACCACTGGGAGCAGGTGTGGGGTGGGGGAGTAGGCTGAGTGGTGCCCAGACGTCATGTATGTGCAAGCCCATCTGTGCTGTGAGAGACTGCTTGAGTGGATTTCTGGGAATGATTTTATGTTCACCTTTCATTGGCCCCTGGCACCAGGGTTCCCCTATTGTGCCTCAATATACCCAAACGTGGGATGACAGAAAAGGGCAGGGCTTGGCTGTGTCAGAGTTACAGGTTGCCCTGTATTATCTGATTATCTGATTATCATTCAAGGGAGCGTGTGACCTGCTTCTTCTTGGATGGAGGTCTGTTTGGAGGGAGAATCCAGAGAGGCTGTAGCAGAGTTCTGATGACAGATGCTACATGAGGGTGACCACTGCCAGCAATGGTCTGGTCAGGTTTGAGAAAGATAGAGAAAGAGAGAGAGAGAGAGAGAGAGGGAGAGAGAGAGAGAGAGAGAGAGAGAGAGTGAGTGTGTGTGTGTGTGTGTGTGTGTGTGTGTGTGTGTGTGTGTGTGAGTGAGTGTGTGAGCATATGAGAACAGACCCAGGGTCAGGAAGTCCTACCTTACACCTTCACTGGCAACTCACATCATCTCTCTTCTCCTCAGTCTCTCATCTGTACAACGGGCACAATAACCCACTGCTTCCCAGAGCTGTGCTATGGATAGAAATGCCATTCTCATGGTTTTCCTCTGTGGCTTATTTCACTTTTCCTTTAAACATTCAGCTGTTGTGCCATTTGGTGCTTCTGTATTTATTGTTGATGTCAGTTGGTTATAACGATGCTTTTCAGCAGACTGTGGGCTTCCCAGTTGATCTTTGTCACGCCAAGTCTGGTTTTGCCTTTGCTCTGTCAGAGATCACAACTGGTGTGCCCTCCCTTTATATGTCTGGCCTCTCAGTTCTGTGTGTGTTGCTCTGCTTCAGGAGTGTTTCCACTTCGTTCTGCTCCCCCATTCTATCAGATGGTCAGCTCATGCCACCCCCATGCCCAGGTATGGTCATTAAGTGTCCGCTCCCTCCTTGTTCTCTGATGCTTTTCTGTCTGGTGGTTGGGGAGGAGCGCCCCCTTGGGTCTGATGCCCTCTGCTTGTTCTTCCTGCCTCTCTTCTCTCCTTGCCCAGAGCCTCATTATAGGTTCTGATCCTAATTCCGCTTAAACCCTCTTCATAACCTACCTTTTGTGGTTATGGTTTGTTTTGCTTATGACTCATCTCAAGTTCCCAAGCATTCTTGGTTTGCTCCCCAGTGTTTTAGTCATTCTTTCACAGTGCATCTAGGCCTGCAAAGGCACCTCCTGGTTCCATCAACTAAGTGGTACGGTTGGGAACACTTGACATCCTGGGCAGGACTAGCTCCTCTCCCCTTCCTTCCTCTTGACTCGTTGGCTGAAATATCTTCTTTACCCAACTGTGAGTGCATGTGTCCTCCCTCTTCTGACCAGTCCAGATGAGAACAAAGGTCAGAATTGCCTGCTCCCCCATCTCTCTTTCCTTGTGGGTATAGACCTGACTTTGGTGCCCTTCTGGAAGGGATTTCCCCAGCCTTCCTCTCTCCATTTTGGCCGTGGCCTATTTCTTTTCTCCTCCCTTTGCTTTCTTCTTTTAAGATCATCCAAACCTAACCTTGGTCTCATTTGATTCCTCCTGTGGCCTTACCTAATGATATTGGGGTTCTGAGGGAGCACTTGTATCATCTCCTCCAGTTAGAGTGAAGACATTTCACCCTTGGTTTGTCCCTTAGGCTCACTCATGGATAGTCACCTCTTTGGTTCTCTTGACTTCTCAGATAAGGTCTGTTCATCAGGCCCATTTTTATATTCACTTTTGCTGGGTAAGTTATTCTTGGTTGCCAGTCTGTGCCTTTTGCCTTTTGGGATGTTGTATTTCAAGCTCTTTGCTTTATAGTGAGAGCCAAATACATATTTATGGTGGCTGCTGAGTTGTATGTGATCCTATAGAGCAGTGGTTCTCAACCTTCCTAATACCATGACCCTTTAATAGTCATATGTGGGCATGTCTGCATGTGAGTGGACCCTCCTGGAGACAGATAGAGGAGGTTCCTAAGACCTCAGAAATACGTGTTTTCCGATGGTCTTAGGCAACCCATG
This sequence comes from Pseudochirops cupreus, assembly GCA_028627135.1. Lineage (NCBI taxonomy): Eukaryota > Metazoa > Chordata > Mammalia > Diprotodontia > Pseudocheiridae > Pseudochirops > Pseudochirops cupreus. The sequence continues at coordinate 395,568,738 of CM053581.1, read as the reverse complement.
TGACCCCTGTGAAAGGGTCGTTCCATCCCAAAGGGGTCGCAGCCCACAGATTGAGAACCACTGCTATGGAGGGAAACAGGGAAGGAACGAGCATTCTTTAATATGGAGTACTTACTATGTGCCTAGCACTGTGCTAAGTACTTTATAGACATTATCTCATTTGATCCCTCACAACAACCTAGTGAAGAAGGTGCTGTTATTATCCCAATTTTCTTGTTGAGGAAAATGAGGAAGATAGAGGTTAAGTGACTCACTTGGGATCACACAGTATTTGAAGTTGGATTTGAACTCAGGTCTTCCTTACTCCAAGCCCAACACTCTATCCATTGTACCACCTAGTTACCTAGAATGTGGCTCTGCCAGACTTGAATCCTTTCTTTCTGACTAGTTACAGCATTCTGTCTTTGATTTGGAAGCGCCAGATTTTGGCTGTGCCATCCCTGAGAGTTTCCATATATTCTGCTTCTTATAGATCTACTGGGGGAAATTTTCTCTCATGATTTCTTGGAATTTCTGGGGGTTTTTGTAGTCAAAGCTTTCAGTTCATCTGAGGATTCTTAAATTATTTCTCCTTAATCTGTCTTCTAAGTGAGTTTTTTTCCATATGTTTCCCTCCCTCCCTCCCTCCCTTCCTTCCTTCCTTCCATCCTTCCTTCCTTTCTTCCTGCTTTGTTGCAGGATTTCTTAGGGAGTCATTAACTTAGGTTTGGTTTGTTCTCATGTTTAAGGAGTCTCTTGCTTGAATGCAGTTTTGCACCTCTTGCGCTAAACTGTTAATTAATTCTATTTCCAAGTCTTTTCTCCTTAATGTCCATTTCTTGTCCAGTTCTTTTCTCCAGTGCTCTCATTTAATTTATTAAAAATTTCTAAAGTTTTTCTTAACTCTTGATTCTTCCGTTTTTGAACTTGTGCCCAAGCTGTACTTTTATTGGATGCTTTGCTTATACATGTTTTGGAGTCACTCTTTTTTTCTGCATTGTGTCTTGGGCATCCTTGTTGCCATAATAGCTCTTTATGCTGGGGTTCTTTAATTTGTTGGCTCATTCTTTCAGTCTAACTTCCCAGATTCAGACTTAGGGCTGGCTAGGCCCTATATCCTCTGGAATAACCTTCAGGACCCTACTTGGACTTAGTTGAACGTTTCCAGAGCTGCTTTAAAGTTTGGGAAGGTGCCCTAAGGCAACATTATGCCATTTTCCTCCTTCTCAGAATCTAAAAATGTGATTGACCCCTAGACTGGAAGATCAGAAACAAATTTGATGTACCTTATGTTAAGTGACCTGTCAAGGTCTATCCCATCTTTTTTATTCTCTGCTATGAGAAATCAGTTTATTCCCTTTTTGCAATAACCTCTTCATTTCTCTTTTCAACTTTCTCATTTTCCTAACTGTTTTTTCCTATCTGTTTAATCATTCTCCCTCTCTCTATCTCTCTCTCTCCCTCTCTCTCTCATAATTGAGGACAGATTTCTATGGATTTTTCTATCACCTGCAGTTATTTATAATTTCTTCTAATGGCTTTTTGGGTTTTCACTGTCTGGGTATGTAAAGCCAAGCACAAGCAGCTCTCCTGAGAACTGCTGCTGTGAAGGTTCTGATCACGTAGTACAGTGAACTCTCTATTCAGCAGTAAACTAAAGCAAAACATTCACAGAAACCAAGGTGCAGCATTCACAGTGTTATAACATAACAATTTATTACTAAAGTGGCCACATATTTTTAAACAAAAGGTATCATTCAGTAAGTCACAGTCTGAATCACTCAATCTAAAGTCTTCTTTCATCTTGATTGGAGACTAGCTTCCAATCATCCTTAACTCAGTCATCCTTAAGGGGTACAAAGTGTAAAGTACAAAGGTCTCCCACCCCAGGTCACATGGTCTTAATCCCTTCAGCCAGCACTAAGTACCCAAGTAAAGATCCTTTCATCTTGACTTAGTTCCAAACTCCATGGCTCCTCTTCCATGCTCCCAGCTCTTGTCTGAATTTACCCAACTATCACCTGGACTCACAGGTAGACAGCTCCCAACTCCTGGTCCAGCTCCTGGTTCAGCTCCACACCTCAAACTTAGCAGAGCCACAACAACATTCACACACGCTGCTGGCACCATCATCAATTCACTTTCTGCCTGTGAAATCAACACAGACTAACAGACAGGGCCTCTGTCTGAGAAATTAACACAGACAACAGACTGAAAACATCAGTAAAACCCTCCTTCAGGACTTCTGTAAACACATAGCAGAAAAGTCCTCTTTCAGGACTTCTGAACCAGCAGTAAGGTCCCAGGGCTTCTGTAACAGCAGCAACATCCTCTATCAGCAGAAAGTAACACAATTCAACAGATAGAATGCTTCCATCTGACAAAATAACACAAAACACGAATCAGCACAGACAGAAGAGAAAGAGTGCTGATACCACAAGTGTTCTCCCTCTCAATTTTGCTCTGTTCTAGCCTATACTCAGGCTTTTATATTCTCTTTTGGCAAGTCCCTCCCACTGTGGGCTTCACAGGGTCTGTTTCTAACAAAGACTTGATATAATCACAGGCGAGGCTCAAAGACACTTGAATGACTGAAACAAGAGCTGAGTACTCCTTTGCTTGCCTTACAGGGTGAAATTCTACAATGAATGTCAAACATGGTCTGTTAAATTATTTCATTTAATTTTTAGTTGACTCTAGAATTTTCTAAGTACATTTTCATTATTTGCAAAAAAACCAGTACTTTTATTTCCTCTTTATTTCTTTTCCTCAATATTTCCTTATTATTTCTTTTCATTGTCTTATTGCTATAGGTATTGTTTTAAGCACCATTTTAAATAATAATGGTGATAATGGGCATCCTTGCTTTATTGGAAAGGCCTCTTTCTGCATTGCATGTAACATTTGCTTTTAGATTTAGATAAATACTGTTTACTATATTAAAGAAAGGTCCATTTTCTTCCCCTATGATTTCTAGAGATTTTTAATAAAAAGAGCTGTTGAGTTTTGACTAAAACCCTTTCAGAATTTATTGATACAATCATTTGGATTTTTTATATTAATGTGGTTGAACTAACTGCATTCTTGGTATAAACCCAGCCTAATTATAATGTATAATCTTTCTAACACTGCTATTGGAGCTTACTTGCTAATATTTTATTTAAAAATTTTGTGACTGTTCATTAGAACTGTTGGTCTGTAGATTGACATGTGCATCCATCAGTCCTAACATTTGCTTTTTTTCCATCCCTTCCTCTCTTTCTGTCCCAGGCTGGCTGTCAATCTGCTCCAGCAGAGTTTTCACATGAGTAGTTTCCCACACTGGTGATGTGAAGGGTCTAGACCTGACACAAACCACAATTATTCTGTGTCCTGTCCACACCTGGGCCTTGTGACACGCTGCCCTCCAGAGAGGGGAGGGTGGGCCAGGGCCAGCCTGGCTTCTTGCTAGCCGATGGCGGGCACATGGCCCTTCCCTCAGGGACCTCAGTCATCTCTGTGGCTCCGTCAGTGTATCTGTAAAGTGATGAGGTCATGAATAAGGGCAGAGTCACACAGGTAGGAACAGAAAAGGCATTCGGGGTGGATCTCGCTGGTCTTGAATGTGCCCCTGAATCTAGCTTGCCCTTTCTTCTTCTATTGAACTTGGCTAAAAGGCTGCCCTGTCCTCCCCTGCCCCTTTTCTCTTCTGTGGAAGGCCAGCAGGTTGCCCCCAGGCCCTGTCTCCACATTCTCTTTAGGAACATTGACCTGTTGAGACAACTCCCAGCTGAGATGTGTTTGCATTTACAGACAGTAGCTCTTGATGGAACACTGTTTTTGAAATCTGGAGTCATTTCTGGAGGGTCAAGCGACTTAAAACTCAAAGCTAGGCACTGGGATGAGAAGGAGATAAACAAACTGAAAGAAAGACGAGACCAGTGCCTCAGTGAGTTAAAGGTGGGTGTGCTCTTCCCCTTTGCAGGGGTACTGTGGGTTTGCCTGGGGCCAGCTCTAGGGTGGGGAGGGGTGCAGCAGCCCTTTACAACAGGCCTCCTTGGTGCCCTTTCAGTTGACAAAGGGACCAAGGCTCAGTGAGCTTTATGTGCAGCCAAGACTAGAACCCACTGCTTTGGGTTCTAATCCCAGTATGCTTGCCATGATGCCATTTTATGAGCTTGAAATGGATTAAAACAAAAACTGTGCCAGTAAACAATCAGAATTTCTACTTTATTCTAGAAAATGGATCAGTCATAGATTTAGGCCTGGAATGGACTTTAGAGCTCATCCAGAGAAGCCTCCTTATTTTTTACAGATGAAGAAACTGATGCCTAACAAGGTTAAGTGACTTTCCCAGGGCACACAGGGAGTAATAGAATGGTAAAAAATAATAATTGGTATCTTAGTAGCACCTTACGGTTTAAAAAGCACTTTACAATCACTATCCCATTTGGTTCTCAGAACAGTCTTAGAAGGTAGGTGCTGTTATCCTCCTTTTATAGATGAGGAAACTGAGGCCTAGAGAGGTTAAGTGACTTGCCCAGGGTGATCCATCTAGGACCTGTTTGTGGCTGAATTTGAACTCAGGTCTTCCTGACTCAAGGTTCAGAGTTCTAACCACTCTGGCACCACTCAGCTGCCTCAGGACATGGTTTTCGGTACAGACATAGGATCGCAAATTTAAACTCTGAAGGGGCCTTGGATGTCAGATCCAACCTTCTCATTTTATGGTAGAGGAGACTAGGGCCCCTGTCTCATAGCAAGGACACGTCTAGGGTGGGGTGGATCCCCTGGCTCCAGATGCGATGCTTTCTCCTCCGTGCTGCCCAGCTGCCTCCAGATTCCGACCTGGGTCCTGAGACTCCAGGTCCAGCCTCTCTAGTGCGCCCCAGTCCATACCAGACTCTGGACTTACTGCCTATAGGTGACCGTACTTCATTGTCTATAAGCGGTTGCATGTTGGAGTTGTCATTGGTAGAATCCATGAGTTAGGAGGGACCCTGAAGCCATTGAGGGGACCCCTTGCTTGGCACTGAATGCCTTTTAGTGCCTCCCTGATGAGGAGGGGCCCAGGCTCATGCTCCACAGGTGGTGTCGGGCACCTGGTGTTTCTTGTTGCCATGGTGGTAAGTGCCAGGTACAGAAGAGCTGACTTTCTGTCGCAGGGGACATAGATCAGCTCTTAGTGCCTCTTTCTGAGCTGCCAGATAGCTCCCAGTTTATGGAACCCAAAGGTCTTTGGTCAGCCAGGCCTTGTTCTATGCAGGGTCTCTGTAGCCACTGGCCCTGTCCCAGTTGCTCCTGAGTCTGGACTGTCTCCCCCTTTGGTCTCTCTTGGTCCTCTGGACCCTAGGACTATTCTTTCTGTCCTTGGTCCCCTTCTCCTGTCTCTCAGCTCCTCTGCCTTAGCGACCTCAGCTCCCACCAGTTCAGTTACCCTGGGCACAGGGCTGCCATCACTGCCTGCAGACCTCCTCTTCTGTTCCCAGCTCCTTCCAGGGTGTATCCCAGACATCTTCTATCCAGCATGGCCAGAATGGGCCTTCCTCTCTTTTCCCCCAGAACCCAGGCTTCCCTGAGTGTTGTCCTTTCTGATTCTCACAGAGTCCTTCTTGGCTCCCGTCTCCCTCACCACCCTTCCTTGTCAGTCCCCTGCCTTTCCCACTGCTTCAGTCCCTTTGCCCTCCCAGGGGAGTGTGTGCTTGCCTCCTAATTGACATTCCTGTTTTCATTCGCTCTCTTCTCTGATTCGGCCTGCCAGTGTCTGCCAGATTCATGTTCCTAAAGCAGAGATGATCCCGTCCATTCTTAGGCGTTTTCTGTTGGCTCCAGGATAAAGGCCAAAATGCTCACCTGTCATTTGAAGGTCTGCGCCATGGGGCATCCCCTCCTCTTCATTCTGGCTACTCTGCATCCCTGATGCTGCTTCTGGCTCCCTGCCATCTCTCTTGGCTTCCAGCTCAGCTGCCCTCCTCCATCAGGCCAAGCTTGGTCCTCTGAGCTGTGGGCCTCCAATAGCACCTCCATGGAGGAGGGGAGCTCCCTTTTTTGTCCTTGGAGCCCCAGTCCCTCACTTAGGGTTTAATAAATCCAGGTGAGTGGGACTGAATCAAACTAAGCATTGTGGCGTCTCTCAGCCGCAGCGCCAAAATCCTTCCCAGGTAATCAGTCACAGGTTTGAAGACAGCACATTTGTTTCAGAAGAGATAGGTCAGGTGGGGAGGGCATTTGGGACCAGGTCATATGTGAAGGAAATGCTAGCATTTGTCTTGGAGAAGAGGCTACTCACAGGGGCGATATTCGGTGTCTTCAGCTAAGGGGAAGCTTTCCTGGGGGAGAAGTAGGAAGCTTGTTCTGCACAGCCTGAGGAAGTAGGACCATTGAGGAAGAGTTAGAGGAAAAACCAGTGGCCCTTAGTGCTGTCCATCATGGAATGGACAGTTTGCCACTTCCCCATGGGGAAGTCTTTGGGATGAAGGCTGGTTGGCTAAGTCTCTGGTGGAGAATATTTCAAAGAGGATGTTTGTATCAGGAAGGGGCTGGATTTGTTGGCCTTTGAGGTCCCTTTCAGCTCTGAAGCTGTGACTGATGAATAGTGGCCTGATGACCCAGAAGGGTGACCAAGCATTTCTGACTGCCTAATGTGCTGTCCAGCAAGGGTTGGTTTGTTATGTGGGGGCACACGTGCATGTGTTTAATGGCAGCTGAGGTATGTGAAACACATGTTGAGCAATGCACTATAAGCCATAAGATAATTTTTATCACTATTTCTCTTTTCTAGGATTTAATGAAAATCCGACGCAAAGAAACAGATTTGAAGCAAATCCAGGCTTTGGTCCAAGGAACTCACACCCGACTCAGATATTCTCAGAATGAACTAGAGGTGATTAAAAAGAAGCACCTGGCTGCTTTTCACAAGGTAACGGAGACCGAGGACATTCAGTGTGTTTCAATGAGTTGAGTTTGTTTTCTCCTTGATTCTGAGCAGAAAAGTCACTTGGAGATCTCTACCTGAACCAGAATTCCCTTTTGCTGCTCCTCTGGGCAATGCCCATAGAGGCTGGGTAACTCACAGTGTCCTCAGACGGCCCCCTATGTCTATGCCGCTGTAATAGTTCTGAGGCAGCCCCCACGCAGTGTGTCTGACCTCTTTCCCCAAGCCAGCTCTTCAGGTGCTTCGCTCCAGGACCGCTAGGCCCAGCTCTTTAAGCTAATTCTGGCTTGGCACTCTTATTACCTCAGAGCTGGACATAGGCCTCTAGGTCTGGCCTGGCCAGGACAGAGTCCAGTGGAACTCCCCTCCTCCCCCTTTTAGAACCGAGTTGGGACAAAGAATAGGGAGTGAGACATGAATTGAGCTTTTAATTGGCTTCCAAAATGGATTCCTATTTAGTGGGGGGAGGGGGCATCACCATGTAGGGCTCATGGACGTCCACTTGGGTTCATTGCTCACCCCTCTCCAAGGAAAGCTCCAATTCCTGTCTGGAGGGAGTCACACATGGGGACCACGAGGCTGGTCCTTCCTCCTCTCCTTAAAAAGCAAATACCAGATTCAAATCCTATTTATCTGACAATCCCCAGGAGAGTGACTTCTCTATTCACTAACCTTTAGCGCAGGCTATATCCAGGGGTGCAATGCTGCATCACTCATTTAGCCAGGCTGATGCCAAACAGAAATCAGAGACAGTAGCATAATGCACAGCCAGTAGCACATGAGCAGGCTGTTCCACTGTGAAGGAGATAGTTTAGTTCCAGGGGGAGAGAGAGAGAGAGAGAGACCCCAAACTCACCCCAGGGGAAATTTACCTGGGTCTCTGGTGAGGCAAATGGGAACCCTGGGGATGTGCTGGAGGTGCCAGCTCCCCTCCCAGGAAGCCCCACACCAGGTGCTGCTCCCTCCTCTAGGAGCTAGAAGCCAGAAAGCTCCTTTGCTCCCCCAAACTCTGGGGGGCCTCTGCTCCCTGAGTGTCAGGTCGTCCTCTCCCCCACTGAGGGGGGGTCTTAATGCAGAGGCACTAGGCTTGGATCCTGGTTACATTTGTAAAACCAAACCTCCAGGCCCATCATTGCCAGATTCTATGGAGCTAGGTTGCCATCCACTGTCATGGAGAGTGAATGCTGGCCCAGGGTCCGGGGGCCCCTTGAGCTTCCCTGTATTTTTGGTTCCCTCAGAGCCCTGACGTCCCAGGGACTGACTGCGCTCATTCATAGCAGTCATATCAACCACTGACAGTATTGTGCTGCTGGCCCGTCTTAATAACGGGCACGATACCTCAGGGTACTTCATGCTGTTTTATATACTCAAAACAGCTGTACTTAAATCGCCTCATCTGATGCCACCCTGCTTACCCGGCACTGCCTTGGCTTCCCTCCTCATGGCTGTGTGCCCCCTCCATCCGATGTAGGAAACATGGAGCCTGCGAGGGCCGACTGCCAAAGCCATCTTCTCTCTCACCATTAGGAACAGTCCCAACTGCAAAGCGAGTTACTGAACATTGAGTCGCAGTGTGTGATGCTGAGTGATGCCATCAAGGAAAGAGCCTGGAAGATCACCGACTTTCAAGAAAGGATAGATAAGGTGATGCACCTTCCATACAGGCTGGGAGAGCAAAGACACCTGCTCATTTCTGTGGAGTTGGGGAATGGCATTGGATGAGGAGAGAAACCCACCAGCCAGCACTTCCCAGGCACCTGCTGGCTGCCAGACCGTGTGTCTGGTGCTGGAGATGCAGATGGGACAAGGCTGAGCCTGTTCTCGGGGAGCTTGCACATTCTAGTGGAGGACGACCACAGCCTGATGGAGTGTGCACACTTGTTAGAAGGATCCCCTTTTCCTTTTTTTCCAGTGCTAGGAGCAAAGAGAGGTGGGGGAAAGGAAACAACTTTAGAAAGGCATTCTGGAGGGGGCAGAGAAATGTAAACATCACTGTTGTTGTCCAACTCTCCATGACCCCATTTAGAGTTTTCTTGGCAAAGATACTGGAGTTCTTTGCCATGTCCTTCTCCAGCTTATTTGACAGATGAGGAAACTGAGGCAAACAGGGTGAAGTGACTTGCCCAGGGTCACACAGCTAGGAAGTGTCTGAGGCTGTATTTGAACTGAGAAAGATAGGTCTTCCTAACTCTGGGCTGGGTGCTCTGTGCATTCTGGCGCCCTCTAGCTGCTGCCAAATGTAAATGCTGATAAATACAAAGAAGATAAAACCTATTAAATACAAGGTGGTGTTTGAGCCAGGGCTTGGAAGAGAAGAGCATCATGTGATTAGTGAGGAGTCAGTGTTCCATTGTAGACAGGCAGTGGCCTTGAAGCCAGCACAACCTGAAATAGCGCATCTGTGACTCTGGCCAGGTCACCTAACTTCCTCACACTCTCAGCATCTCTGGGATGATAAGAAGTACCAGGGAAGGTGCCAGCCCACATTCATGCCCGGGTTTTCTCCTCTGCAAGGTTCCTGTGCTAGTGAAATCACAGGCCTGGTCCCTCTGCCGCCCCTCTCTCATTAATATTAGTGGTCCTAAGAACCTTTGGGGGTAGCCCAGATACTTCATCTGTGCTTATTCAGAGCAGGCTGAGCAGATGTCATGAAATTAAAGGAGAGTGAGTGAGACTGTTCATTGAAGCTGGCTGTGTCTTACTGTTGCACAGTATCTTATCCAACTGATTATATCCAAATCATTTAAGGTGGAAGATGAAATTTTCCATGATTTTTGTGAAGAAATTGGTATAGCAAATATCCGTGAATATGAAAACCAGCATGTGAAGCGGCAGCAAGAAATCGATCAGAAGAGGTACCGTTTCCCTGAGCCCTCACTCTGCGCATAGATACCTTGATTGGGAGCTCGGGGGTGGCAAGGGACGTGCCGGATTGGGGGGGCTCTGATTCCTTGGTTCAGGTCATGGGCCCGTGGTCACACGGAAGCTCTGTAGTGGCAGCAAGGCCCCAACCTTCTTGGAATCCAGTTTTTGTTCTGTGAAAGGAGACAGTAGTGATGACCCCCTTCCCCAGGGAGTCCTTGTAAGGAAAGCACTTCACAAAGTGTAAAGAATAGTGTGGTGCCGATAGGAGATCATGGAACCAAATCTGTCCATACCCAAGTGTGGTGTTTTGGGAGGCACATACACGGATGTGAGGAGGATGGCTTTTAAGTGGTGGGGACGGGTGAACCTGAAGCTTGACTCCCTTAATCACAGAATTCAAGGGCTCAGGCCATCTCTGAAGCCCCCTCCCCTTTGGGAGAGCTAGAACAGTCAGGAAGTTGGTCCTTCCATCACACCAAGACTTCCACCCTTTGCTCCAAGAATTGTGAACAGTGAGGGTGTGAGAGGTAGGAAGAGACCAATGCCATAGGATAGGGGTAGGCAAGGAGCATCAATTGAGTGCCAACTGTATGCCAGACCCTGCACCAAGCTCACAGGGGACACAAAGAGATGCAGAAGATGTCCCTGTCCTTGAGGAGCTCCTACACTAATGGGAAGGACACATGGCAACTGTGTATAAGCAAGATATTGACAGGCCAAACTGGACATAATCAGCAGAGGGAAGGGGACCAGGAAAGGCTTCCAGCAGTTGGTGGGATTTTAGCTGAGACTAGAGGAAAGTCAGGAAGCAAAAATGAGGTGGGAGAGAAGTGCAGGCATAGAGTGACAATCAGAGAAAATATTTGGAGTCTGGAGATGGAGGACCTGCCCTGTCACAGGACTGGCTGCTGTGGGCAGGGCCAGGAGTGGGGGGAGGAGAACTTTGGAGGCCAGATCTGTGTGACATGGTCTTTTGGAGGGTCGCCATGGCAGAGTGGGGAAGCTGGAGGCCCTCAAGTGTGAGCCTGGCCTTCATCAGGGGGGTGATGGGGAGGCCTCAGACAATAATAGGAGAGTTAGGAAGGGCCGGGGGGGAGTGCGCTTTGCTTTGGACAGGCTGAGTTCAAGATGTCTGAAAGGCAGTTGGAGACTAGAGGTCAGGAGAAGCAAGGATCCTCTTCAGGGAGATGCTCATTCAATCCACAGGAGCTAATAGGTCACCAAGTGAAAGAAGCTGGAGAAGGCCCAGGACAGAGCCTTAATGGACACCCCTGATTAGGGGCCATAACCCAGAGACCCAGGAATGGAGCCCAGGAAGGGGGTGCAAAGGAGGGGGAAGAAACAGGAAAGTGCTGAAGAGAAGAGGGAGGAAGGGCTGTGAAGAGACCACTAAAAGGCCTCTAATCATCTTGGAAAGGGCACTTTGGGTGGGATGTTGAGGTGGGAAGTGAGACTGTAGATAGGGTCAAGAAGGGGCAAGGAAGAGGGGCAGAGGCACAGCCTGCAGGCAGCAAAGGGAAGAAGATGGGACCAGGACTTCCAGGGTGGGTACCAGCGCCTTCTCTGCAGCTTCCACATTGACACAGCTGCCTTGAGCACCAAGAAGTCAGGTCACACTGCCAGTGTGGCCAGGAGGAGGACTGGAACCCAGCTCTTGCTGGCTCTGAGGCAAGCTCTGTCTCCTGCACCATAGTCCCTCTGCCACATGGGCAGCTCTCTGCCTACCATGCTACCCTGCCCCTCCTTGCCAAGCTGTGGGCTGTCCCCTGGAGTCTCTTGAGGAGTGGGTGAGATGGCACATTCAGATGCTCACTTGAGGAAAACTGCTTTGGTGGCTTTGGGGAGGAGGGGACCAGAGAGGTGAAATAGGGGGCATGCCTTGGACTCTGGGTAAGAGGTTGGAGGGCTCTGAATTGTGGGGGTGGGGAGGTATTAGAGTGATATTGGGACAAGGCACCCCATAGTCCGAGGGGGTAAGGAACCCTCCACCCAAGGCTGTGACCCTGGGCAGCTGGGGAGTGGGAGCAGGCGTGTCTCCATGCCTCACTCTTGATGTGCTGACTGGCTGTGCAGCATGAAGCATGTAGGAGTGGACCTCAGGAGAGAGTGAGGTGGTGATTGAACTGAGAGCTGCCCCTGAGGTCGCCAGGTGAGAGAGCATTGGGGCAAAGGGAAGGAGGCCTTGACCAGTGCACAGAGGTGGGGGGAGCAGTGTCCAGTAGTGATGGAGGATGTCCAGAAGGAAGAAGCCCTTAAATAAAGATTGCTGGTCACTTGGGGTTGAATGGTGAGGCCAGAAGCCAGCTGTCAAGGATCAAGAAGACAGGAAGAGGAGGGGAAGGGGGAGCACCAAGCTGCCCACTTGTTAACAGCAGTTTGGCAGATACCGGAAGGAGAAATAGAGGCTGATCCTCAGTGAGGTCTTTTTCAGGATGGGGGAGAATTGGGCAGGAGACAGTGGATGGGGAGAGAGTGGACCAGGTCCTGGGGCGTTCTGCTGGAGAACAGGGCCTAGAGGGGATGTGAGCCAGGGTATACATGCCCCGGGGGAGGTGGGGAAGGGCCCTCTCCTCGTCAGGATGGAGTTGGGATTTTCATGGGGAAATGGCCTCAGGCTCTGGTAGGGTATGAAAGCGGTCAAGCAGAGTGCCAGCCCCTTGAGCTTACAGAGCAGATTGAGAGCAGCTCTGTGTTCCTCTTGACAGCTGGGTTTGCCTGCTGGGTAGGGTAGGCTGCATTCTATACCCTGCCTCAGACACTGGGGGTATAATGCTGGGCTAACAGCCCTCCCAGAGCTGCTGGCCCAAGAGCACTGGGTCAGAGTGTGTCATCACAGTGTCCTTCACACAGGAGGGATTGGTGGTATCACAGGCAGCGACTGGCATCAGCCAAGTGATGGGGATGAGGTTGCGGTGTGGCCGTTGTCTGAGGAGTGGGAAATGGTTACGAGGCTACATTGCTTTGTTTTCCAGGCTCGATTTTGAGAAACTGAAAACTCGACTGAACGTTCAGCTTGAGTATAGCCACAACCAACTGAAGAAGAAAATGAGTAAGGTTTCTGTGCTGAGAGAAGCCGTCCTCAAGGATTCTGATGGCATCGAGAGTCTGAAGGAGGTAGTGGCACTGCCTGCCTCCTCATCTAGGCCTTCCTTGAGCCAGAACGCCCAGCCTCAGCTTGGAGACCTGCCATGGGGGTGTCCCAGTACAGCTCTCTGGGAAGCTCTCCTTGTCAGCAGCTAGCCCTTCCTCCAGGCCTTCAGTGGGCCTTCCCTGCTTTCTCCACCTGTCGCTCCTGCCTTGTGGGGTCTCCACATCAGCCCTTCAGATCCTTTAAGAGAGCTGGGCACTCCCCCAAAGGGGGCAGGAAGCCCTATTGGTCTCTTCAGGGGAGTGCTGCTTGGAAACCTCTGAGAAACCCCAACCAGTCCCCTCCAGCCAGCCAGATTTATTAAGGCATTGGGATTACAAAGACAAAAATGAAAAGGCTTGCCCTCAGGAAGCTTCTGTTCTATGGAAGACATTGGCATAACCCAAAGACATGTAAAGAGCTATGTGATAGTTATGTAGAATAAGCATGAGATGATTGGGGGGGGGCAATCAGGGAGGGTGTAAGGTCTGGGGTTGAGAAGAGGATGCCCTCCAGGCACACACGGGTGGGAGATGGGGTCTGCCATGAGAGTAGCAGCAGAAAAGTGCTCTGGTGAGCATTCAGGAAGGGCTAGAAAGGCTGCCCCAAAGGCCTTGAAGTGTCAGTCAGAGGAGCTAGTGTTGGATACACAGTGACAAAGTCCTTGAGGACTGACTGGCCTTAGAGGTAATAGGAGCCACGGGAGTTGATTGAGCATAGGACTAACCTGACCAGACTTGGGAAAAACCACTTTAGCAGTTGTATGAAGGAGAGGACAAGAAAGGACATTAGCTGTCCAGGCAGCCAGGGTGAGGAAACAGAAGGTGACAGATCACCTACATGGTTCCAGATGGCTTTATATCACTGATATAAACCTGTTGGTCTTTGGTTATTTCCAGCTTTGGGGGTGAGCTATAACGCTGCTATGAACATCTCTGTATGAGGGCAAGGGAAAAGATGGAGAGTGAAGGATGATGAGCTGGGTACCACGTGCCTTGAGAAAGAAGGAAGGTGACTTGGGGCTGGCACATGCTTGCCACCAAGCCCTGGATAGGGTGATGTTTCCAGAGGACATAAATGGTCAAAGAAGAGGGGCAGAGAGCTTGCCCAGTGTGTGCCATGAGCCATGAGACAGAGTGCCAGAGGAGTGTGGAGTGTAAGAGGAGAGAGCTGATTGGGAGGGAAGTTTGTTGGTGAGTAGTGGAGCTTTCCAGGGCCATGTTGGCTCACAAGCACTAGGTCTGAGCAGGAGGAGGATGAGACAGTGGGCCCTGGTAGCAGAGGGTGCATTGGTGGGTGCCAGGCCCTGAGAATACAAAGAAACAAATGAGCCTGTCCCTGCCCTCCAGTAGTTTGCATTCTGTTGGAAGAGAGAGTATGTGCACCCTACACACAGCATCATATAGGAGAGGAAAAGAATTAGAGACCCTGATTTCCTTGAGCCTGGAGCCATGAAGTGGTTCTGAAGATACACGCGAGGATGAGAGAGGGAAGGGACGTGTGGTCAGCAAGCCAACCCCCCCCCCCCAGCTGTGTTGTACAGGCCTGCACAGGGGCCAGGCATCATCAGAGGAGAGAAGGGGTCATGTTGGAGAAATGGTGACAGGGTGAAAGCCATGGGCCTTGGCACCATTTTGGATCTGGGGCAATAAGAGGGAGGAGCCTGAGAGACCTCGAGGAGGGGGCTGCCCTCTGCAGTGACAGGGAAAGGAGGAGGCAGGGGCTAGGGAGAGATACTAGTTCTCAGAGACACTGCCTCCGCTTTGTTTGCTGCCCCTCCTTGAGCTGCTGGTTACTTCCAAGGGGCATCCATTGTCTTGTTATTTGGGAGGATGGCTCAGGGAGCCAAGTGGAAGACGTATTTATCTGTTTAATTTCCTCTTATTGAAGATGGTAGAAATCATTGCCGAATTGCAGTTTGCCTGGAAATGGGGGTTTTAGCAGATAAGCAAGCTCATTGGACAGACACAGAATCCAAAAAGCTAATGCAGTCCTGGGGTCCAGCTCCCAGAAGGAAGGAGGTGATGTAGCCCTGCACTCGTCTTGACCAGACTCCCCTGGAGTTTTGTATGGCGTCCTAGGCACCCTGTTTGGCAGTGGGTTTGATGCTCTGGAGAGTGCGCAGACAAGGGCAGCCAGGAGCATGAAGGATGAGGAGAGGCAACTGGGGCAGATGAGGGGAGGGGCTTTGAGAGCAGGAGTGGAAGTTTGGCTTCTTTCCAACATAAACAAAACCCAGCCCTTTCAAAAACCTGTATAGGAAAACCTGAGCGAGAATTCACATTCTGCTTCAAATTTAACATAGGCATTTTTTCAACAAAATGGTTTCTCTGCCATGGGCCCTGTTGAGACCATTCAGCCTTGCTGGACAGGCGCGTCAGTGCAGCTGGGTGGTGGAATGAGAAAGCTCAGGGTCACTTCACTGTCCCTCTGGTGTCCCAGATCACTTGGACTGAAAGCGACAGGAGATGCTGGTGGGCATCTGGGGAAAGGCTTTCCCTACCCAGGAGTTCCCCTGGAGTGCTGGCCAGACCAGCACAGCCCCAGCCCAAGCCTTATTGATTCACGTTTTGAGAGGCCCCACATCTTGTGCTCCAACTGATCACCTCAGGCGGGCTGGGGATAAGGCTGAACACTGGCCTGAGGCCTTTTCTTCCTGCAGGTGGAAGAAAGCTGCCTGCAGGTGGTGGAGGAGCTCATGGCCCAGCGGCAGCAGCTGAAGGACATGTGTGTCACGCAGAACATTGACATTGAACAGGCGCAGGGCCAGCTGGAGGAGGCGCGCAAGAAGCTTCTGGCCATCAATAGGTAACTGCGGCTCCACAACCACAGTGCGGGTGGTTTTCAGATGTTTTCTGGGTGTGTGGCCATTTCAGAGTGACAGAGATCACTTCTT
The DNA here is from genome assembly GCA_028627135.1 of Pseudochirops cupreus. Taxonomy (NCBI): domain Eukaryota; kingdom Metazoa; phylum Chordata; class Mammalia; order Diprotodontia; family Pseudocheiridae; genus Pseudochirops; species Pseudochirops cupreus. The sequence continues at coordinate 395,552,958 of CM053581.1, read as the reverse complement.
TTTGCTATTTGTGCTTCATTGTCTGCTCCAGGTGTATTTGAGTCACGATCATCAAGAAGGAAAGGAGATAAGTGTTTATGTAGTGTGTGCTGTGTGCCAGGCATGGGACTGCGTGCATTAGGGCTGCAGAAGTCTTGGCTTAGTACGGAGAAGGTCAGAATTTGAGTGGGGTGGGGTCTCAGCAGATGTCTAGTATAACCCACACACACAAAATCCCCACCACAATATGACCTGACCATCGGAGGTCCATCTTATGTTTGCAGACCTCCAAGGAGGGAGAGCTCTCCTTGTTAGAAGCATAGTCATGTCGGTGAAACTTTCCAGGCATCTCCTGTGGGCTGGACCTGGGCCAAGCACTAGAGGCACAAAGAAAGGCCAAAAAAGGCAGTGCCTGCCCTCAGGGAGCTCCTGGGCTGATGGGGAGACCAGAGGAAAACAGCTCTGTCCAGCTGAGAGGCCTGCAGGATGAATCAGGGTTATCTCAGGCACTGTTGATAAGGATTAGGAAAGGGTCCTCTCAGACAGAAGGAGAAAGCCAAGAGGGAGCAGAGCATTCCAGGCACAGACGATGGTCAAGGATGATGCCCAGAATCAGGAGATGTGGGGCAGCCTGCTGGGGGGGTGTATGAAGAATGGGGAGGGGGTGGGGGCTAGGTTAAAGAGGGCTTTGGTGTTTGATCCTGCTTGTGACAGGCAGCCATGTTGGGACAATGAGTGTGAGCTCTGTGGGAGAGACCCTCCCAGCAGCTCCTGCCAGAGGCCAGGCTGGGGGCCAGGGGAAGCTGAAGGCCTACACCCATCCAGCTAGGGGCAGCAGTCAGCGGAGAGGAGGGGGCACATATGACAGGTGATGAAAGGAGAGTGGACGGGACTTGGTAACAGAAATTGGAGTTGGGGGAGAGGTGAGCCAGAGTGACTGGGAAGATGGGTGGGGAGGGCTTGGTGAAAGCAATGATTCCCTGATAGCAATCCCCAGTTCATGAGAATTCTGGCCAAAGTGACTGCCTGAAGAGACAGCTGCCAGCTACCACCTCCGTGTATTGGAGATGTCTAGGAAGGAGGATTGGCAGGCCTTGGTGAAACACTGGGACCTGGGCAGAGTCCAGGAGGATGGCTAGCGGGGGAGCCTGAGGGCCTGGGAGGATGTCGGGGAGGGGAGGGGGGTGTCCTCGACTGTAAGAGTTAAGAGGAGGAGAAGGGGAGGGGAGAGACAGAGTTGTGTTTTGGATGTGCTAAGTGGGGGATATCTATGGGACACTGGTTTGGGAGGACCCGTAGGCAGATGGAGGTTAAGAGGAAAATTTGGGCCAGATAAATAGATTTGGGGACTTTATGGCTAGAATTGATCATTGCAACCACTGGGGTGGAGGAGAGCCCTAAGTGAAATGAGAGGGGGAGATGAAGACCCTTTGTGGACACCCCCTTTGGCAAGGCTCATGTGGACAGAGCCCCAGTGGGAGGAGAGCCTGGAGACAGGTGGTCATGGGGTGTGAAGGGAGAGGAGGGGGAGTGGCCACAGAGGGTCCAAGGAGAGGCTTGAGAAAAGGCCATTAGCTAAGAGACCACCCGTCACTGGAGTCTTCTCAGGTGAGTGAAGAGATGAGAAGCAAGGCAGAGGGAAGGAAGGGGAGGCGCCAGGTGGCTTCCTCAAGGAGTATGAGAAGGTTTGAAAGAACCGCGGAGAGGGAGGTGATGAGGTGGATGATGAGAGAGGCATGGCAGGATGGCTGAGCAGCAGTGAGGGCCCAGCGAGGCTGTAGAACAGCTGTTAGTAGTGGACCCATCAGAACATGACTTCTCCATTTTGAGTCAGCAGCGAAGGCTGCTCTCTGGGGGGAGTGACCAAGACCGAGGCAAGATGAGCACAGAGAGAAGGGGGTCAGGAACTTGACAGAGAGGATGGTGCAGCTGTACCAGCTCATGGGAGGAAAGGCAAGGCTGTGAGCCAGGACCTGAGCTCCCTGAGAAAGGGAGGCTCACAGTCTGGATTGGACAACAGACCCCTAAGGAGGAGGATGGCAGAGGGAGACTTGGGAAGTAGCAAGGGGCCAAGAGCCCCTGCCTGAGGAAGGGAGCGAGCGAGCAGCTGGACATAGTGCATAGACAGCCCAGAAGGGGAGAGGAGGAGTATGGATCCTCTTCCGAGTCACACCCTCTAACCAGAGGTGGCCCCAGGGGTCCACCTGGGCCCTCTGCTCTTCTGCCCCAGCTTGCCTCACTGGGTGATTCCATCAGCTCCCATGGAGGTACAGAATGACCGCTGTCTGTTGGATCTCTCCCTCTGCTGGATCTACTCCAGAACTCCACTGCCCTCCCAGCCCTTTTGGTGGGGTTCTGTCTGCCCCACCCTTCCTCCCCAAGATGAGCAGAACCTTGTTATCTGCCATGAACTGAAGCTGAAGAGGAGCCATCCTTTTGGGACAAGGGAGTGACTGGGTTTTCTTTCATATTTCTCAGGCTTAGCAAAGCTTGACATACACTAAGCACTTAATAAATCTCCTTCAGAAACAGCTGATTCTTAGGTATCTGCCAGCATGGGTAGCACATGTCAGCTGTGAGGAGGCTTCTCCCAACTCCCAGCCTCTGGAGTAAGCCTGTAGTCCTGCAGTGGGATCCTAGGGCTTTCCTTGGGAGCCAGGGAGGATTCTTTCATACCATCAATCAACCTGAAGAAGCTTCTTAGAAAGGGATATTTACTAAGGAGGTTCCATCAGAACACCCCCCGAAAAATCTGTGACTCAGTCTCCCACAAGTGCCTGCAGAGTCCAGGGTGAGCCCACCTGGCAGAAGGGTCACCCACACAGCCCTCTGGTCACCTCCTCCCTGACCCATAGTGACTGTCTTTTTGTCCAAGTGTCCCTCCCGGGCTTTTGGTGCAGGTCTTGTAGCCTGCTGCTGTCCTCTAAGGGCACATCCTGCAGGCCCTTGAGAGCTCAGCCAGAGGAAGGCCCTTCTTCTCCTCCTCTTCCTCACCCCTGCCCCCTGTCCCCCGAGCTGTAGCTAGAAGGCCTGTCTTCCTGGGATTTCTGGCGTGACTCCAGTTCTCTCCCTTGTCAGTGTAGACGTGGCCCATGGTGGATGGCCAGGTCATGTTATACAGTGTGGTGTGGCCTGAGCCTTGTGTCCCTACTGAAGTGGGCTGCCTGGCAGGACTGTCTGTCCCTGTGGAATTTCTCATGCCCAGAAGATGAGAAAAAGGTGTGATGAGGTGGTGTAGAGAGCACAGGGTGTGGTCATGGCCGACTCCCACAACCCCTGGGACCCTCTAGTTTGAGGAGGGGCTGACTGGTGCTTGGTGGCCATCCGGTGCCTTTTGCAGGGAAGTGGGGAAGATGCAGAAGGAGACAGTGGCCATCCAGACAGCCCTGGAGCAGCAGCGGCTGGAGAGGCACAACATCCTGCTGGCCTGCAAGGTCCAGGACATTGAGATCATCCTTTTGTCAGGCTCCCTGGACGAGATCATCCACATGGCGGTATGGCGGCCAGGCTGGGAACTCCAATCCCTGCTCCCCTCCCCAGAGGCTGGCCCATGATGAGCCAGGGTCCCCAAGGTGCGAACCCCTGCCCTCAACTTCTCCCAGGACTTGGCTCCTGATTGTCCCTGAGCCTTTGTCAAAGAGGCAGCTTGAGCCTGGGGTCACTAAGGCCTGGGTTCAAGTCCAACCTCAGACACAAAGCACTTTGCCTCTGTTTACCTCAGTCTTCTCATCTGTAAAGTGGGAATCATGGGAGAAGCACTGACTTCCCAGGGCTGTCGTAAAGCGCTTTGCAAACCTTAAGTGAGCACCATTAAGTGCCTGCTCATGCTTAGAACTGTAAGAAAACTTTAGACATTTGGTGCATACCTGTCCTTTGGAGCTCACAGCAAGTCCAGCAACATGTGCTATATCATTGGATCCATAGCTTGACATTCAAGGTTCTTGAAAGGCCTACCCAGCAGAGTCCAGGACGGAGGCTGACCCCAGGCAGCCTTCCAAGGTCCTGGCGCTGCTGGGGTACCCTTTCCCCCACATAGGCTTTTAGCAATTACAGAACATGAAAGACCTAGGACCAGCACCATCATCAGAAGCTCTGGAGGTCTGCTTTTACAGGGTGGGGGCGTCTTGCCCTGGGGTCTGCCCCATAGTGGAGGGAGGGCTGCCTTGGTTCAGGGCAGTGTCGGCCAGCCCAGGTGAGACACATGAATTAGGGCTGAGAGGCTGTGATCCCTGCTCCCCCATCTGCTGGGGGGCTTCTCAGTGTGGGAGGCCTGGCAGTGGAGAAGGGAAGACTTAAAGGTCTAGAGTCAGAGAACTGTAATTGATGCTCCTCATTGGTGTGGTGGTAATGGAGTTCTGAGCATCTCGTTAATATTGTCAGGAGCAGAGTCCCAAGGGCTTTTAGTTTTTTAGTTTTAGATTGTGGGAATAGAAGAGAAAACTTTGCACCACTATTGAAAAGTGACGTAAACTCTTTATGAAGTAGTGAGGTCCCCCTCCTGGAAGGCATTTGGGAATGGGCTGATTGTCCCTCTCTCTGGCATCCCTCTGAGCTTCCCTCTTTGGGCCAGTGCATATATTTGGGGGCTTGTGGTCTCCATAAAATTAACTCCCCCCAGCCTTTTCTCCCTCTTGTTCTGACAGCCTTACACGGAAGCCAGGCCAGTCCTGGCAGTATGGACCCAACACCCGCCTCTGTTTTTCAGGTGGGCACGGAAACTGAGAGCACACAGAGCGCTGTTGCCATCTATGAGCAGGAAGAAGCCTTGCAGATAGACTACAGCAGCCTCCGCGAGGACCTGAAGGTAACCCAGCGGCCCATGTCACTCATGCTATCAGCATGGGAGGGGAGGGTGGGTGGGCTCGAACCCTGGCACTCTTTGCTGGCTCCACAGGATCTGCAGTCTGATAAGGAGATAAAAGCGCAGCTGGGCCTCCTCCAGCAGCATCTGGCAACGCAAGAAGAAGTTTTACTGAAGACTACCGCACCCAATCTGCGAGCCCTGCAGAACCTGCAGACCGTGCAGGACAAATTCCAAGAGTCCATAGATGGTGAGGCAGGCTCCTTTGGCCTCTCTGCTGCACTGCCTCTGTCCCCCTTTAGTTTCTGGGTCAGCTGCCTTAGAGTGGTCACTGGGAGGAGCCTGTCCCCAAGTGCCCGGTGTGTCCCCCCCAGAACAGGCCATACTGGCTTGGGTGTGGGCAGGAAGTGTGGGTATGCAGCCAGCTGTGGGCAGGCCTGCTGGGGCACCAAGTCAGGGGCTCCTGGGCACTCTCTCTTAGCTTTTGAGGCCAGCAGGAAGGAGGCCAGAGTCTGTCGGCAAGAGTTTGAGCAGGTGAAGAAGAGGAGATGTGACCTTTTCAGCCAGTGCTTCGAGCATGTCTCAACGGCCATCGATCAGATCTATAAGAGGCTCTGCAGAAACAACAGTGCCCAGGTGCGCATGTGCATGGCCTTCTGGCCTCATCCTCCTGCTCACGAACAGGGCCAGCAGACACTGGCAGGGGAGAGTGGGGAAAACCTTGAGGCCGCTAACCGTCCCTGCCAGTCATGGCTCTGCCGACTGTTGGGCATCGAGTTCTGTCCACTCCTTGTGAGTAGCAAGCAGGGCTCCTGTTCCCCGGGGGCCCTCCTGCCTTGGTTTCTTTGTTTATCAGATGAGGGCATCTTTCCAGTTATGAGTGAATGCCTTCCAATGTTTCTTCCTTGTAGGATTTTGAGAATTCAGATTAATTTGTCCCACACTTTTCTGAAGCAGGAGACCATTTCTGTCTTAGCCACTCAGGAGGACCATGCCCCAAAGCAGGAGGACAAGTGCCCTACACTTGAGTCCCTGTAATCCAGTTATTCCAGTGACTGTGGCTGAGCCGACACTAGGGATGGTCTCCTACTAGAATACAGCTGATTCAGCCATCAGGGAGGAACTGCAGGCAGCCTTGAGCCCCATCAAGGCGAGGACTAAAGCAGGATGGGCAGCGGTCATCAGAGATGCCCAGGGTGTGCCCTCGAGGTCAGCCATGAGCAAGCTAGGCCAGAGAATCCGGGGCTTTTCGCCCCTCAGAAGCACTCCTTCATTCAAACGAGATTTTGTTCTCTCTCTCCGGCACTGCCGCCGGCAGAACAGAAGGCAAAGCTGGCTGGCTCTGCTTCTGTGGCCGGCTCTGGGAGGGGGGCAGTGGCGGCTTCGCCCGCTGTCTCCAGACCCGGGTCTGTGATTTCTCAGGCCTTTCAGAGCTGGCTTCCTCTGGAAGGCCGTTGTCTGCCTGCCGGCCGTAGTCCTGTTTCTGCTTTCTTCCTGGCGTCCTCTGGAACTGTCCCTTCCATCCCCTGACATTATGTACAGTGCAGAGTGTAGTAGTGTAGGGGTCCAAGTCAGGGCAGCAAGCATTTGTTAAGTGCCTGCTGTGTACCAAGCACAATGCTAAGCAAAAGGCAAAAACAGTCCTTGCCTTCAGAGAGCCTACAGTCAAGTAGGGAAGTTTGTTATTGTGGCGTTTGAGTCATTCACTTGTGTCTGATTCTGTGACCCCATGAGCCATCGCACACCAGGCCCTTCTGTCATCCGCTCTCTCCTGAAGTCTGTCCAGGCCATTGTCCATCACTTCCATGACCCTCGCCATTTATCTCCTCTGCCATCCCCTTCCCCTTTTGCTTTCAGTCTTTCCCAACATCAGGGCCTTTTCCAATGAATCCTGTCTTCTCATTATGTGCTCAGGGTATTTAAGCTTCTCCATCAGTATTTGACCTTCCAGTGAATTTGGTGGTGTTTAGTCACTTTTCACTTGTGTCTGACTCTTTGTGACCCCATTTGGGATTTTCTAGACAAAGATACTGGAGTGGTTTACCATTTCCTTCTCAAGTCCATTTTATAGATGGAGAAACTGAGGCAAACAGGTTTGTGTGACTTACCTAGGGTCACACAGCTCTTAAGTGTCTGAATTTAAGTGAGGCTGAATTTAAACTCAGGTCAGTGTGCTATCCAAAGTTTGAAAATGCTGCAGCCTTCAGCTTTCCTCATAGTCCAGCTCTCACAGCCATGCATTGTTACTGGGAAAAGCACAGTTCTGATGATACAGACCTTTGTCAGCAAGGTCATCTCTGCTTTTTAGCCTGCTGTCCACATTTGCCATAGCTTTCCTTCCAGGGAGCAAACATCTTTTAATTCCGTGCCTGCAGTCACCGTCTGTAGTGATCTTTGAGCCCAAGAATATAAAAATTGGACACTGCTTCCATTTTTTCTTCTCTCTTTTTGCCAGAAAGTGATGGGACCACTTACCAAGATCTTGGGTTTTTTGATGTTAAGCTTCAGTCCAGCTTTTACACCCTCCTCTTTCTCCCTCATCGAGAGGCTTCCTAATTCTTACTCTTCACTTTCTGCCTTCAGAGTGGTTTCCTCTGCATATCTGAGATTGTTGACATTTCTTCTGGCACCCTTAATTCCAGCTTTGGATTCCTCCAGCCTGGTATTTCACATGATGTGCTCTACATAGAAGTGAAATGAATGAGGTGATAATATACAGCCTTGCAGTACCCCTTTTCCAATCTTAACCAAGTAACTGCTCCATGGTTGGTTGGTTATGACTGTTGCTTCTTGGTCAAAATACAGGTTCCTTGGGAGACAAGTCAGGTGATCTGGTCTTCCTGTCTCTCTTAAGTCCTTGCCATATTTTGTTGTGATCCACACAGTCAAAGGCTTTAGTGGAGTCAGTGAAGCAGACATCACTCTTTTCCTGGAGCTCCCTGCTTTCTCCATGAGCCATCAAATGTTGGCAGTTTCATTTCTGTTTCCTTGGCCTGCTCCTCTGGTAGTTCTTGGTTCTCATATTGCTGACGCCCAGCTCACAGAAACCCCCTCCCCACCTCTCTCTGATTTTCAGATGCCTTCTCATCCTCTGGCCCCTTCCTTGCTCACACACATGCCCGAAGTCCCCCCAGCCTTAATCTTTATCTTGCTCCAGCCCTGCACTGCTTGGCTGTGGTCACTGCTGTCTATGCCAAGGCCCATCTCCTCACCTCCATCTCCCATCTCTTAAGTGTCTGGATGTCCTGTAGGCACAGTCACCTTGACAGATCCCAGACAGAGCCCTCTCCCTCCTGCCATCCTCCCAGCCACTTGGACTCTCAGCTTTGGAGTGAGGAGTCGTGCTGGTCACTTCCATGTCTTCTACCCCCCACATCCAGCACGGTGCCGACGCCTGGCCCTCTCCCTTCCTCTGACCCTGCCCTGTCCCTGTGGGGGGCTGGACCATGGCTGTAGGTGGGGGGAAGGATCGGCCTGCCTCTGAGTCTCCTCTCTCCAGCCCTCTTGTACTCAGTGACCAGAAGGGTTTGCCTAAAGGGCAGAAGTGACCATGTCTCCCTGCCCTGCCTGTCCCCTCCACAGACTCCTGGTAATGGCCAGAATCAAACATGAATTCTTCGGCCCTGCCTCCCTTTGCACTCTTCATCAGTGGCCCTGCCCAGAACCTTCTCCTTGGTCACCTCCATATCTTGACTTGAAGGGGCAGCCAGGGAGGCCTTTCTGGCCCCTTGGGCCTGGTGCCTGCCCATGAGACTCCTCCCACTTTTCCTGTTCTTGTCTGGTTGGTACCGAGTGTTTTGCCATAGTTAGTTGTGTCTCTGTGAGGCCCTCGAGGGTAGGGGCTGGTTCTGCCTATCTGATTTCCCAGTGCTTGGCACAGTGCCTGGTACACAGCAGGCACTTAAACTGTGCTTCCTGGCCCCTCCCCCAGGCTCTCTCTGACCTCCGTTCACAAGTGTCATCCAGTCGCAGACCATGAGCCGCCTATGGCTCCATCCTCCCAGGATAGAATGAATGTTCATTGTTGCACCTGCCTCTTCCCACTCACCCCATCGGGGCCTGGCCTTCCGTGGGTTTTAGCGCATGGCATTTATGGATGCTGCCCACTCTTGGTGGACAGGACCCCTTTCTGTGCCCCCAAGAGATCTGTGAAGGGGTCAAGAAGCCAGGGCACATCGCTTGGGAAGGGAATGGCCCAAGGGCAGTGACCAGCTGCAGTCCCTGGGCCCCTGATCTGCTGTCTGCCTGCCTAGGCTTGGGCCCTGGTGGAAGCTCTTGGCTGGGTTGCACCTGGTTTTTCAGAGGGGATGGAGAGGGAGAGAAGGGGAGACTGAGGCATACTCCTCCCACCAAATGTTGCAGGCCTTTCTCAGCCCTGAGAACCCAGAGGAGCCGTATCTGGAAGGGATCAGCTACAACTGTGTGGCACCCGGCAAGCGCTTCATGCCCATGGACAACCTGTCAGGCGGAGAGAAGTGTGTGGCGGCACTGGCCCTCTTGTTTGCCGTGCACAGGTGGGTGTCAGGGCCACTCGTGGCAGAGAGCACAGTGTTGAGTTATTCCATTTTGTGACTACTAAATCACTTCTGCTGAGCGAATGTCATCGAGGCCCAGGGGTGCCGGGTACTCATGTTGGCAGCACTTGGCAGACCTAGCATTGATGGCCGTTTCACACACTGGTTTGCCCCTTGTGGTAAGGGCTCACTGTGCGTCAGGAGTAGACCCCTACCTCCAGGGGCTGTGGCTGCACTGGGTGCTAAGGCCCCTGGGGGTGGTGGCTGCTTCCTCAGCCTGCTCTGGCCCCTGGCCTAAGGGCCCTCCAGGAGCTGCCTACCTGCCACTCACACCACCGTCTTTTTCAGCTTCCGCCCAGCACCATTCTTTGTCCTCGATGAGGTGGATGCAGCCTTGGACAACACAAACATTGGCAAGGTGAGCCCTGGGGGGGCCCTGCTGGGCCTGCTTAGAGAGAGGAGGTCAAATGGGTCACTTGATTAAAGGTGGCACTCCTGGGGCTATGGCCCCTTGGCTGGACCAGAGCCCACACACTGCTTGGTGAAGCCCACCGATGCCTATGGTGTCAGGGGTCTCAGAGAAGAACCTCTGCCCCAGCCCACCCACGCACCTAGAGGGAAGGGGCCGCTACCAGCCAAGGTGCTCATTCACTTGCAGGCACCTTCAGGGTTCAGCCTATCCCTGGCTAGGGTCTTTGTGTTCCCTTCTAAGGAGGGCTGGAGCTCTAGGAAAACCCCCAGGCCATAGGCAGAGCTCCTAGGGACCCCCAGCCTGATACAGCAGTGACTTCAGCCCCACCTGGGCTGACCCTGAACCTGACCTTTCTCATCTGTCAAGTAGGGGCCATGCTACCTGGAAGCTGGGAAGGGCAGGCACAGGACCAAGGGCAGGCACAGGACCAAGGCCTGGCTCTGGGAGTGCAGCCGGGCTGGGCCCACAGGACCACTGTCTGTCACTGGGAAGAAATTGGGCTGGTGGGGGGCTGACTCTGAGACCTGCCATGGAAGAATGGTTTGTGGGGGAGATGGTAGAGGGAGCAGGCTGGACCTGAACAGGAGTCTCTCCAGGCCTGCCTTCCCTCCCTCCCAGGGCACATCTGGGCAGCCCCTGAGGCTGGGGGGCCAGGCTAAAACCTGCGGCCGCTTTGTGGGGGCAGGTGTCGAGCTACATGAGGGAGCAGGCCCACGAGTATGTCCAGATGATCGTCATTTCCCTTAAGGAGGAGTTCTACTCCAAAGCTGATGCACTCGTGGGCATCTACCCAGAGGTAATGCCCACAGAGGGGCCCCCGGCAACCATCCCCTCCCCTGGGCCCAGACCTCTTGGTTTCTCCTCTATGCCTGTCTCTGTCACTGTCTCCGTCTGTGCCCATCTTTCGTCTCGAAGAGGTGCTAACACCAGGCCGCTGTGCTGGGGCCCTGATGGCCCCAGTCCTTCCCTGCTGCCTTTGGGGCGCCTTGGGAGGCGGTAGCCCCACGTATCACCCCCGCTCCAGCATTCCTGTCCCGTCAGTGTGAGTGCATGGCCTGGACATTGGCTCAGTGACATCTCTTTCTTCCCCATTAAATGTCCATTAACGTCCATAATGTCCAAAGCATGTAGAGCTGTCCAAGACCCTCGCCAACCTCTGGTGGCTGGGGCTGGCCTGGGGGTGGAGGGAATTTTTGAAGAAATCTCCTGGGAGACCCGTGATCTGACTGCCCCCTTTCCACCCCCTCCCCACCGTTCCCTGTCCCCCTTTCTAAAAGGATGTCATCTCCACTTCCATTCCAGCAAGGGGACTGCATGTTCAGCCGAGTCCTGACCCTGGACCTGTCTTTGTACCCAGACAGTGACAACCAGCAGCATCGAGTCAGGCGCCGAGAAAGCCGTTCGAGGCTCACCTAGGGCCCCCAGGGGTAGAGGAAGGGCTGGGGGCACAGGGCTGACCTGGGCAGAATCCAGGTGCTCAAGACCTGAATGGGAAACAAGATTCTGCCATTAGAATTAGAAGCACTTGGCCCCCCCAGCCCCCCTCACTCCAAGGCCACAGAGTACCCAGGCGCCCCATTTTGTTTGATATGTTCAGAGAAAATAAACTTTGTACTTGCAGAGCTGGTTCTCCCTCACTTGTTTTATTAAATGCTACCACAGTAAATGAGGTCTATGGGCCTCAGGGGACAGGGGAGTCACCGTCCAGCCAGGTGGAAACCGCCTCGGAACACACATGGGGGAAGGATGGGCTGCTGGGAGCCAGCCAATGCCCAGAAAGCCCTCTATACTCACTTCCCAGCCCAAGGTGCCCCCAGGACCAGGAACCTCATGGGCTTCCCCTGTGACTCCTGGCTGGGCTCAGGCACCAGTGGGGACAGCATTTGGGACTCAGGGAGACCCAGGTTCTAGTCCTGCTCCAGATCCCAGCTAAGTGACCCATCTGTGAAATGGGGCTGCCAACAACCCCCTCCCGAGGGCTGGGCCCACCTTAAATGCCTATATAAATGCTGCCATTATTGAGGACACATGGCATGGGGGCCAGTGAGGAGAGCAATGAAGGTCAATACTGTGCACTATCATTGAGTAACCAGGGTCACAGCACCATCCACTCTGCTCCCCAGGCTGTCAGACCCCGTCATTTCTGAGCCCCACCCAGGAACTCCTTCCCCCCCATTTACCTGCAAACAAACTGGCAGCTGGGGCTGGGGCCTTCCCTTTCCCCCTCCTCTGAGGGGAAGGGTTCTGACTGGGGTGGGTCTGTTCTGAATGAGGTGACCAACTGAGGTTGCTGAGTCCTGACTGGTCAGAGGGCATAGCCACACCTGCAGCCCATCCAAAGCTTTTCTGGTACCCCTCCCCCTGGGTCTTTCTTTTCAGTCCCTTCTTGGTCACTGACCCCTTTTATTAACACAAATACACATCACTGTTGACAAATTCCTCTTGCCCAGAAAATCTGCCTCAGTTTCCTTATCTGTCAGATGATCTGGAGAAGGACATGGCAGATCACTTCCAGTATCCTGACCAGGAAAACCCAAAATGGGGTCACGGAGAGTTGGATATGGCTGAGAAAGGAGATACTGGCTTTCTTCTCATTTCAAGGGAGATGTGTTCTCCTGAGAGTCAAAACTGAACAAGACACTGGGCAGATGCTGGGCCAGAGACATGCTACACCCTCTGATCTGAGGACATGCAGTGGCTTGCTATGGTGCCCAGGGCTGCACCAGTCACTGCTGGAAACACCACTATAACAGCCCACTCTTTTTAGGGCAAAAGAGGCTTGGTTACAGACTTAGCTGTTGAAAGGCTGGAGTAAATACACCAGAAGCATGGGGTATAGAGGTGATCATCTGCTAGTCTGGTCTGGGAAGACCCTCAAACCACCCTGGCCTCTGCAAAGTGGTGCCCCAAGAGCTCACCACAGAAGAGGCCTGTCTGGCCCCGGGCCTTGATAGAGCACTTAGCAGGCCTGGCCCACAGCCCATGTCAAGCACCAGGCCCAGCCCCACCATCTTCACACCAAACCCCTCCAAGCTTTCTGGCCCTGTTGTTCAGTCATTCTCCATCTGGTCCTCCTCTTCCTGACCCCCTCTTTTGCCATTTCCTTCTCCAACTCATTTGACAGATGAGGAAACTGAGGCAAACAGGGTGAAGTGACTTTGCCCAGGGTCACACAGCTAATAAGTGTCTAAGGCCACATTTGAACTTGGGTCTTCTTAATCGCAAGCAGGCCCAATGCTCTGTGCCACCTTAGAGCCCAAAAACCTTGCACCCTCACAGCCCTCCAGTGAAGGCCTATTAGTCAGGCCTGCTCTGAGCTGACCCAACCAGAGCAGGGTGGAGCCTTGTCAGCACTTCCCTTAACGTAAATTAAGAGGATGCTTATACCCTCAAACTGGCTAAGGCCACATTGTCAGAAAAAGCACTTCTCTCCACACCCAAGAGGCCTCACTTGGTCTGAAGCTCATTTGCATTCCCAATGTCTGGGATGTGTTCAGAGGTTCTGATGCTTGAGCCTAAGGGGGGGGGGGAAGAGATCTTTTCCTCTCCACGGGGTCTACCTATAGGGGAACGGGCTCCTCGCCATAGGGTCTGCAGATGGGGTGGGGGTCTCCTCTCCAGGGGTCTGCCCAGAGGGGGGGGGGGTCTTCTCTCCCCAAAGGCCACCCTTGACAGGATGGGCCCCAGCGGACGATGAAGCATTCACTACTCAGCTTTGAGCTCACTCAGGCTTTATTTTACCCACCAGAGACCCGCCTCCCATTTCCTGGCGCCCCTCAGGGCTCCTTCTCTCCCAGGAGGGGAAGTGCCGGGGTGGGGGTGGGGGGGTAGGCAGAGACTGTTGGGGATGGGCCTAATCCTAACCCACATGCCAAGCCAGGTGCCCTCCAGCCAAAGGCAGGACGCTTCCCAATGCCAGCGGAGTCCTGCCTGGTTAGGAGTGGTGCAGGCCCTTGGCAAATGTCTGCCTATGCCATTTGACCTGGGCCCACAGGCCCCTCCTCTGGCCAGTGCTCTCACCACCTGAGTCTTGGGGTAAAGGAGTGTGACATCCTGAGGGTCCCCCGGGGCTTCTCTGGGGAACAGAAGGAAGACCCCTCCTCCCTGCCTCAGCACAGCCCCAAGCCCTTCTCTTTCTAGTTGACAAAATAAATGTCTCTAATGTGTCTGTGCCCCAGAAGCCACCCCAAGGCTGGGGTCTCTAGTTTCCTCATTCCTTGGCACCCTGGGGTGGGGGCGGGGTCACAAAGCAGTTCCATCTGCCCCCACCTCCCTCCATAAAGGGTCTTCACAACAGGGAGGCCAGCATTGGACTTTATCCCTGAGGTAGTTGTCCGAGGGTCCTTTCCAAGTAGACCTGAAATGTCAGACAGACAATCCCTAGTAGTTGTGTGCACAGAGGACCCACCCCGCCCCACCCTGGGCCACACCCCTCCAGCTTTCTCTGGGTGCTTCCCTCAGTGGGGGTCCCGGGGCCGGCACTGGTTGTTGAGAGGCTGGTTTTCCAGGTGCAGGTCTCAGTGTTCTCTGGGATCTCAAGACCCTCCAGAGTCGTCTGTCAAAGACACAGCAAACACTGCACTCAGGGGCCGGGCAGGCCCCAAGAGAGGGTACTCTCGCCTCCCCCATCCCAGGCCCCTCCCCAAGAACACAGACCTGGATCCGAAGGTCGGATTCTCTTGGGAGCATGGAGGCTATTCTCTCCCAGCTTTCTCTTGGCACAGTCCTGGCAGGCACTGCCTGGGGTGCAGACACAGATCTCACCCCATGAGAAGAGCCTGCAGGGCCCCAGACCCTTCCAACACTGCCACAGGTGGCTTGCTGATGGGGGAACCCCAAGTCTGGGGGCCAGACTCCTCATGGAGTGATGATCAAAGGGGCTTAGCCCGTCCCCAGGTCAAGCATTCCCCCCACCCAGGGCCAGAGGCATGGTCTTTACCTAACAGTGTTGTACTGTCCACTCGGTCAGCATCTACAAGTGACAAGAAAAATTCCATGAGCCCCAGGGTGCCTGGGTCCCCACTTGGGTCACATCTCAGCCCTCCAGGACCTGGCCCACAGCACAACCCCAAGCCACATCTGTTCTCTCAGGGAGCAAACCTGAGATCAACTAGCACTGATTAAGCACCTGCTGTATTCAGGGGCCGACAACTATATTTTAGATGCTATGTGCCTCACACCTGGCCCCAGGGGTGGGGAACCACACGGTGCCTCCTAGGTCCTTGGGTGCCCCTCTGGTGGTTCTGATTTGGTATGTTTCATGTGAGAGTGAGGCAGGGAGAGGAGCGCCCGCTTTCTGTTCATCTTGTGGCTCAGCTGTCTAAGTCCTGTACCCCACCCTCCAACCCTTCCAGTCACCCTTCAAAGGGAGAACTGGCGGGACTAACCTAAGCCGAAGACATCAATGTTAATAGTGCTGTTAATAACATATCAGTGCAGCGCCAGGGACACGGGGCCACCAGACCCCACCCTCCTCTGGGGACATCCTCTGACCGCTCCGCAAAAGCAGCCGTGACCCGTCAGAATGCACCATGTTGAACCGTGAGCCATCCACCCATCAGCAGACCCTTCCCACCCTCCTTGCCCCGGGATAGGCCGACTCTAGCAGCCCAGCCTTGAGCGCTGCAGAGCCCCAAGTGTCAGCAGCTGTGCCTCATGGTCCCCCACCCCTCACTTTCACAGACATAGGCTCCTGCGCACCCGGACTCCGTTGCCTGCAGATCTGGGCAGCGAGGTCTTGCACGTATTCAGGAAAGCGGTCGAAGCAGTCCCCGTAGGAGACAACTTTGATGCCATGCAGAAGCATGTCAGCCTGGTGCTTGAAGAAGTGGTCTTCGTCCTCCTTGAGCACCACCATGAAGTGCTCCAGGTCGACCCTGTCCTGCACAGAGTACAGGAAGAGGGCCTGGAAGATCTGGTCCCTCAGCGTCTCGCCGCAACCCACAAACAGAAAGGACTTGGTCCGGTACAAGTTCTGCAGGACTTCCTAGGAGCAAACAAGCAGCGAGAGCTCGGGCCTGACCCCCTACTGCTCCCAAGATCAGACATCACATGGTCTGTTGTCAGCGGACACCACCCCCACAAGCCCCTCCAGTTTTGGCCCCATGCCTTCTCTCTGGCCCCCAGGACAGGCCTGACAGGCTCTCCTTCCTCTGCTCTCTGGCTTCCTACAGGAAGCCTCCCCTGCTCTGTATAGATTCATCTGTATGTTGGCTCCCCTATTTGACTGTAAGCTCCTTGATGGCAGGGACTGTCCTCTGCCTCTTTATGTAGCACATAGAAGAGACTTAAGAAATATCTATCAAAGGAAGGAATGACCAAGGCAGAGGCCACCAGGCCACTCCCACCAAGCACCAGGCCTTCTCCTGAGGCCCGCACGACCCCCCCAACCCTGGGGCCTCAGACCTGCCTCCTCTGCCAAGGCCACTTCCAGCTCCAACCTTCTCCCCCGGGGGGCAGCCAGAGACTGCAGCCTTGTGCAATTCCCTATTGAATGCTCTCTGTGCTCGTCACCCCCCAGGGGAAGGTGACCTCCTCCTGAAGAGGGATTGGGCTTGTTCTCACCAATCTGTGGCTGGCACACAGTACGCACTTCAGAAATGCTGCTAACTCGGTTACCTATGAAACCATGCACAGTATGGCTTTCTCATTTTGGGGTTTGGGCACATCAGCCAGAGCCCAGTGGCTGCGTTACACTCACCCCTAAAGCTCACCCCAAAGGCCTACTTGGTTAATAAAGCTTTAGGAGATGCCTGGGCGTACTTTGGGTGGGATTTTCATCTGATCTGTTTTTCTGAATCTTAAGGATTTGGAAGAGGAGGAGGAGGAAGAGGAAGGCACATTGAGGAGAAGGCTGTGATGAAACAATCCCACCAGAAAAGCCTCCTTTTCAGAATCCACAGGTGGCTCAGACGCAGCTATGGCCCTGCCAAACTCAGCAGCCCCGAAGGCCCCAGGGCACAGAGCTGGTGAAAGCTACAACCAGCTAATCATCTTGGGGGGCACTTTTTTTTTAAGCTTAAAAATTTTCAAGTCCTCAAATTTAATTTTAGAAAAAAATCCACTGAGCAAAGAAGCAAAAAATGACCTTGGTAAAAGCTGAAGTTAGTAAGAAGCGGAGGACAGCCCCAGAAACGTGGAAAAGCACAGAGGAGCCAAGAGTGAACAGGAAGCAGCAGGGCAGCAGGCTACCCACCAACCCAAGGGCTGACAGTGACTTCTTAGGGGCCCACAAGTGGCCAGTGGGGGACACTCTGCTATGGGGCAGGAATCCCAGGAGCAGGGCCTGGTGCTGCTGCAGCCAGGACGGCCCACAAGGGTCTGGGGGACCCAGGCTTCCTCTGAGCTGCCAGCAGACAATGCTGCCCACGAGCTGCTGGGGGCCAAGAAGGAGCCCAGGCTCCAAGGGCCTCCAGGAGGTGGGGTTCTCAGCATACCAAGCTGGCCCAGGCTTTGGAGGGCACTGGGAGGTTTTTACCCTTTCTGGGAAGTACAAAGCTAAAGGCTCGAGAGCTGGCAGTGCCCTTTCATTTTACAGGTAGGGAAACTGAGGCCCAGACAAGCAAAAGGACTGTCCTGCTGTCACACAAGGAGTCCCCCAGTAGAGCTAGAATGGGAAGCCAGGTGCTCTGACTCACGGATGCCCACCCCATGGACAGCACTAATGTGCTAACATACCATGACTTCTGGGTCCTGGGTCACATCTTTATATCCAGAAGGATCTAAAACCATCCCACAGGGATCTGTGTATAAGCCATGTATGTGAAGGACGCCATACTTCATGTGCCCTCTGGCCCACTGGAGAACCTGCCAAAGGAAGTCCAAGTTGAATCTTTGCCAGTGATCTCAGCAGAAGCCAGACTCATCTTCTGTCCTTTCCTCTCTCCTAGAAAGGAGGCCACTAGCAGCTTACTTAGGGATGCTTTCTTGCTAAACGTCCTTGGGGTGCCAGGGTACCCCAGAATCACAGGCAGCGTGAACAAGCCCAGTCTCCATGGCACCTCCCCAGACCGCCTCCCAGCACACCTCCTGGGGACAGGGCTTTTGGGCTGTCCCACAGGGCTCTGCCTCCCTTTGGGGACCAGCTCATGGAATCAGAGGAAGCACGAGGGAAGCAAACCTTCAGCATAAATTTGGCTTCCACCCCGTCACCATTCACGAGAACCAGAGCAAGTCACCTAAGTGCTCTGTGCCTTCTCCACAGCCTCCTTCAGAGGCCTCCTCAGAGGAGCCAGCAATGCTGAGTTGCCACCTGACAAGCAGGCACCCCAAGTCTGCAGAGCAGAGACAGGCCCACAAACATCAAGCAGATGGGGTAGGACGGTCGACCCTGAGGCACAAGGCAGCTGCAGCAGCTTCAACAGGCCCATCCCTGGACTGTCTCCAACTCACTCTGTCTGTGCTGTTGTGGGCACACCATCCCTCCCATCAGACTGGAAACTTCCTGAGGACAAGGTCCCTTGATCTGGTCTTTCATCTCCAGTGCCCAGCAGAGGGCCTGGCACATGGCACAGTGCCCTGCTGACTTGGCATGCCCATAGGACTACCCAATTCCCTGGGAGAAGGCATCACAAATCACCATTCAGGGAAAATCTACTCTCCCAGCTGTTTCTCCCCCCATTCCATCACAGTGTATACCAGGGACAGGGACCCCATGTAACCTTCCGAGTCCAGCTTTTACAGAACAAACCCTTTTATTGAGGGGCTTTGTTCTGTGAAGTCTGGATGCAAAGGGCCTCCCTCAAGGACCTAGAGGGCCGCACGTGGCCTCCCCAGCCTGATCTATACTTAGCCAGCTGATTCTTTGTTTTTAAACGTTCCCATTAATGACTGAAGACTCTGGATTTCATGGTCTTGTACAGGCAAGTTCAAGGCTGGCCAAGGAGGGGGAAATGTTACAACTGGGGGTGGAAGGGACTGGCTATTTCCAGCTCCAAACTCTGCTTCATTAGGAGTCTCCAGTAACAGCAGGACCAAGTGCCCCTTTGAGTTAGGACCCTGGCTTTGGCCCAACTCTACTTCTAGACAGCTCTGGGAGGCCGCACCAGGCGCTCCACACTCTGGGCCTCAGTTCCTTCCATGACAGGAGGAACAGCAGGCCATGCCCTACCTTGGTCTTGTCCTTCAGGTCTAAGGATTCCATGGGCTTGCTCTGCTGTTGCCCGAAGATTTCTAGCAGGTTGTCATAGTTGGTGGTAAGGACCATGGTACCGCGCTCCATGAGGCTGAGGATCGACTGCAGCACTGTGGGGTTCTGGATGTGCTGCTCCAAGTTGTCAAAGACTTCCATTAGACAGTCCTGGAAAAAGTTGGGCTTTGTGTCCCCCGTGCGCTGTGAAGACAAAAGCATGCTGCTCCGTGACCAGGGGAACCCCCAGGCCACCCCTCCTTAGAGCTGGCCAGCCAAGGCCAAGGGGTGTATCCGGGCGCACTGGCCAGGGGCCAACTAAGGGGCACAAGTCGGGTGTGACTCCAAATCCCCAACTCTCTGGAATCCCAGAACCTGTTATCAGCTTTCAGGCTACAGTCACTAGAGAGCCTGTGAAGCCTGCACCAGGCCAGGAGCAGAGCTAGCACTTCAGGTTACGGAGGCAGGGTAGCTCACTGAATGGTTGAGACTGGATAAGGCCTGAGGTGACCCACCCATGGGCCCAGGTGGGCCAGCGCTAGGACTTCAGCTCATGTCTTTAAAGAGCAGCAATTTATGCCCCCCAGGAGAGGGGTTTTGTTTTGGAAGTGTTTCTTTCGCTGATAAAGAGGCAGCCTCACACAGCGCCTGGAGGTTAGAGAGTGCAGGAGACCAGGGCCTGTGTTCCCCTCTGACCTTCTGGATGCCCCACACACCTAAGACTGCGCTGCTGACCTGCATCAGTCACGTGAGTTTCTTCAGCTGAGAATTCCCTAAAAACCAGTAAAAACACCTGGTCCCAAGCCAGACCCTAGTCCTGACTCTGACAGCTGAGGGTGAAGACAGCTAAAGGTGGGAGCAGGGTACTTTGCACACACTCTCTCACCCAAGCCTCAGGCACCAGAGGCCTAAGGGGTTCTCCCAGGCTGGAACCTTACCGGTGACATCTTTCGGATCAGGTCATGAGCAACCACAAGCAGGTCTCGGTCTTTCATCACTTTCCTCCGGAATTCTGCCACGTCCCCCGGATGCAGGACCTCCAGCTGCTCAGCCGCTTCCAGGACAGCTTCGATGCAGCTCCTCCAGGAGCAGAGGGCGCGGATGCCAGGGGCCACAGCGGCACTGACGCCTGTACCAATGACCAGCAACAGGTCATGGGGCTGCTTCCTTATCAGACTTTTTAAAAACTTCCTGGAGGAAAAGAAAGAGGGTGGGATCCTCTTTCAGAGGCCAGCAGATCACAGCCCCGTTGCCCCCCACCTCACACTGGGGGCACCCGGGCACCCCTGCTCCTATCTCAGGTTCATGTCGGGCAGGGTCCACAGCTTTCTCCTTGTCAGCCCCACCTCCCTGTCGGCTCTGTGCCGGGCCCCACCGTGGCTCTAAGAAGCAACCAGGAGTCAGGTGAAAGAATACGTGGTAGCAATTGCTGAGCCTGAAATGCCTGCGGGAAACAAAGGAGCAACCAAAGGAGCCGTCCAAAAGCTGAGGGGGACAGCAACCTGCCCCTCCCAGCCCACCTTCCTTTCCTCCTGTTCATTTGCTTCACACAAAAGGCCTCATCTCCGGCCCTCCTGGAAAGGCCGGCTGGCTCACCCAGGGCACTGGGGGCCTCTTGGGCAGTGGCTCGACCCCAAGGTTTCTTCCTTCAACTCGTCATTTTCCAAAACTAGCAGTGGCTGGAGGCAGGCACTACACGGACAGGCATGGCCACTTCTTCCCAGGGGAGGGGCTCTGGGCCTTCCCAAGGGTGAAGGACCACAAAGGAGGCCATGGCCAGGTCTCTCGGCTCTCACCTGGACTTCTGTTCACTTCTATTGGCTGTCTTTTCTGTTGAATCCATCTGTGAATCCTGTGAAAGAGAAAAGCCATCAGGAGCTCAGCTGATCCCAGAGGCCTCACCCAAAGGGGCTAAAAGGAACGAGCAGGCCTTGTTAAACGCAAGCTCTCAGAGTATGTCACACATGTGCACACACATGTGCATACACTCACACACACATGCACACTACCATCAAAGGGCTCCCCCCACTCCTGGCTCCCACTCATCCAGGGCTCTCGCCGCTAAGCTTGGAGCCTGGAGAGGCAAGTGAATGTGAAAATGAGATTTGCAACCAAGCCAGAGAGACCTGGGAGAGAGGAGGGGGAGCTTCCTGCTGCCTTCAGGCATCCCAAGGGCTTTGCTGTGGCTTCTACCAGCTCAGCCTCGCTCTACTTGGCCTCAAAAGGCAAAGGGCAGACCCAGAGATACAAGGAACAGCAGCAGGCTCCCAGGCCTGGGACAGTGGTGGGACCTGTCTACCATTTCAATGGCCCACTGATACCTGGCACTCCAGCAGAGGAGGGAAAAAGGCTGCCTGCCAGGGCATAATGCAAGAGGGGTTCCTGCTTTGATTCCAGACTGGACTAGGGGACCTCTAACGGTTCCTTTTAACTTTAATACGGTTCTGAAATCTGAGACCACACAGAGGTCACCCAAAGGTCACCAGCCCCTAGCAATCCCCCCTCCCCTAATTTTCTCATTCCCATCTGCCTGGGTCTTTATGACCAAGGATACAGAAATTCAGGGCTATAAATTCAGCTTAATCTGACAAGGCCAGGCACAGTGCAGGGGGTTGGGGATGGACAAAAATGAACAATCTCACCCATTACAGTGCGCATTTTTTCCCCACTTATCAGTATTTTTTTTTCCAACTGCACGTAGAGATAGTTTTCAGCATTCACTTTTTTATAACATTTTGAGCTCCAGATTTTTTCCTCTCTTCCTCCTCTGATAGTCATGCTAAACATATTTCCACATTAGTCATGTGGTGAAAGAAGAATTGGAATAAAAGGGAAAAATCATAAGAAAAAAACCAAGACAAATGAAGATCGCCTGCTTCGCTCTGCACTCCTACTACACAGTTCTATCTCTGGCCTGGACAGCATTTTCCATCGTGAGTCTTTTGGATCTTCGCCTTGCTGAGAAGGGCTCGGCCTCAGTCAGTTATTACAGATACAACGTTGCTGTTTCTGTTAACAATGTTCCCCTCCCTCAGCATCAGTCCCTAAGAGTCTCTCCAGTATCCGCTCCTTTCTTACAGCACAGTGGTGTTCCAGTCCTTCCCCAGCTCATGGGTGTCCCCTCCATTTCTGGTTCTCCGCCTCCACAAAGGAGCTGCTGCCACTGCTTCTGCACATGTGGGTCCTTTTCCCTCTGACCTCTTTGGGCCTCAGCCAGAGCTGTGGAGTTGACACCTCGTTTCTGTCAGGGGAAGCCCTGGTGCTGATTCTCTCTCCAGCTCCTGCTTTTGGCAAAGGTCCCAGGGGCCCAGAGGGCTAAAAGCTTCCCTCCTGGGGAGCCACAGGCGAGGCTAGAGGGGCTGATTTCCACCCCACATCTCTGCGCTATCACTTTTGGGACCTTGCGTTGCCGGAAGTGCGAGTGCCTCGTTCTGCTGAGAGCCCAATGCAGGGCTCAGAGGCTGCTCCCCTGGCCGCCTCCCGAAAGGCGAGGTCCTGGGAGATCCGAGCTGTGGACTGATGGGTGAACCGTCCCCAGACAACAGGAGCCCCCCAGAACCCTTCGGCCACCCTCTCCCGGCAACACCAGCCCCGCTTCTTCCAGTCTCTTCAGCATCCAGGGCGGCTACTGTCTCTCCTTCCTTCTCTCCAGGGGCAGCAGGAGACCTCAGTGACAGAGCTGGGAGGGGAGGACCCCCAGGGCCTCTAGCCTGGACCCGGAGGGCTCTCAGAGCCCAGCGGGGCCCAGTGACCCTGGGTGTCCGTCTCTCGGAGGCGGCCAAGCTGTGCCAGGTCACTGGCCTCTCCTCCGGCGGCCAGAGTCGCACACAGCAGGCGCTTAATGAATGCGCAGACTTAGTGCACCCCTCCTCCCCCAGGCCGCGCCCCCTGACCCTCCACGGCACAGCCCCTCCCTCTCTAGGACCCTCCCCTTCCCCGACAGCTCAAGATCATCCTCCAGACCGGTAAACTGAGGCCCGGGTGCACCGGGTGGGCCGCCGGTGCTGGAGAAGGGGCGCCCAGGCCACCTCCCAGCGGCCTGCCTCAGTTTCCCCACCTACAAAATGGGAGCAAAAACAGCCCTGGGGGGGAACTGAGCCCCCCCCCACGACGGGGGAGGGAGCTGAGGAGGTTCGGTGACGAAGAGGGAGGGGGTTTTCCGTCCTCACTCACCGTGGGTGGGCGGTCTTGGGGCCCTGGAGCTGACCCTGGCCAGCAGACCTCTCAGCACCAGGGGTGGTGGCGGCAGCAGCTATCCCTCCTCCTCCTTCTCCTGGGGGTCGCAATCCAGGCTCCACATCCGCCACCTCCAGCCGGGGGAGGGGGAGGGGCGGGGGCGGCGCGCACCGCTCAGGATCCCGCGCAGGCGCACTCCTCGGCCAGGGGGCCGCGGCGCGCTCCCGGAGACCACCACGCGCAGGCGCGACCCTCTCTTGTGAGAAAGACCGTTAGGCGGGGAAGGCGGGCTCGGGGAAGGGGGGGGGGGGTGTCACCGTGACACGCAGGCGCAGACTTGGAGCTGAAGCGGAGAGGGAAGGGAGGGGAGGAAGAGAAGAGAAGAGAAGCGCGCTCGCGCGCACTCGTAACGACCGCCGGGGAAAACGTTAGCCGGAACAGGCACGCGCTCATTTATTCGGCACTCCCTCCCACGCGCAGGCGCGGGACGACGCTCCGCGCGCCCCTCCCGCGCAGGCGCGACCGGAAAGTCGGTCGGACCCCGGAAGTTAGATGGGAAACGACGCTCGGCCCCTACAAACGCTCGCCGGCTGGTGTCCTTGCCGAGCCTTCCGGCGGGATTCTCGTTCTACGCGCCGGAAAGTTCCGGCCACTCCTAATGCCTTTCCTCCTGGCCTCCTGCCAGACTGACCCAAATTCGCCCCGCCTCCCCGCAGACGCGCACGCCGTCACAATCACTGACCTCCAGCGGGGGGCAATGGAAACCATCCCTGCCCTCGAGGGGCTTCCACTCTATAGGGGGCCCAGGAGGGGAGGGGCAAGTGCCCCGGGGAAGGTGTCAGGGTTGAGCCGGGGCTGCGGGGGACGGCCCTCCTGGCAGGAGGAATGGTTGGGGCAAAGGCCTGAAGGTGGGAGATGGAGGCCTGCACTGGCCAGGCTGGGGGAGACGGATTGAGGACGCGAACGATTTACCTCCCTCACACAAAGGAGTCAGCCCCTCCTCCATCGTAGCCCCTCCTTTGAGGGACTCCCATTTGGGCTCTGTGATTTCCCACCTCCTTGTCTTTGCTTCCCCAGCTTCTGGGGCTCCCTCCAGGCTGTCTAGGGGAGCTGTCTAGCAGCTAGTTGGCCGTGAGCGAAGGGAGTTCAGGAAGGGGAGGAGGGGAAGTAGGGCTTGTGAAACGCCTGCCACGTGCCAGTACCCCCATTTTACAAAGGAGGAAACTAAGGCAGACAGCAGTTAAGTGACTTGCCCAGGATCACACAGCTGGGGTGTGTCTACAGGTGGGGTGTGTCTACATCTGGATTTGCACTAGAGTCTTCTTGCCTCCAGCCGTGCTCTATCCTTGGTACTCAGTATGTAGATTTGGGAATCCTCTCAACAGGTATTTATCCTTGGGGTTGTAGCTGAATCTTGAAAGAAGGGAGGCAAGGAGGAGGAGCATACCAGCCTAAGGCTTGGAGGTGGGAGATGGAGCGTCCCCTCTGCCTTCATCAGACCACATGGCCCATATCAAGTCCAGTTCTAGGTACCACCGAGGACATCCATCACCTGAAGACTCAGTTCTCAGTGTGTCTGAGTGGAGCCACCCAGGAATCAGGAAGGCCTGGGTTTGAGTTTGGCTCGATGACTGGACAGATCCCTTAACTCTGCCCAGACTCAGATCAGCCTTAGTAGGAAAGGGTTTGCTATCCTGTGTGTCCCTTCACAACCCAAAAGAGAAGAGAGGAAGAAAGGCCCCAGCAGAGCCTTGGGGAGCACCCAAAAATGGGAGTACCGGGTGGTCACCAAAGTCCTTTCTAACAGAATTCTGTGACTTGGCTCATTCACCCCACCCTGATTCATTTTAAACACTAGATGAAACAGCGCCAGCCAATAGCAGTGACTTCCTCAAGGCCAGAAAGTCTTGTAGGACCCCAGCATTCTGGCTCCCAGCCCAGGGGGCTCTCTCCACCACAGCAGGCTTCCCTTGCTCATAATCTCACTTCCATCACTGTAGCACCTCGCTCTCCCCTCCTTGGGGGGGACAAGTCACCGAGAGGCTAAGGGAGCCCAGAGACCATCTGGGACTGCCTCAGGTCATTGGAGCATCTGAGAAGGGGACAGACCGGTGATGCCAGGTTTAACATCTCAGAAGCCTCTGGCAGCCATGGGAGAGACAGTGATGGATGCATTTCTGGATCCAGTGGGAGCAGGCAGGCGCCATGGGGAGGGTCAGAAAGGCCACAGGAGAGCAGGTGTCCAAGGCCCTCAACCACCCTCAGAGCTCAGGGTCAGGCAGAGAAAGAGCATCCCCTCCCAGCACGTTGGGCTAAACATCAGCTCCCTCACTGCTGAAAAGCTTTCACTGCTCCCTGCTCCACCTCAGGCTCCTTTCCATCTCACTCCCTCCACCAGCTCCATGGTTCAGCTAGTCCCCAAAATTGCATGTGTGCCATCTCCAGCCACCACGATACCCACCAGGCTATCTCTCTGCTAGTAGTGCCCTCCTCCATCACCTGCTCCTCAGAGATCCTTCCCAGCTCAGAACAGACCCACCTCCTCCCCCCTGCTGAAGCCCCAGGTCCCAGACTGTAGCTCTGTCCTTTCGGACCCTCCCTCCCTGACAAACAGGAGCAGCAGGAAAGTAGGAGTTATCTTTCCCCTCTGAATCCTGATCTCCAAGGATGACCCTTGCACATATTAGGGCTGCATAAATGTTTCCTGATTTGAACAAAAGCTGAGCCAAGTCCCTCATTTTCTAGATAAGGAAACTGAGGCCAAGGAAGGACATACAGAGGGAGATTTGAACACAGCTCCTGCCTGGGACTCTAAGCCCAGCTCTTTTCCTGAGGCTGGGACCCTTTGCCCCACGGTACTTGTATGTCATGTTACTAGGAAGACCTTGTCAGTCCTTCTGGGGCAGGAGCAGCCCCCCAGGGCAAAGAGAGGTAGAGCTCAAAGCCAGAGCTGATGTTAAAGTCAGTTCCCCTTGGCCCAATGGAACAAGCTAGTTCATTACAGCTTGATGGAGTTGGCCCGGATGCAGGGTCCCCAGGGGCTCCTGTAGATTGAAAGGTGTGGAGGTTTCTCCCCAGCCCAGGACCAGGGGGATAACTGGTAGCTTACCACCTGCTCTGGATCTGCCTTTGCTTCCCTGCTCAGCTGGGCAAGGTCCTCCATATGCACCTGAGACTGAGAGCTGGGGGAACTTCAACCTCAAGGGGGAGGGAAGCTCCTTCATACACTCCTATCCCTACGTCATTCCCTTCTCCCTGATCTGGGACTGCAGGGTGGGCTCTCCCCTGGGGTGCCATCACTGGAGACCTGATGGCCTTCAGCCCCTCTGCCCAGTTTCTGCCCATGTGCAGGCTCCCTTGCAGTTACTGCCCTGCTCCTTCATAGGAGGAGGGGAAGAGGGAATGCTGGTGCCCAGGGAGAGGGGCAGGCGGGGACCTCTGATACTTCCCAAAACCCAGGCAGGCTCTGGAGAGAGGGGAGGGGGTCGAAAGACCCTTGAGGAGCACATGGGAGGTCTAGGGTCCTAGCCACTGGGAAGAGGCTGTAGGGGATAGAGTTACAAGGCATCCTCCTCCTAGAAGCCCCTCCTGAATTCTCCACAGCAAGGGATCCCCAAATGTCCCTTGTGCTATAGGCAGCATCAGAACTATGCCAATGACCACGTTGGCTTCCATCTGCTGGGGGTCTGTGGAATTGCAGCTGCTCTGCCATCTCTGTAGGAGTTGGGTCTTTCCCATTTTTGGTTCGCCCTTTCCTCAGCTGAGGCTCCTGCCCCAAGAACTAAAGGGCCAGTGCTCATGCTCCAAGTCCAAGGTCTGAGAAAACACCCTGCATCTTCCCCTGGCTCCTGAAATCCCAGTACTGAAGACCAACTCCAAGGCACCCCCCACCCCAGCTCCTGGATTCTGGGGCACCTCTCACACAAATGCCAAAGGCATCCCATATTCCTTAGTCAGTGCAGGGACAGAAAGTGCCCCTATGATTTCTGGACAGCAAGGCCTCCAAATTTGGTGGTGCTCAGACCAAAGATACCATATGAATTCTTGAATCAGTGGGGAGTCCCAGCAGGAATGTGGATCTTGGGGTCAGAAAGCCCTAGTCACTCACTCCGTTTTTCAATTTGAGTGGGAAAGGACTAAAGTGGCCAGCTAATCTGACCCTTCACAAAGTCTGTTCCCTTCTAGGTTTTGAAAATCGGGAATTTTGCCTCCAGGACAGGAATCTCACTTGTGCTATTCTCTGAGGTCTTTCAAAAACCTCCACATCAGCTCGTGCTGATCCCTATTCATGTCAAACCAAGATATTAATGGTCCTCTTTGAAAACAAAGGATGAACAACAACAGTTGTACCCCCAAGTTCATGGGGAACTGAGGGACTTAACTCATCAAGGACACTGACAAAACAATATCAAATGGAGCTATTACAGAATGGGCAGTCCACCCTAGCCCTATTTCACCTTGGCTTGGCACTGTCCAAATTCCTGGCCCAGGGCTTCTGGCAAACTGGACCAGGGCTTGGATTCATCCTCTTCTCGATGCCCATCTGCTCCAAGAACGTGACAGCAGGCACTGCTACCAACTTCCCCAACCAAAGAACTCAGCACCATCCAATGGACAGATGGATGCATCTCAGTTTTAATGATGGATCACCTCACACTAGGGAAGAACAAAGGCTGAGGAAGCAGCCCAAAAGCTCAGCCTCTCCCAGGAAGGATGACACTCCCTGAGGAAAGTTGACTGAACAGGAGTTGCCCAAGGGAGAGCTGAAGGAAGAGAGAGCAAGAGAAGCAGGGACACTCCCTTATTGAAGGTCTGTTGAATCAGCAGCTGTTCTGGCCCGAAGAGGATTGCTCCATCATCTCAGAAAGATCTGTGCAAGGCCAGCTGTAGATGCAGACACTGTCCACTCTGTCCATATTGTCTCTGCTTCTCCCCTAGGAACAAAAGCTCCCTTGAGGGCAGAGACTCTCACCCTTTGACCTTTGCTGTAAGGATTAGAAAATATGTGCAAGATTGCAAGCGGTTATGTAGAGGCACAGGGAAGTGTTTGAGGCCCGGGAATTAGTTGGGTCGCGTAGAGGTCAGAGCATACTGCACTGTCCCCAGCCAGGGGATACTGCATTGCTCAAAACTCTCTTGTGTGAGGATACCTGATGTTCCTGATTGGTGTCTCCACACCCTGGGGCCTTCATACCCTTGTAATTGCATTCCCCCTCTCACAATTCTGTTCAGCTGGGCTCTGTCAAGTATGGTAGGTGGATCTGGGGGATATATAAGATCTAAGCCTTGGAGGTTTCTTTGAAGCCTGCCTTAAGATCTGGCTTTAAGGCTTCCCCATAGAGAAACCTTAATAAACCTTTTCTGTTTGGACCTCAGAGCCGTGACTCTTCTGTCCTAAAAGGTATGCTAGAGTCAATTAGTAGGGTGAGTAACTGGTTGCCCCTCTATGAAAGAGAACGCTGACACTTCACATCCCCCAAACTGGCACAATCAGTGCCTAATATACAGCGAGTGCTTAATAGATGCTCATTGAATGACTAACTGATCACAACCTCTCCCCTCACCAGAGGTATCTGCAGCCTCTCTCATTGATCGGGATTTAGAGCAGGAAGGGGCCTTAGAAGCCATCAGGTTCAACTACTCATTTTACAGAGGGAGAGACAGGCTGAGAGGGGTTCTGTGATTTGGGGGGTTTCCCAGAGCCAGCAAGTACCTGCCTGTAGCAGGATTGGAGGCCACACATTCCTGACTGTTTCCTCAGGGGCCAAGCTGCTCCCCTTCATTGGGGGGAGAGCCCAGGGGTTTTAGGGCTTATTTCCCGTTAAAGCAAACTTTGCCCAATGCCCCATCACGACAGCCATTATGTGTAGTCGTCAAGTAAATGTGTGCTACCTGGGCCAGTCCTGGGGAGCCAGGAGAGTTGTGTCCCAAGGCCAGCACCAGCCAGGCTCTTCCTGTCCTGACTGATGGACTCTCTGGCCTCTCAGGACCAAGGGCTTACATGTGCCTGGGACTCAGACGCCCCTGAAGCAGCCTCTATCATGGGAGCCTCACCTGCCTGCGGAGTGTAGCTTCTCATGAAGGACGGTGACTGTGGGCACACAGACTCACAGCTGCAGGGACCTTGGGGACCAGCTCAGCCCCCAGAGCAGCCACTGAATCACGACCCAAGTGGTTTTAATTGAAGCCCTTTGTTTTCACATCACCTTGATTTTCAAATCTCTCTCTCCCTTTCCCTTCCCATAGAAACATCCCTTATAACAAGAGGAGGGAAATGGGGGGGGGGAAGAGGAAGAAGAGGAAGAGGAGAAGGAGGGGGAGGAGAAAAGGGGTGGGGTGGTTGGGGGTGGGAAGCATGTCAGCAAAATGAACCAACACATCAGCCAAGTCAACCAGTATATGTAGTGGTTCACATCCATAGACCCCCACCTTTGCAAAGAAGGAAGGAAAGTGAATTTTTTCACCTCTTCTCCAGGCAGGGACAGTTTTGTCACTCTGTCTTTACCCAGAGTGGGGAAAGAACTTGTCCAAGATCAGTAAGCAGAGTCGGGATTCAAACCCAGGTCCTCCGACTTTGATCCTTTTCTTTCCCCACAATCTCTGCATGGCCTGTTGGAGACTTGGGCTCATATCAAGTCCAGGCTCTTGCATCAGCCCACAGGGTGAGCATGAGTTTGGGGAAGTTCTACTAAGGAGTCTTAGAGACAATTTTGGAGAAAAGGCACAAAACATTTTACCTTTGAGAGAACAGACAGTATTCAGAGGAGCCAAGTCTCCAACTGGACCCTTCAGTCCAGTGTTAGAGGGACCAGAAGGTGCCCTGGATGCAGCAGGCAACGATGAAAGGCTTTACACGAATACTCCAGGTGATGGGGAGTTCATTAGCTCACACATGCTTGTCCTGGAAATCCCAATGGATCAATGGACAGGCTTTTATCCAGAAGCCACTCTTTGCTCTCCAAGACCCAGCTCTTTTTGACAAAGGGCCAGCAGGCAAGAACAGAAACAACAGAACATTTAAACAGGTCAAGTCAGTGGGTCAGCATTTATTGATTGTACTCGAATCCTGCCCCAAAGCCTGGAGGAAATTGAGGGAGAAGATCCAAGCAGACACTTCTCTCAGAAACACACCCATTTGTACACACGAATTCATTTACATACACACATATACACTTATACACATATACCCACACTCACACACACAGCATACATACACACTCATACACACGTTTATAGTCACACACATATACTCACACACATACACACACTCATACATATTCATATACATATACCTAAATGCCCACTGACACTTATTCACATTAGGCCCACCGACTCACATCCATTCACACTAATACACACACACAGACACACATTCACACATGTACACACACACACACACACACACACACACACTCATACAACACATATACACATACACTCACATACACTCACATACACACACACACACACACACACACACATACACACACACACACTGAGCCAGGAATCTGCCTGCTTGGTCTCAGTCCTGGAGCTTGCTGGTGTAGACCTCAGCTTGGTCCAGAGACTGCATCCGGTTCACAGAGGAATAGGAAGGCTCCAAGGTTGCCTGGGCTTTTGGAACCGCCTCCTGGCTGATTTGAGATTCATGCTGTGTCTCTAAGTCTGAGTTCCCCACACTCCTAAGCAAAAGAAGTCGTGGGAGAGAGATAGACAAGTCTATAAGTAAATGATAGCCATAACTAGGGTGGGGTAATGAGGGCTTTGTCCCAGGGTACTGAATTAAAAGAGGCTTGCTGATCTTCACTGACTTAGAAGCAACAGAATCCAACCCCTAGCTAGCAAGAAGAATTCATTAAAACAGGGAAGGAGCAGACTGCAAGGCCACTCCACCTCATGGCATTCAACCCAGGCCCGGCCTTGGACTCTGTTCTTCCTTCAGGGTCATGTGGGTGATCCTTCTCTGCCCTTCCCTCCCAACCCTCAACCATTGAGGACCCATGCGGGCCTCCTCACTGCCCCAGCTGCTCTTTTCACACAGATAGGACATGTCTGCATTCATTAGCACATGTGAGCCCTATAATAACCCAGGCAGATTCTCGTCTCCATTTAATAGCTAGTAAAACCAAGGTAAGTCAGTGGCCTTGTCGACTGGAAGTTGAGAGACAGGCTGACACCCAGTTGTATGCTCACTGGGTAGCCATGGAACACGAAAGGCCTAGATTATGGCTCCCTGAGCTTTCCTTGCTAGGACATTTTCATTACCTGAGATCCTGGGGCAGGAAGGGGGTCTCAGCCACCCAGTGGGGCTGCACTGCTCTGCACAGGACCAGCCCTCTGAACCAGCCTGTCAAGAGAAGTGACCCAGGGAAGCCCCCCAGCCCCAGGTTGGGTCTGGTCCTCCCCAACGCTGCAGCTACTCACACAAAGCTCAAGACAACAGCTGCTGCAAAGCCCAGCAGCAGGAAGAACATCAGCGTGCTCAGGATGGAGGTGATGACGATCATGGCCCCACTCCTCCTGCCAGGCCACATGTCAATCTTTGAGTATGGGGAGACTGGAAGAGGGGACACGAGGGACCTTGTCAAGGGGAGGAGGCAGGGATGAAGGACCCTAGCTCAAGTCATTGCTTCAAAGGTCCTGGCCCAGCCATCACTGCCCTTCCTCTATTGTACCTCAGCCAAAAGGAGGGCCTGGGTCACACGATCCCTAGAGGCCCTCTCAACTCTGCCAGGCTGTGGTTCTGGGAACACTGGCCCTCTGGGGCCACCCCCCACCTCATCTCATCTATCTCATCCCTGACCCTCCTCTGTTAGTACAGATGGAAAAACCAAGGCAGAGAGATTGTCACCCATCCTCAGGCTAGAGCTCTTTCTACTCAACAAAAAATGGGGAGAAAGGTTTTATAAACTGTGGTTTGGGATTTCTTCCACTGCCACCCCCCCCCACCGCCCCCACTACCCCAAACTGTGGAAATTTAGTTTTGTTTCCAATTATGAGGAGGAGCAAGCTAGTGGGGCAGCTTCACACTGGCCTGCATGCTCTGCTGGCTGCTTGCTGGGGAGCCCTTGGACAATCCCAGCCTCTTCAAGTCAAAGATTAGATTTTCCCAGTGGGAGAGCTGCTGGAGGCCTTGAGATCATCTTGTCTGGCTCCCTCACTTTACAGGGGAGGGTAATCAAGGCAGCTTTGCCTGGCTCAGGCAGCTAGTCCCAAGGGGCCTGCTCAGAGCAGAGGGAAGGAAGACTCTCTGTCTGGGGGGTCTGCTCCCCCACTCCCCACCCACTCTCCATGGTCCTGGAGCTCAATCACAGCAGCCTGGTCCCATCCCTCATCCTCCTGAGTATGGATCTCATCTCCTCCTCTGGGCAGTGGGCTCTGGGGTCTGAGCTTGAGTCCCACAGGGACCTGAAGCCTCCAGGGATTCAGGATGTCAGCCCCATGGGAGCTCCCTGCACTCAGGAGACCCAATTCCTTCTGGACTCCACTTAGTAGGAGGTTGTTGTGGGCTGTTGTAGTCATGCCTATCATCACTGATGAGACCAGGAGGCGTGACTGAAGAGGTAGAAAGGGAATACATGGAGGAAGCAAGAAGGGAGAGAATCAGGGGACCCGGTTCCAATGCCTCCTCTACCACCTTGGGACCCTGAGCAAGGTCCTTCCATCCCTGGCCTTCCATGTCTTCCCCCACTAAGCTAAGGAGGTTGGCTTGGGGGTCCTTGAGGCTTCTTACAGCTCTAGGCCTACTGTCCTACCTGCTCCAATGATCCTCTGACCCTGAGAAGCCACATTTGAACCAATTCCCCAGGGGCCAGAGGGCAGGAAGGAAGCCTTTACCCCAACATGGATCACCACAAGGATGGACTCCCTACATTATCCATCACCTGGGGCAGCCTGAGCAGAAGCCCCACCTCAGCTAACAAGCACCCAGGAGAGAAAGAAGAGTGACCCGAGACCCTTGAGATAGAAGATCCAGAAGCCAAGTCAGGCTACTCCCTCCCCCTGGTGCCCCCCTTGTACACACACATTCATTTACGAGCACACATAAACACCTGTCCCTTACACATCCCTTACACACTCACAGCCTTGGGTTCCTCCTCACACTGCCCAATGTACAGGATGATGAGGAAGGAGTTTGTCTGGACCCTGGGGAGCTACAGCAGTGGGGCAGGATGCCAGTTACTTCAGATGACTCCACCCCAGCCCCCTCCTGGCACTTACTCTGATTGGTGCAAATTGGCTGAGACCAGAGGGTTTGATCCTCCACAAGACCACTCAATGTATTAACCAAGACATATTTAAACCTGAAAGGAGAAAAAACAGGAGGTGTTCTGAAGGAGAATTGTGGCATTGATGGAAGGGGATTTGGAAGGGAGTTTAGAACATAGGACATCATCCCAGAGCTGGAAGAAACCTTAGAATACAGAAAGCAGAATGTCAGAGCTGGAAGGGAGCTTAGAACAGAGAACCCCAGAACTGGGAGGGGCCTTAGAACAGGGAATGTAGAATCTTAGAGGTAAAAGGGACATCAAAGGCCATTTAGTCTACACTCTTCATTTTACACATAGGGAGAATGAGGCCCAGAGAGAATGGTCACAGGAATCCATAGTATGCTACAGCAGAGATACCAAATGGATGCGTAGCTTCTCTCAAGGGCCCTTAAGAAATACATGGTGAATTAGATAGAATTCCATCCATGTTTTGCTTGGTCTCAAAGGGCCAAACCAGGAAAACTGTGGGAAGTTTCATGAAGACAGATTTGGGTTCAATGTAAGGAAAATAATTGTACTAAGGAGAGCCATCCTAGCATGGAATGGTTCACCTCAGCGGGCAGTGAGTGCCTCTTCGCTGGAGGTCTTCTGGCAGAGGCTGGAGGATGCTGTCAAGGGTAGGGGCGGGGAGCAGGATTCTTGGTCAGGTATGATTGTTCCAGGTGACTTGAGAGGGCCTTGCGGCTCTAATATTCCATGATTCTGACTTTGGGGCTCCACAGGAAAGGAGGCCCACCTACCTGTACTCTGTGGCCCTCATGAGAGGGGGGTTGCAGGTACCCTCAAAATTGGGGTCCAGTAAGCAGGAGTAATCATCTCCAACCCTGACCAGGTAAGCACTCAGGATCTCAGTGGTTTGGCTCACATCTCCAGTCTCGTCCAGGCTAGGCAGGTCACCACACTGGGGCAGGGTGAAGGAGGTGGCTTTGTAGGGTGCTCCCTGGCCCCCTGACGTCTCCTGGAATGTGCTGTTGATTGGAAAGCTGCGGTTGTTCTTGATGGCTGTATGTCTAAGGTTCCCTGAAAGGCAGCTCCCAGTGGGAGGTCCATTATTAACACGATGATCAGCACCTTCCATGTGGACAGCAGCCACCTCTGGAAGCATCATCTTGGTCCTCCCTCAGCACCAGGACAGGGAGAGCAAGATAAGCTGAAGTTAATCACCGAACAGGGAGGATGCTGATAGCATTTCATAAATGCACTATATCTTCCATGATCTTTATGCAGTTCTACAGGGCAGGTGTGACCCCTGCTCAGCAGATCTTCCCCCAACCTCCCGATGGAAAGAAAGCTGGCTGCCTCCAACCTCTGGCACTTACTGGGCATGACCCTGGGTCAGTCACCAGATAGGTCTGGGCTTCAGTTTCTCTCACTGTAAAATGATGGGATTGGACTTGAATGCCTCAGAATATAAGCCTGTGACCTATGATTCTATGAAATGGAGGCAGGCAGAGGTTATGGGGGGCCATGGAGAGTGCACTGGGCCTAGGAAGGGAAGAAGTATGTAAAGAGTACCCAATCTGTGCCAAGCACTGTGCACCCTGAGAAGGAGGGGGCTGTCATTATCCTCACTTTACAGTTGAGAAAACTGAGGCAGACAGAGGTTGGGGGGCAGCAGATAGAACCTTGGCCTGGGAAGAGAAGGAAAGGGGAGATTTAGAGAGTACCTACTAAGTGCCAAGCACTGTTAGATGCTTTTTACAAGAATGTTTTCATTTGGTATTTAAAACAACCCTGAGAGGTAGAGGCTATGATTAATCCTATTTTACTGTTAAGGAAACCAAGGTGAATAGAGGTTAAGTGACTTGCCCAGGGACACACAGCTAGTAAGTGTCTGAGGCAAGATCCAAACTCAAGTCTTCCTGACTCTAGGCCCCCAGTTGCCTGGTGAGACTCAACATCAAATCTTGCCTCAAAGCCTTATTAGTTATGTGACCCAGGTCACTTTAACTCTCTGAGCCTCTCCTTCTTCATCCATCAAATGGACCTCTGAGGACCCTCCCAACTCTAAGTCTGGAACACTGGTCCTCAGTGATCTGTCCAGGGTCACACAGCCAGTGAGTGTTAGAGGTAAGATCTGGACCCTGGTCTGTGCTTGAATGCCTGTAGGGGTGAAGAACTCACTATCTCCCAAGGCCACCTAGGCCATGTTCACACAGTCCTGATAGTTGGGAAATATTCCTTCTCCCTAGAGCTTCCCCTACAGTTCCCAGTTTTGCCAAATAGGGTTAAAGTTAACAAGATTAATCTTTCTTGACCATGACCGCCCCAAAAACACTTGAATGTGCCTAGCTTAACCCCTCCATGCTGGATAGAAATTGCAGCAAAACTCATTTTTTAAATAAGGAATTCATGACAAAGGTGCTGTGGGATGCCTTGGGAGGTAGTAATCTCCCCATCCCTGAACTGCTTTTAGAGGAGGCTAAATGATGCTCATTAGTAATAATGTAGCCAGTAGTAACTGGCCCAGGGAGAGGCTCTGGGCCTTACCTAGATGCTCAGGGCCAGCCCCCTGAGAGAGGTGCCTTGGCCTCCTGAATGCTTGTCTATACCTCCTGTGCCCAACTTCCTGGGGCCTTGGAGGTCCTGAACTTGGGTTGTCCCATGTTCCTTCCCTTTTTTCTGGGAAGAGCCAGGACTAGCTCATGCTCCTTCCTTTTCTTCTGGGAGGAGCCTGGGCTATCCCATCCTCCTTCCCTTTCTCTTGGGCAAATGCTAGACCAAGCTGGAGGTGAGTAAGCAGAAAAAGCTAAACCTTGATTCAGGAGACTCAGATTCCAGGTGTGACTCAGCCATCACCCCTCTCTGTGAACTTGTGCCCTGCTCTTCTGGTCAATGAAGAGTGAGTTGAGTGGGTGATCTCCAAGGACCCTTACAGCCCTGGTATCCTGGGAGCTGAGCACAAGAACTGAACTCACCTGAGTTCACCATCACATACAGGTTGACCTCATAGGACACGTTTTGTGGGACAGAGACATTGAACATACAGAAAGGCTTCTCCAGGGTGATGGTGGTCAAGGTGGGATTGTTTGTGGCAAACGAGATGCTGGCCAGCTGAGGCTCCAGGTCCACTGCTATGGAGGCAAAAGGGGTAGGGAGAGGATCAGGAGAGCTGAGAGGGATCCCGGAGGCCAAGAAGCCCAACTCCCTTATTTTACAGCTGAAGAGACAGGCTCAGAGTGTGGAAAGGACTTGTGCAGAATCAGAGCCAGTGAAGATCAGAGGCACCATGTGACTCCAAGTCTTCCCTGACCCTAAGTTTGGTGCTCTCTGACTGTAAGGGACACATTCTCAGTTCAAGGTCCACCTTTCCTGTTCTCTGTGCTAAGCACCACTGCCCACCCATAGAACAGTGGGAAGGAGGGTTAGATTAGGAGTCAGAGCACTGGGCTGCCACCAGGAGACCTTGGACAGCTCACTAGCCCTCAAGGGCTCTGAGTCTTGACTCATTGGGTGTTCCTCCCCCACTCACTCAGGGCCCTTGCCTGCTCTGAGGCTTCCCAGCCTAGCACCCGGGCTTTGGGATGGGGAGAGTGCACTCACCCAGGTTCAAGGGCAGCCAGCCCAGAGCCAGCACAGCCCACAGGGGACTCATGGCCAGGGGTCTGGGGAAGTTTAGGCTGAATGCAGATGGAGTAGGATGGAGTAAAGGGTCTGGACTCCTGCTCCTCCCTGGAGGCTCTGGGGACCTAGCTTGTCATCCCGCCCCCACCCCGCCCCCAAGCCAATGGGGGGGCTCATCCCTAAGCTGCTTTGCATACCGTACCACCCATTCTCATCTGGTGACTGGGAGAGAAGGGATTAGAGGAAAGGTGACCAGGAACCAATATTTCTTGTCTCCCCACCCCATGTATGTCTGTCTCTGATTATCAGAGCAACTTCGATGGTGATCTTGGAGGGTCAATGCTCAGGCATTCCTGGGGTGGAGGCCAGACCAACCCCTTTCTCTAAGAGCCTGCTTTTCTGAGTGGGATCAGTTTCCCCATCTCCATTCTGCTTCTCCTCCCACTCACACAGCCACGCCAGACCCACATCAATTCTCACCTGGACTGTGGCAACAGCCTAATTACCAGCCTCCCTTCCTTCAAGTGCCTCCCCTACTTGACCCATCCCTCACAGAGCTGCCAAAGGGGTGCAGATATTTCCAACCAAGTGAGCTCCTGGAACGGCAACCACACTGGTGTACCCTGGATGACTGCTAGCACAGGCTCTTAGATCTGCTTTACTAGGAAAGCTGTCTGTTTAAGGGATCAATAATCTTTTTTTAATTACATTCACTAGTTCAGGGGAAAAGTCAGCACCCTGAACTTCAGAGAAGATATAGAGAAAATACAAGCAGAGAAATGAAGACCAACAGATAGGGTTCTGACTGAATCAAAGCAATATTGCTATACACTTTACATACATACATACCTGGATGGAGAGAGCCTTTACATCTGAGCTGTCAGGGAGCTCTGAACATTTGATCACTCAGAATTTTGACCAAGGAATCCCAAGATTCTTCTCATAAGAAAGCCCCCAAAGCAAAACACCAATTCAGAGTATTTATGCACTTCTCAGAGCTCTCTTGACTTGGTGCCTAATTAGAAATTAGCAAAAGGTGTGAAAACCTCCCTACAAGCAAGCCTCCCCTGAGCAAGCTTCCCTTAACCGGTTCCATGTGAGGCCTATTAATGGGTGAGAAGATCTTATATAGTATTAAAATTACAGCTTCCTGAAGGCACCGACCATGTCATGATGTCACATTTGCCTTGGAACCACCCTCAGACCCAGAACAGCGCCTGGTACAAAGTAGACACACTTGATTAATGTCCCTGCCCTGCTCAAGGACCTGCAGAGGCTCCCTAGTATCCATGGGATAAAATAAAAACTCCTGAGCTTGACATTTGAGGCCTTTGCAAGCTGGCCCCTACCTACCCTTCTAGGGTTATTGCACCACTCCCTACCACGTACTCTGCATCCAGTTATTGGCCTCCTCCTCCTGCCCCCATGCTCTGGCACATGCCTGGAATGCCCGTCCTCCTGGCCTCCATCCAGGCTCTGTTCATATTCTCCCTCCTAGAGGAAACCTCCCTCTGCTCCCTCAGTTAGGTGTCCAGCCTCCTTCTCTCTTCTAATGATGGTATCAAGGCTTTCCTGCCTCCAATAGCTGGTCAGCTCCTGAGGGCACAGATTGTTATTTGATTTTGTTCTGTTCTGTCTTGGTGCCCCTAGCTAGACTGGGCCTACTGGGGACCTACTGCTTATTGGATGGGATTGGATGTTCTGAGGCCCCTCCGGCTCTGGTATTTCAGACCACCTGCCTCAGTGGTGCCCTCTGCAGCGAATGAGAGGAGGGGGGATAGACCATCATCCATCCTTGGATGTTCTCCCACAGGGCTGGTGAAGGATGCCTATGATTCTACTGTGACAGGACCCAGACTGTCAGGCCTGTCAGATTTCTCAGAACAGAGAATGTTAGAGCACGCAAGAACCTTGGACATTCAGAGGAGGATGCTGAGGTCAGCACTCATCCAACAGACCCCTGCCCTAGGGAGGAGCTGCCCAGCTCTTTGGCATCCTCTCCCCTCTTCAGGGTGGCTTTTGCTGGTTGTAGGTGGTCAGAAAACCTGGCCTCACACCTTGCAGTGACATTTACAGGCTTGGGCTGTTGGCAACACCAGATCAGTCTGGCTGTCTCTAGAATGAAGACTGGAGTTATTAGAAAGGAATTCCTTCTTATTGACTGGGTCTGTCAACTCAGATGACTCAGGCCACAGAGCCACAACCCACAGTAGTCATAGACCTCCTG
>CM053581.1:395496434-395513727 GCA_028627135.1 Pseudochirops cupreus | reverse complement strand
TGTGATTTTATATAGAAGGTCCTGGAATAATATGAGGTCACACACACACACACACACACACACACACACACACACACACACACGTGATTTTAGATGGGAAGTCTTAGTCCTGGTATCATCTGAGTAGGTCAACTTCACCCCTCCCCCAGCCCTGTGCTTGCTGCTGGGGTTCCAGGTTCAGAATGACAAACCAGAGTGTTTCCAGAGGAGGGTGACCAGGATAACCACAGGTAACGGGCCAGGAACTGGGAACATTGAGTCTGGAAAAGAGAAGGCTCATGGAGAAGCATGAGAGCTTCATTCAGGGCTCTGAAGGTCCATCATGGTGATGAGTCACATTCTGCTTAACTCCAAGGGAAGATCAAGGGAAGCACCTGGTGGTAAAGAGAGGCAGAGGAAGAGTTGGGGTTGAGAGAAGCAAAAACTTCCCCAAGTGGGACTTGGACCTCAGGAGACAATGAGCTCCCTATTACTAAGACTGAAGGGTGAC
This sequence comes from Pseudochirops cupreus, assembly GCA_028627135.1. Classification (NCBI taxonomy): domain Eukaryota; kingdom Metazoa; phylum Chordata; class Mammalia; order Diprotodontia; family Pseudocheiridae; genus Pseudochirops; species Pseudochirops cupreus. The sequence continues at coordinate 395,513,237 of CM053581.1, read as the reverse complement.
TCGGCACAGGTCTGAGAGGTTCAGACACTGGTGGGATGAAGCACCAACCCAGGCCCCTTCCAGCTCTGAGGTGGGAGTATCTTCTTTTTTTTAATCACAGGCATTTCTGGAAAGACCCACCCACTCCCCTCCTGACTCAGCCTTCCTTTGTAACACAGTAAAACAATCAAGCAAAAACACTTTTCACCTCCCCATTACAAAGTTTTCCTTTTTCCATGTGAATGCTCTGATATTTTCTTCCTTCTTTAAACCAACTGCAACCTCACAACTTGGCCCCATAGTAAGGCTAGAGATCTACCCTGGGGACAAAGGAGTGAGCCTCCAATGCTCCCAGGCAGGTGGTCCCAGAACCCTGGGGCAGCTTTGACTCTCCCTACTTTCTCACCACCCACACTTGGCCTAGGGTGAAGTCTTAATTTCAAGTCTATACCCTCCCTCAATCCACTCTATCCTGTGTATCCTCTGCCTATTCCACTAATTTGTATTTTCCCCAGAGCTGCTATTTGTCATTGGTTCTCAAAGAGGACCAGTAATATCAGGGATGATGTCTTTCTTGACTTACTTGTGAATTGGAGTTAAGGAAGCCAGAGCTGTGCAAATTCATCAACCTCACTCTTTCCTCCAGAGTTATCAGATCCAATGGCAAGACAAAAGCCAAGACTGACTAGTGCAGGATGCAGTGGGAGACCTGAGACCTTCAGAATTCAGGTTTTCCCAGGTCTCAGTTTGTCTGAGGCAACACCCATTCAATGACTAAGGGCTAGGTAAGAATCAAAACAAAAGATTTACCATCACAAAAATATCCATCTGGGAGAGGAAGCCCTCTGAATTTCTGGCCCAAACAGAAAACAATTGCTATTTACACTCCTTTTAACTCATCAAAACTAAACAATGAGCCCCAGAGGCTAGGGCTGGAAGTTATTCAGTGGAAGTCTGAGTGAATTGGGTTTAAGGCTTAGTCAAGTAGCTCTATTTGAAACACAACGGGCTTTTTAAAAGCCTGTCTTTTGGGGGCTGTATTTTAAGAAATATAAATAAAGACTACACAGGACAAAAAAGTAAATTGTATCTTTTTTTTTTACAAATAGATAAATAAAATGGTAATAAAATTAATAAATAAATTAAACTAAATAATATAATACATAATAAGTTAAATAAATTAAATTAATAAAAATATTAAAGAGTCTAACTCCCAAACCCAGTTGATGGGGCACAGGCTCTGGGAAACCCCTTGAACTCTGATTGAATCTATCTTCTGGATGAGGCATTTGCCTGAGGCCATAAGCCTTTCAGTATACTTAGGCCCATAAGTGACCAAAAACTACATTCTTAAGGATATGGTGACCTAAGTGGAGAAAGGGAAAGAGGAAGAAGGCAGAGAAAGAAGGAAGGGGAAGAGGAAGAAGAAGGGGAAGAAGGAGGAGGAAAGGGAAAGAGAAGGAAGAGGAAGAGAAATAGCATTCCCCAATTTCTGCTCAAATGCACAGGGCAGGTCCCCAGAGGGCAGCTATTCCCACTCTAGAGACACCTCTCAGAGACTGGACTTCTCCTTATGTAGGTTCTGAGTGCCCCATGCAGTCATTTTTACCAAAGGTATTTGCTCAGACAACAGGTAAAGGTGGTTAATACACAACGTTCTCCGGAAAAGCTGGTCCATGCCTTCCCACAAACACACCTACCCAGTGTCTGTTGGGGGAGGAGGGAGCTTGGCTTAGACCATGATAGCTGTGAGGCTCCACGTGTGACCAGATTTAGCTCTCACCGCCTGCTCTGTGTGGAGCCCTTTGCTCTGGGTGTATCTTGTGTGGGTTCTCCCACTAGAACAGAAGCCTCTTGACTTTCCTCATAGCCCCATTGCTTGGCCTTTGATGCCTGACATATATAGGAAGTACTCAGTAAATGCTTGCTGATGAATTAATTGGTTGGTGCCCAGGCTCCCTTAGTCCTCACTCATACACTGAAGAGGTTAACCATAAAATGTAGAGCAGCAGTTCTCAACCTGTGGGTTGCAAACAACCCTTTCACAGGGGTCACAGTGCTCACTAAAACCATCAGAAAACACATATTTCCAATGGTCTTAGGAACTGAGACACTGCTCCTCTATCTGTCTCCAGGAGGGTCCACCCACATGCAGATATGCCCACATACGAATATTAGGCATTAGGAAGGTTGAGAACCACTGATGTAAGGGTTAGGGGTGCTTGAGACCCCAAAATACCAACATACTGGGTCCTACCAAGTGAATTCAACTCAAGTCTTCTCTCAGCCAAAGAAAAGTAAAGTTTATAAAAAGTTCGCCTGTATTGGGCATAGAGCAAGTCTGTGCTAGAAAATTCTATGGCACTCACACACATGGAGGCAAGATGGGGTCTTATATACAGAAAGGTTGTGGGAGGAATCTAGGGGTAGTCTAGAGGAGGAGTTTGGGGTGGGTCTTCAGGAGGAGTCAATGAGGTCAGACTCCAGTAATGAGCTTGGGGAGGGTCTTCAGGAAGAGTTAATGAGCAGGTAACAGTTGATTTGGGTATAGATATTTTGATAGGCTTAAGGGTGGGAAGTAGATGGACAATGGAAGGCCAAGCTAGTAACAAAGGTTTGGCCAGAGCCACAGTGAAAGGCTTATGGCCTCATGCAAATGCCTCATCAAGTGGGAAGATTCAATCAGAGTTCAAGGGGGTTCCCAGAGCCCTCACCTCATCATATACCTTGAGCCAGATTGATTGATGGACTGAGGCATAAACAGAAAAGGTCCCCCTGGTGGGTAGGTATTACCATGGGCCAGGCTCCAGGGGCAGAGACAAAGAAAGCAGTCCCTGCCCTCTGAAGTTCCTCTGATACAGACAAAATAAGCCAAGGCAGAAGGGCAGGGCCTGTCTTTCCTTCCTCCCCAACCTCCATTTGCTCTCTATAAAACTGAGACAATCATAGGTTCCTGAGGTGTCAGACTGCAAACTCTTACAGGAGCTATGAAAGTGCAGACCAGAGGATGAGAGAGAAGAAGGGTGTCTCCTTCCTCCCTTCTTCCCTCCCTCTCTCCCTCCCATCTTTCCTTCCTCCCTTCCTCTGTTAGGTGAGGGGTTTGATCCTTCTGCCTCTCATCAATGGTCCTGAAGGTCTGGTTGGGCCCCCCTTGAAATAACAGCTCAAAGGCTTGTTTCTAGACACCTTCATTTTTGAGCCGATGGGCTCATCCAGGTGAGGTCCTGGGTCATCAGGAAGGGGGGAATCAAAGTTTGTAACCCATAAGCAGGCCCAGATGGCAGTCTCCACTCCCATTAGATCAAGGGTCCCAGGAACCAACTGACCTACTGACCAAAAGGTTCTTCCTGGCCAAAAGTCACCTCACGTCCCAAAGCCAGCTTATCTATTCTCCACGGTCAATCTGGGTGATGTGGTGGGGTATATTTCTGTGTCTGGGGAGGCCCAGACAGGTTGGACTGCATGCCTCAGAGGACCCTCCCTGTTCCCAGAGTCAAGTCAATGACTCAGAGCCAAGCCATGCAGCCACATTCCACCTCCCCCCTGCTCTGTCCTGCAGCACACTAACCTTTCCCTCCATCAACCCCTTCCACTTCACATGCTGGGAGTGTTTCTCAGTTACTTTTTAACATCCCTGAGAGCCTCTGGTCTGGGTTGGATGAGGAGGCAGCCACATCCATAGAAAAGCCTGAGGCACAGAAAGCAGCAGGGCCTCTGAATACCTGGGATGTCATCATTACAGAGCCATTACTTGGATTGTCCTCGGAAACTCTGCACTGGATGGGGCATTTGCAATGCTTCTCCTAAGCAGCCAACGGGTTTTCCTTCTTGTACTTTGCTCCACAGTATGCCCAGCTTCCCCTTTTGATCTTGGCAGTATTCATCCCCCAGACTCCCTGGGCCAACACTGATGGCTTATAATAATACATACAAGCCCCTAAAGTACTCTGTGGCCAAATTCACTTTGGAAACTCTGGCCTCCACCTATGACCTTGGAACCTTGAGTCTGGAACCCTCTGGCACAGGCCCTGGAAGACCTCCTCAATGTCCCCTTCTTAGTTGTGTCTTTTAGGTGAGCCCAAACTCTGTGGGCTGAACCTCAGGAAGTCCCCAGCCCAGTCCAGCACACAAGACCTCTGTGGATATCCACACAGAGACCAGAAGGGACCCAAGGTGCCTAGAGCCACCCTGTTCAGCCATGGAGAACCCCCCTTCTGTCTTTCTCCTCTTCCTTCTTCCACACATCAATGTAAGAGCCCAGCTCCTCAGCCCACCCACCCTCAGCCTGGATCTGTGGCCTTCAGGCAGCCTCAGGGTGGGCTAGGGATTGCTGCCCCTATTTGGGTCAGTGACAGCAGCTGCTGCTGCCTCTCTGTCCTGGCAGCTCAGCTGCTCTGACTCCTAACTGTAGTCTGGGATTGTCTCTCATGTCCTTCCTGGCTCTGATGGTCTAGGGATCTCAGGTTCCTCACCCAGAAATATGGTGGAGCCTTTGGCCTGAGACAGGAGCAAAGACGTGTCAAGGGAGCCAAGGGAGAGAAGCAAGAATCCTAGGAGACAAGGCCAGAAACTGCAGAAGGCAGGCCTGGTGATGAGGTACAGGATCTGGGAACCCCCTTGAACTCTGATTGAATCTTCCCACTTGATGAGGCATTTGCATGAGGCCATAAGCCTTTCATTATGGCTCTGCCCAGACCTCTGTTACTAGCTTGGCCTTCCATTATCCATCTACTTCCCACTCTTGAGCCTATCAAAATATCTATACCCAAATCAACTGTTACCTGACCTCATTAACTCCTCCCAAAGACCCTCCCCAAACTCATTACTGGAGTCTGACCTCATTGACTCCTCCTGAAGACCCTCCCCAAACTCCTCCTCTAAACCACCCCTAGATTCCTCCCATAACTTTTCTGTATATGAGACCCCATCTTGCATCCATGTGTATGAGTACCATAGAATTTTCTAGCACAAACTAGCTCTGTGTCCAATACAGGTAAACTTTTATTAAACTTGGCTTTTCTTTGGCTGAGAGAAGACTTGAGTAGAATTCATTTAGCAGGACCCAGTGTGTTGGTATTTTGGGGTCTTGTGCACCCCTAACCCTGACCCTCTACATTTTACAGGTAGCCTCTTCACTGGGACTCACTCAGCCCTCACCCAGATGAACTTGAGTTTGATACCTGTCAGGAAAGGGTCTGATCAGGCATTTACAGAGTGGCCGTGGGATGCCTGGGCCCGACCCACCCACTCCCAGAGCTGGAGAGAAAGAACAGCTCAGATACCAGTGATGGGTAGTGGGAAGGGGAAGGTTCTCTTTCTCCCCCTCTGTCTCTGTCTGTCTCTCTCCCTTTGTCTGTCTCTCTCTGTCTCTGTCTTTCTCCCTCTTTCTGTCTCTTTCCCTCTGTTCCCTTCTGTCTCTGTCTGTGTCTCCCCCCAACCCCCTTCTCTGTCTAGTTCTCCCCTTCTCCCTCTGTCTCTGTCTGACTGTCTCCCTCTGTCTCTGCTTGTCTCTCTCCCTGTCTCTGTTTCTCCCTCTCAGTGTTCACAGTTCATCTCTCTTCGGTTCCCCTCCTATCTTCCTGACTGGTCTGCCTCAGTCTCCTTTGCTAGACCTCCCTCCAACTAGCCATGAATGTTTGTGTAGCCGCTGCAATTTCTCGAGTGGAGGGGTATGACCTGCTCAGATCTATGCTTAAGGAGAATCACTCTGCCAGCAATATGAAGGTAGGGCTGAAGTTGGGGAGAGACCTCCGTGAAAGGAGAGCAGATGGGAGGCTGCTGCAATGGTCTCAACTGGACACTGCCCCTCACCAGCCTCGGGAGTTGCTGAGCTCCCCGTCATCAGAGGTATCCCAGCACACACAGGCAGATTCCCCATATCAGGCATTCCAGCTTCTCTGGGATGCTGGACTAGCTGTGCTCTAAAACCCCTTCCAGGTCCCAGGTTCTACAATCCTGTACCGTAAGGGATTTGCCCAGAGGAGAGAGCTAGGAGCAGCGGGAAGTTACAGGGAGACAAATTTCAGCTTGATTTAAGGAGAAATTTCCTAGGCACTTGATAATTTCTTGTTGGCTGACTGACTCCCTCACATTTCAATCCATCCACAAGTAGACTGCACTACCTCTGGAGGTAGTGAGCTCCCTGTCCCTGGACTTCTGCAAACAGAGGCTGGGTGGCCAGTTGTTTAGGGTGTTAGAGAGCCTGGTCCTCTGAGCATCCAAACCTTTCTTCTCCTGGTTCTTTCAAAGGCATGTTTCCCTTTCTCCTTCCAACCAGCTTTCCCCATGAGGATGCTTTTATTGTCTTGGATCCATCTGGGTTAAAATCTTGGCTCCCCCCGTGTGACCACTCAATAGGCCTCAGTTTCCCCCTTATACAATGGGGTAGGGGGCAGATCATCCCTTAGGTTGGAAGGGGCTCAGCACTCTCCATCAGTTCAGTGCTGGACTTGGGACTCCCTCTGGTGGAGAATGGGGGAAGACCCTCTATAGGCAGTCCCAACCCCAGGAATGGGGACGAGGGAGGAGGAAGAGGCGGGAGATGATAGAAGGAAGGAGGTGTCTAGAGAGTCTTTGCCCAAGCAGGAAGATGCTCTTCAGGAGAGACTGGAGGCAGCACGTGCCAGGGAGGTCAAACCACTGCTCTATCTGGCCACCACCATCTTGCTTTGGAGTCTGATGGAGCCAGACCAGTGTCCTGAATCCAAGAGCCTCAAGAATAACACTCTCCTCCCCCCACAACAGCCAGACCCAGGTCCGGCCTGTGGCCCCTATCCAGAGGAGCAATTGTGGTGGAGATACCTATCTTTTACTGGCACCCCCACCAACCTCCCCTATGGAATGGAAGGAACCCCTGCAAAGCCAGAACCCCTACTAACTTCCCCCATGGGATGGGAAAAGCCCCTGTGGGTCAGCACCATCTACTCCCATTGTCCCTGCTCCCAGCCCAGCCCCCAGAGCCATAGTTGGGAGTCAAGCCCTGCTTCCTGGGGGGGCGTGGTGGCCCAACAACCAAAGCTTCAGGAATATTGATGTTTTAAGTAACCAGCTGTGAAGGAAAATCCAGCCAGCCTGTGATTGAAGGATGGCATTTCACCAGCCTGGTGACCCAGGTTGGGCTCAGAGAATTGTTGAGATGATGCCCCCTTCACTTCTTTGTCTGGGCCACTGCACTAGACACTAGCCCTACCACTGCACTGGCTACAAATCAGCTCCCATGGAGGGGGGGGCAGGGTGGTCAAGGCAGGACAGTCTGGGGATCTGCTGAGGGGAAGCTGGACAGATATCTCCTTTCTAGGAACAATGGCCTTATAGTGGTATTAACTGAATTACTGCACCCCCTCCCCCCCCCCAGTAAGAGGTAGGAGAGGGGTTGGCAAGGTGGCTGGGCCTGGGCTGGGGTGGGAGTGGGGGTGAGGGTGAGGCTGGGGCTGGGAATTTCTTTCTCAGTTCTGCCCTTTGGGACAAGGCTGAACCCTCCTCCAATCTGTCAAATATTTAAAGTCAGCTCTCAGGTTCTCCCTGAGTCTGCGCTTCTCCAGACTAAGCATCTCTGGAACCTCCTCAAGGTGGTCTGCTTAGGGGAGGGAGGTGCAGAAGGGGCCTCGGTTCCCTTGATTCTAGTCAGGCAGACTAAGGTCCTGTTAGCTGCTTAGTCTTTGGAGACTCCTATTAAGCTTGAGGTCTATTGAGATCACCAGAACTTTTTTAAAAATGCCCTCTTGGGTTCATGCTTTTCACAACTCCATCCCCTTTTCTTCTTCTGAACTCCACATGAGTTCCTGGTCACTTCTGTGACTGGGGGTGGGGGTGGGGTGGTCCTGGTTGAGCTCAGCTTCACCTCTGGCTTCTGTAGTGGCAACCACACTGGCATCCCCAGGATGGCTGCCAGCACAGGTTCTTAGATCTGCTTTACTAGGAAAGAGAGCTGTTCAAAGGGTCAATAATCTTTTAAAATTATATTCATTAGTTCAGGGGAAAAATCAGCACCCTGAACTTCAGAGAAAATCCAAACAAAGAAAACAGAGAAAATATAAGCAGAGAAATAAAGACCAACATACAGGGCTTCTAACTGTCTGAGAAATTAGTACAGATCAACAGACAGATCCAACTGTCTGATCAAGACAATACATACATAGTTACCAGAGAGAAGCACCAACATCTGGGTTTTTCAAAGCTGGGGGCGCTCCTTAACAGCTACCCAGAGTCTCATCTGGTCAAATCATAAGAACACTGTCCAATAAGTGAGCCCCAAAGCAAAATGCCAACCTCAGCGTGAATATACCCTTCTTCAGGGTCAGAGGGCATCACAACCTCTGATTCAGTGCCTAATTGTAAATTAACAAAAGGTGTGAAAGCCTTCCCTGAGCCAGCTTCTCTTAATGGGCTCTACCTGGGGCCTATTAATGGGTGTAGAAGATCTTAAATCTGTTAACATTAGAGCCTCATAGCCCTGATGGGTGTCTGGGACTCTCAGAGGACTGGCCTAGGGCAGAGGGGATTACTGGGAATCCCCTTGGCTTCCACCTGCCTGCCAGTCTGCAGGGGCATCCTTCTCTCCCAGAGCATTGGGTGCCTACAGCCTTTGCTTATTTGTGGGTTCAAAGGTTTTAATCTTCAATGATTAAAGGTTTTCTTTGCATGTTGTGGATCAGAGAACCTGGTCTATTAAAAAAAGAAAGAAAGAAAGAAAGAAAAACAAGCCTTGAACCTTCTGGACCAAGGTGGGTTTAGGGCTGGGGGGGACAGAGAAGGCAACAAATGCTCATTGAGGACCTATTATGTGCTAGGCACCATGCCTAGCTTTACAAATGCACCTTCATCTGATGTGTGGGGCTAAGGGCCCATATTCATTGGAGTTCAGTGGAACCCAGGATGTTTCCACTGAGGACCCTGGAGCCAGGCTGGGCTCTAGTCCCAGCTCTGTGGCCCTGGGTCAGTCACCTCCTGTCTCAGGGCCTTAGAGGAGGGGGTTGGAAGGCCCCTTCCAGCCTCACCATCCTCTCTTCATTACATTCTCTGGAAGCAACCTTAGGGAGCATGGAATGGACTCCTCTCATTTTGTGAATAAGAAGACAGAGCACCAGGCAGGTTCAGAGACTTACAGAAAGTCACATGGGATGGCCTGTCCCTTCCAGCCTTAGCAGCAGAGGCCCCACCCCAATCGCTGCCCCTGAGGTGAGGCTAGGTCACAGCCACCCTCTCCAACTGGCTACAGCCTCGTGCCCCCTTAAGTCTGCAGAGAAGAGGAAGTAAAAGGGTTGTGTCTCTTTAAACAGCAAACATGAGCTCATCTTTCTCTTCCCACAGCTGATGTCACTGGGTAGCCACACACATCAGGAGCAGTCAGCATCCCTGATGCTGGACCTAGGACCAGCCCATCTCGGGCATTTCCAGGGGCCAGGGGGAGTCAGGATCGGTGTGACTGCTGGGGTGTAAAGGGAAGTAAAAGAGCTCAGGGGCAGAGTGGGACACAGGACTGTCCTGCCTGCAGTGGTCTGGAAAATTCAGGCAGCATCCAGCTCCAAGGCTGAGCTCACTCCCAGCACAGCTGGCCCTCCTCCTCCTCTTCATCTTCTCCCTCCTTCTTCCCCTTCCTCCCTTCTCCTCTACCCTTTCTTCTCCCCTCCTCCTCTTTCTCCTCCCCCTCCTCCTCCCCTCTCTTTTCCCTCCTCCCTTCTCTTTTCCCCCCTCTGTCTTCTTCCTCCTCCCTCCTTTTCCCCCTTTCTTCTCCCCCTCCGGGTTCTCCCTGTCTTTTTTCTACTTCTCCCCTCCCTCTTCCTCCCCTTCCCCTTTCTCCCATCCCCCTCTCCTCCCCCCACAGTAGGGGTATGGGGAGGAAGCCCTCAGGATCCTCTCATCTGGAGTCCTGGAGCTGGGAGGACCCTCAGAGTCCAGCAGTCCAGCCTGTGTACCCAAGCAGGAATCTTCTCAGAAAAGAGGGCATCCTTGTGTCATATGCTAGGGAGCTCACCACCTCGCCAGGGCAGACTTTACATACGCATTTCAGAAGACATCCAGACAGCCTGTTCTTGGTTTTCCATTGGTGTGGATTTTGTTGTTCAGTCTTTCATTTCTGTCTGATTCTTTGTGATTGCATTTGGGGTTTTCTTGGCAGAGATACTGGAGCGATCTGCCATTTCCTTCTCCTGCTCATTTTACAGATGAGGAAACTGAGGCAAACTGGGTTAAATGACTTGCCCAGGGTCACACAGTTACATGTTTGTGGTTGGATTTGAACTCAGGAAGATGTCTTACTGACTCCAGATCTGGTGTCCCATGCGCTATGGCGCCCCCTAGCTGGAAGGGATTTCTTGTTCAACCACCTTTGTTTTACAGATGAGGAGACTGAGGCCCACATAGGCAGGGTAATTTGGAGACCTGGCTCTGAATCCCCACCCCTCTCTTGCCCCAGTCCCAGGGGTATTGACAAATACACATCTAGCTGATCCTGGAACAATTCTGTTGGATCTCAGCAGGGAGGTGCCACCTCAGGTCCCCCTTCTGGGGCTTTGACTTGATGACTCCTCCCCATGTCTGGACCAGACTCATCCCTTGGAATAGAGGACAGACTGACTGGGGGATGGGGGGCCACCTTCACAGGCACCCATTGTGCTCTGGGACAGTTCTCATTCATTGGGAGGAAGGTTTGCCTTCTGGAAGGCCCCTGAGGCTGAGCAGAGCCAGGAAGGGTGGGCCCAGACCAGTCCTGAAGCCCAGCAGAGTGAGGCCAGGCCCCTGGACCAGGCTTGCCTAGGAAGGCCTTTCCCATCAAGCCTTGGGGAGGTAACCCCATCTAGTCACTTTGAAGAAAGGGGATTTCTGGTCAAAGTCACTTGTAATAGAAGGGGGATGGAAGGGCTAGGGGTGGGACAGTCCAGCTCTATGGGTTTTGCTAAACTGGAGTCAGGACTGGCTTTCTGGGGAGGTAAGTCAAGATGGTCCAAAAAATAAGAGGCATATGTAATTAAAAAAAAAATTTCTTGCAGTAAGGAAGTGCTTCCTTGCCAGGTGATTGAAGGAGGGTGAGATGGTCCTCCCTCCAGGAGGCTGAGATGGTCCTCCCTCCAGGAGGCTGATCCTGCCAGATTCCAGCCAGCCTCTATGAAGGGCCTGCCCTGGCTGAGATCCCAATCTTGGTCCTGAGAATATAAGGCTGGATGGTGTGGAATTCCTGCTCTCAGGGACCTTACTGTCCAGCAGGGAATGGGAAGGGGGCCTGGAAGGCTAAGAGACTTCAAGGCTGAAGGCCAGAAAGAGCTGGAGAAAGGAGGGAAGGCTCCTTTCAGCTGGAGTAGCTTCATGAAGGAGGTGGCCCTGAAGGAAGGGAGGGACCTCAGCAGATGAAGCTTGGAGGCAGTGTGGGCAAAGGCACAGAGGTGGGAGAGGGCAACCCAATTTGGCCCAAAGAGAGTGTGTAAAGGGGTATGTAGAGAGAGATGAGGCTGACAGGTAGGTAGAGGCAGAGTAGGAAGGGCCCTGTAATGTTAATGGGATAGAAGACCTTCCCTGCCCATTAAAAGGTCTCACCTAGAGCCCTTTAAGGGCAGCTTGCTTGTAGGAAGGCTTTCACACCTTTTGTTAATTTCTACTTCAGCTGAGGTGAAGGTTGTGATGACTGCTGGCTCTGAGAAGTCTATATATACCCTGAGTTGGTATTTTGCTTTGGGGGTTCACTTATGAGAAGGATCTTGTGATTCCCTGGTCAAGATCCCAAGTGGTCATATATTCAGAGCTCCCCACTGCTCAGATGTAAAGGCTCTCTCATTCCAAGGAGGTATGTAAAGTGTATAGTTGATTTAGGCAGTCAGAGCCCCGTCTGTTGGTCTTTATTTCTCTGCTTGTATTTTCTTTGTTTGGATTTTCTCTGAAGATCAAGGTGCTGACTTTTCCCCTGAACTAGTGAATGTAATTAAAAAAGATTGTTGACCCTTTGAACAACTAGCTTTTCTAGTAAAGCAGATCTAGGCACCTTTGCTGGCAATTTCCTGTGTGGTTGCCACTACAGGCTCCAGGGCCTTGACTGCCAGGGTGAGCAGCAGAGATGCTGCTCAGTAGGCATTTTGAGGAGAGGTATGTTAGGGGCTCTCTGGAGTGTGGAAGGATGGATTGGAAGGGATCCTGGATCCCTTCCTGGATCCAGTAGACATCCATTTCAGAGACCATTCCTATAGCCTAGAGGAGAAGAGATGAGGCCCTTGGTGTTAGCAGGAAGGTGACTAGATGACCATATTCCCCCCCCAACACCTGCCTAAGTCACTGGGGCCTGACCCTTAGCTCCCCCTCATCCCCTCCTACCTCAGTATGTTTGACTGTCCTGTGTGGACTGGAGCAGAGGAGCCACATACCCCCACCTGCCCAGGTCCCCTTACCTGCCAGGCCCCCTTCATCTGCCCCAGGCCCCCTTCCTGGCAGCTCCCCTGCTCTGTACTGCCACCTCCTAACTGATCTTGGGCTCCCCACCTCTCTCCATCCTCCCTCCTCCCAGCTGCCAAAAGAATCTTCCTAAATCCCAGATGTGACCTGTCATTCCTCAAATACCTCCAGAGACTCCTTGGGGATAAAATACAAACATCTGAACCCCTTTAACAGCTTCCAACTCCTTTTCCAGATTCTCCCCCCCCCCCAATATTTCTCCTCTTTTGTGTTACAGCTGTTTCTGGAACTCTACCTGCTGGTTCCCACCTCTGCACATTTGCAAAGGCACACTCCACCCCTGGCATGCCACTCCCTCCTCATTCCATCTTTTACTCTTTAGCTCCCTTCATACCTCAGTTCAGGGGCCACCTCATTCAGGAAGCCTTCCCTGATTTTCCCCAATTGAAAGTGTCTTCTCCTTCCTCCCATTTTTCAGAGAACCTGGTCAGGATTTCTCCTTCTCCCTAATCACATCCTACCTCGTATCTCCCCAAATCCGTGGGAAGCTCTGGAGACTAAGGTATTTTTCAGCCATTCATCTCCAACCGACCAGCAGAGGGAGTGCCCTGCCCACAGGAGGCTTTTAATCAGCCTTTGTTGACACAGAACAATAATGGAAGATTTCCTTGGTGTTCTGGCCCCTCAGCAGACAGTCTCAGGGGGGAGCACCTCCCAAGCCCCTGCCACTTTCTCCTTAGTTTCATGACAGCGTGCTTGCCTGGGCTCTGGATAACGCATGAAGATCTCATGCCTTCCTAGTCACCAGTGGAGTGAAACAAGGCTGGGTGCTTGCTCCCACTCTTTTTAACATCATGTTTTCAATCATGTTGTCAAGTGCTTTCAGTGGACATACACGGCATTAAGGTCAGTTGTTGCACTGATGGTAAACTTCAAAAGGTTACAAGCCAAGACCAAAGTGGAAGGAGGGTTGGTGAGTGATTTTCTGTTTGCTGATGATTGTGCACTCAATGCAGCTTCTGCGACTGAGGTGCAACAAAGTATGGATTAATTCTCTGCTGCTTGGGCTAATTTTGGCCTAACAATTAACACCAAGAAAACTCCACCATCTGGCACCACACCATCCATATGTGGAAACATTGGTTACAGCAAATGGAGAAGTTCTGAACGCTGTGGATAAGTTCACTTACCTTGGTGGTGTACTTTCCAGGGATGTACATATTGACAATGAGGTTGGTGCCCACATTGCCAGAGCTGGCTCAATGTTTGGGAGGCTCCAAAGGAAAGTATGGGAGAGAATATGGGAGAGAAGAGACTGACTACCAAACTGGAGGTCTACAGAGCCATGGTGTTAACCTCATTGTTGTATGGACAGTCTACCAGTGCCAGGCCAGGAAACTGAATCACTTCCATTTGAATTGCCTCAGGAAGATTCTGAAGATCACTGGGCAGGATGAGGTACCAGACACTGAGGTTCTTACTCCAACTAAACTGCCAAGCATTCAAACTCTGCTTCAGAGAGTACAACTCCAACGGGCTGGTGACATTGTTCAGATACAAGACCCTATGCTTACCAAAAGACTATTTCATGGAGAACTCATACAAGCATTCACACGGTGGTCAGAAGAAGCGATACCTGAGGACACTCTCAAGGTCTCTCTGAAGAACTTTGGAACTGTGTGACATGGGAGACACTGGCCCAGGACTGCTCAACATGGCATGCCCATGTCAAAGAAGGTGCTGTGCTCTGTGAGCAAAGCAGAACTGAGACAGATCAAAGGAAATGCAGGATACACAGATTTGGACAATCTGATGGAGTACTTGGGTGTCTGTGCTTGGACCCCACTTCCAAGATCACGTTTCTCCCTAACCTCCAAACACTATTCATGACTGTTTTCTCCCCAGCCCAAGGACACTATGCTGAGCAATATGAATGGACCCATGAGTGGGCCCAGTGAGGCAAACTGTCCCTCCCTGTTACAAGAACAAGCTGACCTTTGGAGAATTTCCCTTGTAAGAACAGCAGAACTATCATGTACTGATTCCCAGTTACTGGATATAATCCAGAGATCACGCTATAGATGTCAACTCATGAAGCTATCTTGTCACAGACATAACAGATGCAAAATACACCCCTTAGGAACCTCCCCACCCCCACCTCCATTTCAGATGTTCTGTCTTTCTCCCTCAGGATTTAAGCTCCTGGAAGGCAGGGAATGTCTTATAAATGGGTGGGTGGGCAGGGGTAGGGGTGGGGTAGGTGGAGGGGTGCTTGTAGTTGTATACCTAGCACGGTGCCAAATGCATAGTAATCCTTAATAAAGGGGGAGTTATGGCCAGAACAAGAAAGGAAGCTTTGACCCAGGCCTCTTATGATTCAGAATCATGGGGATTCTGAGTAGAGCCAGAGGGCAGAGGCTCGCCAGGCCCTTTCTGCTCCGCAGGATAGCAAAGCTTGAACAGGAAGAGGGAAGGCGGAGGCCCTTTGAGGGCTTCCAGATCCAGTGTCCAAACCTGTCCCAGGGCTCCCTCTAGCTCTGGTTGGTGGGTGTGTGTATGTGTTAGTTCAGGAGGCCCCTGTACTGGCTAGAGAGGGAGGCTGGAGGCCCAGTTGGTACAAGCCTGGGGTCTTGCTGTCTCTACCTTCTGGCATTGTGGTGAATAAAGGGGGCTGCATGAGGACAGATGAATTGTTAGTGGGTGGTACAATAGTTATTAGCCTCTTATACAGGATAAAACTGAGGCCTAGGCAGGCTATCCAACTAGCCCAAGCTCATGCCCTGTGACTTGAAGAAGTCTGGAGTTCTTTATTCCTCTTCATGCTGCCTCTGTCTACCCTGTTTAGGTCAGTGGTTCCCAGCTTTTGAGAGCAATAAGACCTCTTGTCAACCTTAAACATTCAGGTACCTCCCCAAGGTCAAAGTTGTATTAGGGAAGAGTCTGTGCTGATGAAGAAAATCCATTGTGACAAAATACTTGTGAATTCTGTAGTGCTAGTAATGAATTTGTGCTTGATTGACCACAGAATCTACATATGGAAGAAAAGTAGTAAAGTATCTACCCCCATCCCCTCATCCCGCCACTCACCCACCCATCCGCCATCCCTTCACCCCCCCAGATCTGTCCACCTGTCATCTCCCCACCCCTACCCCTGCCCACCCACCCATTTATAAGTCTTATTCTAACCTTAACCCCTGTACTTAGGAGAAAGAGAACTACCAAGTGGGGGCATTGGAGAGGCTTGCAGGAGGAGTTGGGGTCTGGGATGCTAAAGACTGAGGTGAGGGAGGGGGTCCAAATGCCAAGAATGCCTCCTGTGATTGATGGCATGACTGGAGCGGTGGGACATCCTGGTGTCAGTCATACCAGCTCCTGACTCTGTGGGGAAGGCAAGCTAGCTCCTCCTGGCCTGGCCTGAGTCACTCTCTCACAGACAAGGCTGGGGGTGCTTTGGGGCTCTCCAAGGCTCCCAAGTCAGGCAGAAGGTGCCACCCTGGGCCTTAAGTCTACTTTCACACCGAGTTGGTTTCACTGGCCACAAAGATAGGAAATGGTTCCTCTGTGTGGCTTTGAAAGCCCCTCTCAATGATTCCCTTCCTCCCAGGGCTTGAGCAGAATTAGGACTCTAAGGTTCTAGCTACCAAGACCAGACTGTCTCCACACTGAACGCTGGCAGGAAAATGATTGTTTTTGCAAGTAAATATTGTACCCTCAATTGTTCATCTCCTCTGACTGGAGATCACTATTAGGGGCCCCTGCTAGGCAGGCTCTCAACACCCCAAAAAACCCACTGGGAGACAAAATAATAACATTCAGATGCCAATGAGTGACAACAAAAAACTGAGAACAGGATGCACCCACTGATTGCGATGACAGACAAACTAGGGGAGTTCGGTGGGACTGGACAGTTGGGGAGAGTTCTGAGAAGCCCCAGCCACTTCCCAAGGTACACCCATCCAGTCAGTGAAGGCTGACCAGAGAAGAGCCACCTGGTGCCAGTCAGGCAGTGCCAAGGCCCACACTACCAGCCCCAGGAGTCAGAAAAAGGGCAGAGTCCACCCTCTGCCTTTAGGATCCTTCACACACAAAGCTGTGTGCTCTGGGTTTCTCCTCCAGAGATGGGCTGATTTGGGGGGTCTGTGGGAAAGACTCAGGAAAGGCTCATGATCACTTGCTTAAAGATGGAGGGCAGGTTTTGGGGGCGAAGAACAAGTAGTCACTGGGATCACTCAGGCCTGGATGGGCTCCCCTTCAGTCTCTACCTTCTGCAGAGCCCCTTCCAAATGTTCCCCTGGCCTCTCTCCACCTGACCGGAGCAACAGGGCGAGGGGCAAACAGCTGCTAGGTATACAACCAAGAGGAGACAGTGGTCCAAGTTACCACGGGGCCTAAGAGCCAGGAGGTAACTTTGTATCCTCGTAATCCTGCTAACTTTGTAAAACACACCCC
>CM053581.1:395440969-395496334 GCA_028627135.1 Pseudochirops cupreus | reverse complement strand
GTCAGTAGTCCTGTCCCCGCCCTCCTCGCTCGGCGCAGGCGCAGAGTGGGCTGGGGAGGGGAGGGATTGGGGCGGGGCGGGGCGGAGCCCGAGGGGCGGGGCTGTGGAAGCTCCCCCTTCCCCTCCCCTCCCTCCTGTCTCTTCCCCTCCCCCCCAGTGGGGCGCTGCCGGTCCAGCCACAGTTGCTGCCGGGCTCAGGCCGGGCCGGACGCCAGACGGCGAGAACGCCCGAGGAGGTGCCCCAGAGCGCGGCGGCCCGTCCGCCCTTCTGCCCCCTCGGCGCTCCCGGGGGTCCCCCCTCTCGGGCCCCCCTTCCCAGGGGCCCCCCTCCCCGGGCCCCCGCGCCTGCGATGAGCCCATGGCCTCATCGCGGACGTCCGGCCCGGTCCGGCCCGCGGAACCCAGCCACGAGGAGGAGGAGGGGCCGGCGGCGGGGCCGGGGGCCGGAGGGGCTCGAGACAGTGGTGGTGGCGGCGACCGCTCCCTGCAGCAAATGCTGCGGGCCATCGCGGAGGAGCGGAGGCGTCTTGGCCTCCGACAGGAGATCAGCGGCCTCGGTGAGGACAGGGGGCACGGAGGGGCACGGGGGTATCGGAGGGGGGCATTGGCGAATGGGGGCCCGGGGGCGGGGGACCCCGTCAGAGGGGGCCCGGGGGACAGGGGGCACCGGGGAGGGGAGGCATCGGCGGATGGGGCCCTGGGGGTGGGGGGACACCGACAGAGGGGGCCTGGGGGCGGGGGGGCACCGGCGGTCCTCGCTTGCAGGTGAGCCAGTCCTGCAGGAGGCGGTGGTAGGGGAGAGGGTGCCGCCTGCTTCCTAAAGCCCCCTCCTTCTGTCCCCCTGCTCCCTCAGTCCCGGCGCCTGGTCCGAAAGAGCAGCCCGCAAGGGGCCAGCTGTCGGGGGTGCTGGTGTGCAAGGAGAGCGCCCCCAGGTCCAGGTGCTTGGAGATCCCCGATGGTAGCTTTCGGGACTTCCTGCGAGCTCGCTGCCTTTGTCTCCCGGGCTGGGGCGGGCCAGGCTGCGGAGGCTGGGACGCTGGGGCGCGGGTTGGTGTCTGGGGGACTCTGCTGGTCACCCCACTCCGAGGCCCTTCCAGGCCCGCGGGAGCGCAGGCACCGGGCCCAGGGAACAACCTTTCTGGTGTGTCTGGGGGCATCAAGCAGGCAGGTGGGCAGGAGTGCCCCTCCCCCCCATTGTTCCAGGTGCCCTTGGGATTAGAGGTGGGGGTGAAGTTCGAGGAGGGGAGAGGGCAGAAGAGGGAAGTCTCCCCACCCCCATCCCAGCCTCTCACCTCCTCAGACACTTAGTGAGTCAGACACCCCCTCCCACCCAGGTGAATGACTTCATCTTATTCCAAGTCGGAGGAGGAGGCTCAGCCTCTGTTCCAGGGTTAGACTGTCCGCCAGTTGGCATTTGGTAGGGGGCTGGAAAGGATTTTTGGGAGACATAAGCTGGCATCTCAACTCCAGTTCCGTTGGGAGTCAAACCCTTCCTCCCCTTCTTGCCTGGGTGACCTCAGGCCCCTTCTGGCCTTCAGTTTCCTCCTCTGTGAAATCTGGGACATGGGCTAGCTTGCCTTTTCAGATCCTTTCTCTAAGCCTCCAGGACTGGACAGATCAATGTCTCCTCTTGTCTGAGCCCCAGCGCCCTGACTGGAACCCTGGAGGTGGGGGCCCATGACTCCTTGGGTTGGGGGAGCTGAGGCCCCTTCCAGCTCGGAGGTCCTGGGGCTTCTGCACTGCTTGCCTCCTGAGGAAGGGTTGTGGGGGACAGAGGCCCCAGGAAGCCTGGAAATGAGAGCTGCTACTGGAGATCATTGACATCAAGCTGGAGATGTGAATGATTGGTCACTGGGGCCTTTCTTGCAACCAGGGGGAGATCGAGGCAAGAGCAGTTCTAGGCTCCTAGAGCCCTCCCCATGCTCAGAAAAGCCAGGAAATCCCTTAGATCCCACCCCCCAGCCCTCTACACACCCTTTGTTGTCATTTGAGGAATTGACACTTGGCCCAGAGTGGGAGTGGGTCA
Organism: Pseudochirops cupreus; assembly: GCA_028627135.1. Lineage (NCBI taxonomy): Eukaryota > Metazoa > Chordata > Mammalia > Diprotodontia > Pseudocheiridae > Pseudochirops > Pseudochirops cupreus. The sequence continues at coordinate 395,494,308 of CM053581.1, read as the reverse complement.
AAAGATAGCGATTCTGTCCTGAGGGACCAGAGACTGTCATTTGACATTATTTGAGCCCTAGCTCAACAATCCCTCTCAGCTCCCGACTCTGGGGAATCCTTCCTCCTCTTTGAGCCTCAGTTTCTTTGGGAAAAGGACCATTTTTCCTTTCTGGCAGTGCCTCTTGTCAAGCAGGGTGGGTGTCAGGAGAACATCCCAGAACCTTGAAGGGAGTGGGACAGAAATGAGAGCCCCCAGGATTATTCAGGGGGTGGAGCCCTGTCCTAGAGCAGAGGGCAGGGGACTGGGCCAAAGCAGAGAGCACACAACTGGCCCCAGCCCCTGCTGCCCAGAAACTTCCAAGCAGCATGGCCAGGGATGCCTCTTGTGGCCCAGAATGAAATCTGAGGAGAGCTCACCTCCAGAGCTGCCCCTTGGCCCCAGGAGAGTGTGAGCTCCTCAGTCTGCCTGGGCTGCCAGCTTCTTTTTCTCTGAATCTCCATCACCCAGCAGACACTTCCTAAATGTTTGTGGGCCAGTCAGGGCACATTGGGAGCAGGTCTGAGGATGGGGTAAGGGAGATTGCATGTAGAACATGAAGGATTTCAGCAGATGGCTGGCTTGGAATGTTATGGGCAAAGTCAGGCTGGTGGGGAATGTGGTCAGGTGTTTCTTGTTTCTCTAAGACCTGGTGGGAAAGGAAGCTTCAGAGTTAGGTTGGAGTTGACCAATGCCAGACCTTGACTGCCAGGGTCAGGGGTCGGGAGGGCAGTAATGAGCATTGAGGGGCATTGAGCAGATGAGCAATTGGACACAACAGAGCCAGGCTCTGTGCTCCTGCTGAGTTACCTCTCCCTGTTACTCTCTCTCAGATGTCTCCCTCCAGCCCCAGCCTCTTCTGCTTGGGTTCTGGGCCAACAGGACCAGCTACCCTTTGGACTCTTGATCTCCAGCTGTGTAGGTCTCCCAAACGCCTCTGCTGCCTAAAATTGACCTCTCTCTTTCGGCCAGCACCCTTCCTTATGTTTATTGCCCCCGATCCCCCAGTCGGAGCCAGCTCCTTTCCAACCTCAGAGTCCACCTTCCTTCCCCCCCCCCCCCCCAGGTGTTTGGCAAGTAATCTCTCCACAGCAGGCATGGTCGTCCCTCTTCTCACTCAGCTAGTCAGACATTTATTAAGTGCCTGCTTGTGTGCCTGGTGCTGGGCTAAGTACTGGGGTTGCTGGCCCTGCCCTCAAGGAGCTCCCAGTCTGATGGGGCAGACAGCCATGGAGATGTGAAGAGCAGGCTGTTTACTAGAATGAAGAGGGCTGGGAGAGGGCTTCCTGTTCAGGGAGGGGTGTCAGGGGACTAAGGAAACTAGACAGGGCAGGAGGCAGAAGTGAAGAGGGGCAGCATTCCAGCCTTGGGGGACAGCTGAGAAAATGCTGGGAGCCCAGCGATGCAGACTCTGGTTGGCAAAATAGTTGGGTGCCGGGGGCATGGGACCAAAGAGATGTGGGAAGGGGTAGGTGTAAGAAGACTGAAAAGGTGGAAGGGGCAGGTTAGAGAGGGCTCTGAAAGCCAGGTGGAGGTGCTGGGGAGCTCCTGGACATTGGTGGGGGGCATGACATGGCAGACCTGGGCTTTAGGAGGTCACAGCTGAATACAGGATGGAGAGACTGAGGCAGGCAGACTCCTGCCTGTAGTAGCCACTGCAGTAATCTAGGAGTGAGGGCCCCAGGGTGGGGGTAGGCTCAGGAGACAAGTGAGCATGTTCATGAAAGAGTGTGGGCAGGGGGAGGGAGGAGTCCAGGGTGGAAATCTAGAAGATGGAGGGATGGGCTCCACAGTTACAGGGAAGGGGGCCAGTTAGAGACAAGGACTTTTAGACGCAGTGGATTTCAGGTGTCTGGTCAGAGATGTCTGTAAGGCTGTTGGAGATGAGTGGACGGAGGTCAGCAGAGTCTGGGGTGGAACAGGTAAATCAGAGAAGAGGCATTGGGAGTTGGTGAGACCTCTGAGTGAGGGGAGAAGAGCCGAGGGCCCAGGCTGCACCCTGAAGGTCAGAGGGCATGACCTGGAGATGCTAGTCTTGAGACAGAGAAGGAGTGGTCAGAGAGGGGGGAGGAGGACCTCGAGTATGGCGAGTATGATGGGGACACAGGGAGGAGAAAGGATGACTGTGTCCGCCTGCAGAGGCCAAGGACAATGAGGATTGACATGCGGCCCCTGGTGACTTTGGAAAGGGCAGTTTGGGTGGATTGATGGAGACTGAAGTGGATTGTAAGGGGCTAAGAGACAGAGGAGAGGTCATGGAGGCAGCTTGGATTACTGAGGCCTTTTGTCAATGGTTTAGCCACAGAAGGGGGAGGATGCAGCTGGGCCCCAAGGCCCACCTTCCCTGGAGCTCCTGGGCTCTCCTGGCCCACAGAGGTGAGCCCCTGCTTTTGGAGCAGAGGATGGCAGTGGAACCAGGGGACCTTAGAAGGTCTGTCTTGGAACAAGACCTGAGTTCAAGGTCTCCTCTGCTGTGGTGCTTCTTGGTGGTGGGATCCCAGACAAGGCACAAGGTGGTGCCCTGGGGAGCTTTCTCAGATGCTAAGTACCCAAGGAGGTGCTAGTCTGTGTTGGCAGAAGGGGTTCTGACATCCCAAGTTGTCCACACCTGTGAGAAATGCCTTGCTTAAGGCCTCATTATGGGTCACCCTGTGCTAGGAGATGGAGCAGAAAGAGAGAAAGGGCCGATCCCCAGGGAGCTGGGGCATGAGAGGGAGGGCAGCAAAAGGCCAGGAGCATAGCCAACCTGGGCACTTCCTCTGGGGCAGGGGCTGGCCAGGAAGGAAATCTCAAGCCCAGACCAAACCAGTCTCTTCCCAAGTGTCTTCCCTTTCTTTCTGTCATCTAAACCTGTCATCTCAGCACCAGTGACACTGGACCCTTTTAGAGAGATGGAGAAACTGAGTCCCAGACTGTGTTCATACAGAGAGTCAGGGCTGCAACTGGGCCTGGCCCTCAGGTCACCAGACCTCCCATCTAGTCTTTGTCTGAGGTGGGATTTGTCCCCTAGGGTCTCTTCCAGTCCCCCACTCCCTGGTGGCCTGCCTTTCAGGGAGCATGACAGGTGGGCAACTCTCCTTTGTGCTGATGCATAAATTGTCCTGTGCATCCCTTTGGCTCTGAGCAGAGCTGGAGACTTCCCCTCCCCTGGGCTTGGTCTCTCATTTCCCCAGGCCGCACCTTCAGGACCTGGGATTTCTTTCCATCCTCCCTTTCCCTGCCCCTACTTCCCTCCTATTTCCTTGGTCCTGCCTTACCTAAGGGGACAGATGGGTGGTGCTATGGAATCAGAAGGCAGGAATGAGAAAACATTGATTAAGTGCTGACTGTTTGCCAAGCCAAGTGCTCTGCTGGGTCCCTGGGCAGTAAACTCAGCCAGTGTGGACTCTGCCTCCAGGAGCTCGGCAGCGCTAGGAGGCTCTCAGGGCAGAATGCTGCAGCGTCCCAAGTCCCGTGATTCTGTGGCAGTCACTTCCTTTGCAGGCACGTTGGGAGCTGGGGCCTGGGGTCGGGCCGCAGCACCTGCAGAGGAAGTGGGTCAGCAGTGGGTGGTGGCAGTGGTGGCAAAGACGGAGTCTCAATGGTGGCACCTTCTCCGCATGGGTCCTGTGCTGGAAGCAGGCCTGGCAGTCTCAGAGAGGGTATGGGAACCCGTGGTTTGGGGCTGTCTTCATGTACAAGAGTCTGGGAGGTGGGCCTCCTATCAAGGCCCCTGGTAGCTTCAGATAAACAGGCTGAAGACCTGAATTCAAGTTTTGGTTTTATTATTAACTTGCTGTGTGACCTTAGGCAAGTCATTTCCCCCAAGGCCAGCTTCCCCTGTAAATGGAAAGGTTGGGTCATTGACTCCTGAAGGCTCTCCCAGGTATGACTGTGTTCTTTGCATTTCTCTTACTATCCCAGCCCTCTGCCATGCCTGCCGCTGCACTGTAGCACCTGATACATCCTGCATCTAATCCTGACGGGCTGGATGTGGAGGGCCCTAGGTCCTGGGCTCCGGGGCTGGGACCCCTTGAAGGGCTGGAAGCATTGGCCCAGATGGTCAGATCCCATTAGACTTGGCCCCCAACTCGGGGAACAGAGAGAACCAGACGCTCCCATTGGAAGCCTAAAGGGTTTTGATTTTCTCCGCTGCAGAAATCTGTTTTCCCCATAGAATGGCAGATGGTGGCTGGGGGACAGCAGGCAGGGCTGGGAGGGCCCTTAGGACAGAGAGCTGGGCCTGCCTTAGAGACATTCTGGGCCCTGCATCCTGGCAGGGGCCCAGTCGTAACCTGGCGTGGGTTGGCCCCTGGGGCACTTTGGCTAGTGACACCTGGGACCCTGGACTTCTCAGAATCTTGGTTTTGCATGCTTGAAGTAAAATTACACAGGAAACCAATTCTGTTGAAAAATGGTTAAGAGAATGTTAAAGAGAAGAAGAATTTGCCAGCCCCACTTTGGAAGCCCTGGCCTAGGCTGTTTCCCTCATTTGGTAGGAGGCCCTGAGGCCCAACCTGGCATCACACAGGTGGCACCACTCACTGCTGACCAGGTGGCTCTTTCCTGACCAGGCCCTTTCCACTAGGCTACAAAGCCTCTTGAGCTCTGGGGGAATGAGGGAAACCTCATCTCTTTTCTTTCTTCCTGGGCAGCCAGGCACCTTCTGTTCCCTTCCTCCCTCTCCTGGGGGGTGGCCAACAGCTGCTCTGCTGGGAAGCTGAAGCCAGGAGAGTTAGAATTATTAGGTGGCAGCCTGTGGCCTGGAGTGAAGTTGCTTCACTTGTCTGGGACTCTCAGGTGCCATCTGCAGAATGGGAAGAAGCACCTTGTCACCTCCTTCCCAAATTTGCTTCAGGGATCTGAGAGGAAGCACAGAGAAGTGTTCTGCTCTCTGAGCTGCAGCTGCAGCATGCAAGGGAGCTTCCTCTCTCTGGGAGTTCCCCAAACTGGTAAAATCACAAAGGCATGACCGTCCTTCCACTCACATGTTCTGATGCTGCTTCATGGAGTAGAGTAGAGAGACCCTGGCTCTGGAAGGTTCTGCCAGGGTATAGGAGGTCTGTGAAGGTTGTGATGAGTCCATGTCACTTTGGGGATGGGAAGGACCAAATTGTCTGTGGCTGGAGGACCAGCCGGTGGGGAGGGACTCAGTGCCCCAGAATTAGCCCCCAGGGATATACTTTTCAGCTATGGTAGGTCATGAAGATCCCTGGATGTGTGGTCTGGTGTGGGTTTGAATCTTCCCTCCATTACCTGCTGATTGAGTGGCCTTGGGCAAGTGATTTCACCTGTATACCTCTGTGCCTCAGTTTCCTCCTCTGTAAAATGAGCTTGCACCAGGATGTGCCCTGAGATTCCTTCCCACCCTAAGTGATGGAGGAGAACCCAGCCGTGTGAGAGTGAACCCTCTTCAGAGGGGCTAGCCTCAGCTTGTTTTTAAAGCATGGGAAGCCTCCTGACTTCCTCCAACTGCTGAGGTACAGGAAGTGGGATGGGCGGGCATGACTCAGAGCTTTCTGTTCCTTGTCCAGTTTGTTTCCCTCCCCCAGGGCCAGAAGGAGGAGCCAGAGGTTCTGGGCTTTGGAATGCAGCTTGCTCTGGACTGAGTTTATCGTTCTATGCTCCTGGGATCTGTGATTCCCTCCTTCATGACAGCTGATGTTTTTGTAGCCCTTGCTTTAGAGGGTTTTTTCAAACATTAATTTTATTTTCAAGTCTGCATTCTCTCCCCCTCACCTCCCCGGTCATTGAGAAAGCAAGAAAAACAAAGCCTCTGGTCCCAATGCATACAGTTGGAAAAACAAATGCCCGTCATGGCCGTGTCCAGAAGGCCTGTCCTTGGAGTCCTTCGTTCCCCTCTGGGGGCTGGCTTCGTTACAAGTCCTCTGGAATTGTTGTTGGTCGTCGTATTGATCAGAAGTCCTAAATGTTTCTCTCCATAACGTTGTTGTTGTTGGACAGCTTGTTCTGGCTCTGCTCGCTCTGCATCAGTTCACACAAGTCTTCCCAGGATTCTCTGAAACCACCCCTGCAATGTTTCTTACAGCACCACGGGATCACCTTCGTGCACTGTGACTTGTTCAGCCATTGCCCAACTGATGGACGTCCACAAAATGAGCTGCTGTCAGTATCTTTGTAGATAAGGCTCTTTTCCCCTTCCTGTGATTCCCTTTGGGAGCATAGACCAGTAGCAGTACTGCTGGGCCAAAGGGCATGCGTGGTTCAGTAGGTTTGGGGCCCAGCTGCACGCGTCCTCCCAGAAGGACTGGCCCGTTTCACGCCCTGCCGAGGAGGCGCTCACGCGCCTGTCTCCTCACAGCCCTTCCCCCGTTGGTCATTGTCCGTTTTTGTCAGCTCAGCCAGTCTGATGAGTATGAAGTGGAATCTCAGAACTGTTTTAACTTGTATTTTGCTAATTGTTAAGGATTTAGAGCATATTTTTTTTATTTGGCCATTGATAGCTTGGATTTATTCCTGTAAAAAGTGCCTGTTTACCTCCTTTGAGCATTCGTTCATTGGAGAATGGCTCTTATAATAAGTTTATATTAAATTTCTTATAAGTGTGAGGACATTCCCTATTTATTCAGAGGTACTAGTCCCTTTATCAGAGAAACTAGCTGCAAAGATTTTTTTTTCCTCCCAGTTTCTTGTTTTTCTTCTAATTTTAGCCATGTTGGTTTTATTGTTAATTTTATATAATCAAAATGACCCATTTTACTTCCTGTGAACTTCTTATCTCTGCTTGGTCATGAATTCATCCTTTCTTCATGGTTCAGGTGGCAGTCTCTTCCCCTCTCCATGATGGGTTAGGATGGCGCAGTTTCTGACTTTTAGCGTGGCACACGTCCTGTTGGAGATGTTGGTCTTGGCCTCATTTTGGCCAGACTGCTGTCCAGTTTCCCCAGAGGTTTTGTCAGATGCCAAATTCTTGGCCCAGCGTCCAAGGTCCTTGGGTTGATCCAACACTCAGTTATAGTTGCTCCTGTATATTGTATCTATAATCAGTTCCACCACTCAGCTCCCCTGCTGGAGGACCAGGACCCAGGACCAAAGTGCTTTGATGATTATGGCTTGTTAAAGTAGTGAGGTCTGTGCTACCAGGCCCCTTTCCTACCCACTGAACCTCAGAGTTTTTAGGCATTTTCCACAGCTGACCTCACTGGAGCCTCAGAATAGCTCTTGGACGGATGCTCAACAGGTTCTGGGATCTTCATTTAACAGATAAAGAAACTGAGTCTCAGAGGAAGGCAATGGCTGAGCTAGGGTCGCATAGCCAGTGAGCAGCAGAGGCAGGATTTGAACCTAGGTCTTCTCAGCTGCTGCCTCTCAAAGCAGCTTTCTCAGCCTGTGAAGTTTGTGGAGAGTCTAAGACCTAGAGTTGGGAGTCCCACTCATTTCACAGAAGAGGAACCTTTGGTCCAGGGAGGGGAAGGGACTTGCCTGAGGAGGTTGCTTCAGTGTCAGAAGTGGGATTTGAACCCAGGTCCTCTGCCTAGAGACAGTGGGGCTTTCTGCTACTCCAGGGCATGTCCGTGTCATTCCAGAAATCCTCCAGGAAGGAGTTATAATAAAAGTGACTAGTGATGGGCTCACTAGAAAGCCCTGATTTGGGAAGTGGGTTTGAACTTTGCCTCCCCTGTCACCTTGGGCAAGTGACTTCGCCTCTTTGCCTCAGTTTCCTTTTCTGTAAAGTGAGGGGGTTGGACTAGCTGAATGACCAAGGGTGGGTCCCTTCTAAATGGATGATTCTGTAGGAGGCAGTGTTGCCTAGTGGCTAGAGAAGGGACCTTAGAGTTGGGAAGACCTGGACTGAGGTCCTGCCTCTAGAGCACCTGCAGCCCCTGGGCTTTATCTCTCAGTCAGGGTCCCAGATTGCTCTGTCTCTAAGACCACAATTTGTAAGGAACTGATGCCCTACCTTGGGGAAGCTTCCCATGAGACTGAGTCATTTCAGGCTCTGACACTTGAAGGCTTAAAGATCCTTCCTTCCACCCTCTCCCCAAGTTCTGCAGAGCTCATTTCTCCCCATTTCACAGATGAGAAGGTGGTCCAGAGCAGAGAAGCATCTAGGAGTTGAGGTACAAAGTCCAGCCCCTAGTCTCTAGGGGCAGCCCCATCTGCCTGGTTTCTCTTAGGAGAGGTTAGTCTTGGGTGAGGGATAGGGAGGTTAGCCTCTCCTGAGAACTCTGAACAGGGAGGCAGATTTCTGCTCAACTTTGGAAAATGTGCTTTTAAAATGATGAACTTAACAAATTTGAAGAAATCCAAACATTTCAAAATGAAAAGAAAACAGAACATTGTAAATGGAGCTGTGAACTCGTGTCAGGGACAATTTGGTTTTTCATAGTGTGTATTAAATTTAGCCTGGTAGTACTAACAAAACTGCCTGCTTGCATCCCCTCCTGAGCTTCCCTTGGCTCTCCTCTCTATTTTCAGAAGCTTCACTGAGGCTCTTGCCTTGCTCTCAATTCTCCCTCCCCTTCCTTGTAGCCAGGAAAGAGAATCAAGTAGAGGAAATGGATCCTTTGTATATGTCTGATAACACCTCTCTCTCTGCCCCCATATTCTACCACCTCTCTGATAAGGAGTCCACCCTCTGCTCTCTGCAGCTCTAGTGGCTTTAATCAGAATTCTGAAATCTTTAAAGCTGATTGTGTTCACATGGTTGTAGTCACTGTGTCATTCTCTCCCTGGGTTCTGAGGGTCACCTATGGATTCTTTAGATTGGTGCTTCATTTTCTGTGTTTAGATGTTCTGGGCAGTTTTCTTGTGTGATTTCTTGCATTTGGGGATTCAGGGTCCTTTTGGGAAATCTGTGAATTTTAAGCCTCTGCGTCTTGTCTCTGAAATAAACATGTTTTGCTTGTGTGGAAACAATCTTTTCTTTTAATATTATTGTTTTTTCCTCTTCTTCCAGATTGTCCTTTACTTCTGCATTTCTAATCAGTTGTTTTCTTTTTTGTTTCTTGAGTGAGGTTTGCCACCATGGATTCAATTTTTTCTGTTCTGGCATTTGTTTTTCCTGTGCAGGCTGTAAATTCTCATTTCTCTCTTTAACCAATATGGAACATACTCCTAGGGTTCTGTGCTTCCTTGGGAATCACAGGGTCCTCTGACTCAAGTGTTGATTCCTTTTCCTTTGTCTTACAGTATTCATTCAGAAATGTTTAGGCTCACTTGGAGGTCATAGTCCTTTTGGTCACTAATATCTTCCCTGTTACCTTATCTGTTTATGTTCAAGGTCTTGAACTGAATTTCCTTCCTTCAGAGATCTTTGGTCATTGTGTCCTTTTGCCTCTTCTTCCCCTATCACTCACTCTCTGGCTCCTTCCCTTTTGGTATTGGTTTTCCCAAGGGCTGGGCCTCAAAGGTTTCTTGGCCTCTTCCCACCCTTGATGATTCTTCTTTTACCTTCCCTGATCTCTGCCCTAAGTGATTTTGGGCAGGGCAGTACTGGCCTCAGTGGGATGTTAGTTCCCCTTTGCTTTAGGCCTGCTGGTGTCCTGCCCCAGCTCCTTCTGTTCTTCAGCTCTCTGACTGAATACTTTTGCCCTCAGAAGGACTTACTCCATCACCGACCTCCAGAGCTGTCTTCAGAAGGGCAAGGCAGGCCAGATTCTGTCCACTTTTTGAGGCCTAGTTCTAGGCTTTCCTTCTTTGCCCTTGCTCTTGCCGCCCTGTCCTTCCCTTCCCCCCCTTGCAGCTGCAGTTCTTGTGCTTGCTTCTCCCTGGTCGTTTTACTCAGCCTCACCTCCTCAGCCAGACTGAAAGCTGGTGGCACCTGAAAGAAAGGCCGCCTGGGTCTCTGGGAAAGGGGATGCTGAGTTTTGCATGACCTGCCTCATGGGCTGATGAGAAGAAGAAAGTGCTTGGGGCTGTGGAGTCTGTCAGGAGTGGGTAGCTTCTGTTTTCTGTCCAGAGGGTGGCTGGCCTGGATTGGGCTAGAGAAGCTCTCTGTTTGAATCCTAGCACCATTGCTAATGGCCCCTGGAATCTGGGGTGTGGACCTCATCCATTTTTCCAATATCTATATATTGAGGGAGCTGGAGTAGGTGACTTTTGAGGCCCCTCTCCAATCTATCCAGAAAAGATAGAAGTCCGCTTCTCCTGGGATAAGAGATATCATGTCTCCTCCCTTCTACTCTCCCCCCCCTTCTTCCCTTTGATCTGTATTGAGACCAGAAGAATGGCTCCTTTTAAAGCCTGGTGAGGTGGGTAGGGGAAATAGGAGTGGCCCCATTTTACTGAGTTGAAAGCTGAGGCCCAGAGAATCACACCAGGTCATTTAGGGATCCAGGTCTCCTGACTCCTGGTCCCTTGGTTAGGGTGAGTTTGACTCAGCAGTGCTTGTGGGAGGATTCCAGGGACTGGGAATGGGATGGTCTTGTCATCACTCCAGGGCCCCAGTGGGAGAGTCTCAGTGTAGGGGCTGAGGGAAGATGGAGGATGGTGCTGGGGGGGAATCACCCTGGCTCCAGCTTGCTACTTTCAGAAGAAAGGCAGGAAGACCCTTGGCTGGGAGCCTGAAGACAGAGTTTTAAGGTCCAGCTTTGCTCCTCACTGATTGGATGATCTTGGAAAAGCTGTTCCCTCATCTCCCCCCTCCCCCGCAATGATGTCAAGAGCCCTCCTTGGTCTCACAGTCTCTGTCCCCGAGGATGGATCCCCATGTGCCTGCCCTGGGTGGGCCCTGGAGGGCTTCCTAGCACTGGTAACCAGAAGTGCTAATGTCCTGGCAGGCAAGGGAGGCAGTGAGTATGTATGATACTGGCCCAGCCTTGGGGCTGGGTTTGGTGACTTTGTGAGTCCCTTCTCTCTGGCCCTCAGTTTCCACTCCTGGACAACTCTGGCTGAAACAGGCATTCTGTCCTACAACATCCCAGAGGGAGGCTGTTGAGCCTTTGCTTGGAGACCTTCATTGACAGGGAGGTCACTTCCTCCTGAGAAGGCCATCTGACTTCACTCTCACTATTCCCAGATCCTCAGAGGTTGTCTAGCCTCCCCATGCCTGAGCAGGCCTCCTCCCTTCATCTTCCTAGAAATGAGGCCCTCTGCTAAGTTGCCACCTGCCTCTCACCTCCTGCTTCAGCCCTGGTTCTGTCCCCTAGATTTTTACAAACTCAAGTCCGTTCTAATGAAGGGCTGGCACCAGTGAGTTCCAGGGCGACCGGCCTGGGCCTCTCTGGCTGCCTAGGACCCAGGCTATTGCCTTCTGGCTCTCCTAGCAGGTACCATGCCTCCTTAGGGAGCAGCTACAACCCTGGGGCTGCACAGGGGAATAGCTAGGCCTGATTAGTCCCAGTGTGTGTGTGTGTGTATGTGTGTACAAGCATCTGGGGATTAAAAAGGGATCAGCTTTTACGTTCAGTTATCTTCAGGAGACCTGACAGGCTGATGGGGTGGGAGTGGGGGGGATGTGACAGTCTTCCCACATAGTTCCTTCACCCTCCCATCCGTTCCCTACAGAGTGGTCAGAATCCTCCTAGATTTCCCTGAGCTGGGACTGAGGTCTTTAAAGGTCCGTAGGCCTTCTGCTGCAGGATTAGAGGCCACTCTGGAGCCTCCCTGATAAGGGGCCCAGTCGGGTTGGGAGGAGCCCTCCACCTCCAGGGCCAGCCCAGCTCACACCTGGAGAAGGAGGGGATTCTTAGGAAGACTCTCCTCACATTAAGACTCACTCGGTCTCTGTAGCTTCTCCCCCTCCCCATCAGTTCTGACTGTTGACGCCAAGCAGAACAGGTTAACCCCTTTGCTCCATGACTGCCCTGCCCTATTTGAGGATGCCTTTCCTTCTCCTGGTGAAGCTTGCCTGCTGGCCTGAGGGGATGCCAGGCCCTCCTTCCTCTGGATGCCGGGATGCCCCTCTTAAAATGATGCTTCAGGGACTGAGCTTAGACACCGCAGGTGGTCTCCGAAGGACTGAGGACAGACATCACTTTTGAAGTGCTAAAGTTTTTGTAGTCTAAGATCTTAAGGGGATTATGAGTCACCTCCTAAGTTCCCTTCTTTCTGGCTGCTCTCCCAGTTGAAACCCTTTAGGGGCCCCCTCTCCTCTCCAAGGTCAACATTAAACTCCTGACCCTAGCATTCAAGGTTCTCCAGAGGCTGGAACCAACCGTTGCAGGACAACCTTGTTTTCGATTGAAAGTATGTGGCAACCTTGCAGCAGCAGGTCTGTTGGCACCATTTTTCCAATACCGTGTCTCTGTCTCATTTTGGTAATTCTTATGGCATTTCAGACTTTGTCATTATTGTCCTTCTATCTGTGGTGGTGGTCTGTTTGGGGCACCACAGTCCCCCTCATAGAAGATGGTGAACTTAATCGATCAGCGAGGTGTGTGCATGTGTGTGTGTGTGTGTGTGTTCGTGTTCGGACTGCTCCCCTGTGGCCGGCCCATTCTCTCTCCCTCTTCTCCCAAATCCCTATTCCCTGAGACACAACAATGTTGAAATTAGGCCAGTCAATGACCCTACGATGGCCTCTAAGTGTTCAAGTCAAAGGAAGAATCCATGGATGGGGCCAGCTGCTCTATTGACCTATTTGAAGAAATTGCCTCAGTCACCCCAGCCTTCAGCAGCCATCCACATGGAGGCAAGACCCTCTTCCAGCAAAAGGATGATGGCACTCCGAGGGCTCAGGGGATGCTTAGCATTTTTTAAGCAATAAAGCATTTTTAATTAAGGTGTGTACCTTGTTTTTAGACATAATACTATTGCCCCCTTGACTGGCTAGTGTAGTAGAAACATGACTTTGATATACAATGGGAACCAAAAATTGTGACTTGCTTTCTTGCCATGGTCAGGAGCCAAACCCACATCTTGGTGGTATGCCTATAGTCACCTTTCCTTCTATTCTTATCCAGCCTTATCTGGTCTGAGATAGGACCAGGCTCCCCTTTGGGTCTGGAGCAGACACCCCCCTCCATTCAGCTGAAGGCCATGAATGCCTCCTCCTCTAGGAAGGCTCCAGGGCCCTAGGACTCCCTAGGAGCTCTGCTTTGCCCCCAGGTACTGCCTGCCTGGTCTTACTTCATCACTTGCTTTGTTCATGAGCTCCCTGAAGCCAGGGCCTCTGGTCATTCTTCCTCTTTTTATCCCAAGTGACCAGGTCCAGCACAGGGTGGATTTCTGCCAGCCTTGGTCCCTTCTTTGGTAAAATGAGGATTCTTGAATAGCTTGCTATGGTTGTTGTAAGGCCCAGCTGACCCTCAGAGGACTCAGAAACTCCCTGAGGACTTCGGCAGCTCTTGCCCATCCCCCTTCATTTTACAGAGGAGGAAGCTGAAGTCCAGAGAGGGAAGGCCCCTTGCCTGGGTCTGCCAGCCCTGAAGTGGTAGAATTGGGATAGGATTGCCCTGACTTCAGCCGTGGGCGGTGCTCAGCTGCTGAGAGCTGATGGAGGCTGCTGGACTGTTAGAACCATCAAGGTGTGTATAAGAGTGATTATCAGGCAGCCTTGGCGTGGTGGCTGGAAAAGCTGCCTCAAATCAGTCCCTTTGCCCCTTGGGAGCCCAGGTAGGTGGCTTTCTGAGGTGACCACGGGCAGTGACAGGTACAGGCCCTGGAAACTCCACCTTTAATTCTAGAATTTTCCCACCTGATTAAGTCTCTGACTGGGAAAGGTCAGTGCCTCAGGCGAATGCCAGACTTGATCAAGTGGGAAAATTCTAGGAGAGTTCCAGGTGGGGTTTCCAGGGCCTGTACCATCAGTAGAAGGAGAGTCCTCTCTGGGGGCCCAACACCCTTGAGACCATAACAATCATGGTAATAAGATTCTGAGTCAGGGTGCTGCCCGCTGGGCTACCAGGCTTCCTCCATTCTGGTCTTTCCACAAAGAAACTCTTACCTTCAGGAACTGGTGAACGATGCTTGACCTGGACCTCAGACTGGGTCCCCCTGGGTCCCTCCCCAGTTTGAGGGTTAGCCCAGGCCTTGGTCAGGATCGTGCGGGGAGTCAGGCAGAGAGAGTGTCCTTGTGTCCTGGCATAGGGCCTCTTTGTTCTCTAGGAGGCCTGGTCACCCTGAGCTCCTGCCAGGCTAGCCATCAAAGACACCATTGAGGACAGACAGAGGGCCATTTAGCTCCAGGGTCCCAATGGCCCAGCACATGTGGGAACTACCAGAGAGTGGAACTACCAGAGAGCTTTTTCCTCCCCTGTCCTTGAGCTCTTCAGGGTTGAGAGGCCCAGGGCAGCTCAGGTCCGACATGAGCCAGATTAATGCCCTTGACAGGTGGCCTTGCCTCCATCTGCAGGAGCAAGGGTGGGACTTTTGACCATTTGGGGGTTCCCCTGAGCCTGGAAGGGAATGGGACAGGGGCTGGCAGGGGCTGGCTGGCTCTTCAGTCCCCCTGCCAAGAAGTCCTCACAGCCCTCTTTTCTGTGACATGCCTTCTGTGTGCCAGCACTGTGCTGGGGTTAGGGGAGGGGAACCTGACCTCAGCCTTGGAGGAAGGGCAGGATTTGAGGCCCTGGAGAGAAGGCGCCTTTAGACCCAGGGAATGGTTTGTGTAAACTTGCAGGGGCAGAAGATTGGGGCCCTGAGTTTAGGGGCTCTAGGGCTGGAAGGGGCTTCAGACGCTGTTCTCTCTACCCTTCATTTCACAGAGAAGGAAATGGAGGCCCAGTGACTTGCCCAGGGTGACCATGAGAAGCAGAGCTGGGACCTGAACTTGGGCCCTCTGAGGTCACCAGCAGCGGCTTTGGCTTTATGGAGGAAGTGTTTGGGCTGCATTTAAAGTATGATGGGCTCCAAGGTGGGGTCAAGAAGGAAAGTGGGCACAGCCCGTGCAAAGGTATGGGGATGAGAGATGTGCAGACCAGTTTAGCTGGCGTATGCAGAATACAGTAATATCCCCTGGTTCTGGGAAGAGAGGTTGGAGCCAGGCTTGGCAGCTGCTAAAGCTGACCAGGGGACCTCCACTGGCTTCTGGAGCTGCCCTTGGAGGCAGTGGGGTGGAGGAGGGCTCAGAGTGCTTGAAGACTTTCTCTGGGCTGAGAAGGGGAGGGGAGATCTAAGGCAAGGGCATGGGAAGAGGCTGTTGGGTCCAGGGGAGGTTGTTTTTTTTTTTTAAACAATGGGGGAAATCTGCCTTTAAAGGCAGAGGGGGTGATTGAGGATGTCATTTGGTAGAGAAGATAGGAAGGGGCAGAGGCAAGGGTACATGCTTAGGTGTGGCCTTAGCACAGAGGCTGGAAGAAAGTAGTGAGTGTGAGGTAGTGTCAGCAAGACCTCCCTAAGCCTATTGGTATGGCTGCTGATTGCTCCTGGGGGATGAGGCTTACAACTTTCTCCCATGTCCAACTACTGATTTATTCAGGGCACTCAAGTGGTGTAATTTGTGCTGCCAGTCTTAGATAAGGTACTTGAAGGTGGGAGCCCTGCAACAGGGAGTTCCATGACTCTGTGCAGGAGCCTGGGGAGCTCAGTCCAGTTTTCAGCTGGGATGAGGCATCTGAGCCCAAAGCCTTCTGCTGCCAGCTGAGTCTTCTCTAGGGATCGGGTGAAGTATGATGGATGCCTGGAGCTGCAAAGCCATCCCCAAGCCAGGTGCTGCTCATCAGGGGTGTCCCTCCCTCCTCTGTGCTGGGGGAGGGTCTTATGGGTTGTCAGAGCACTCAGGAGCCTCTGAATAGGGACCATTCCTGGTTGTAGGACAGTCAGCAAGTGTGGATTGTGTGTCGGGGATAGGAGACTCTGTGCTGGACACCAGACCATGGAGACCCCAGGAAAGCAGGCCTCCCCCTCCAGAGCTTCTCTTCTATTGGGAGAGACAGAAGAAACACAAGGCCACTCCCTGCCAGGAAAAATCAGGTCCACAACCTCAGGTGCCCACTGCGGATGGATGGCACAGTCAGCATCATGCCATCCCCTCCAGAACTTGGAGAAGGCAGAGAAGAGGCCAGATCAGACCGGGAAAGGGAGCTGGGCCTTCAGACTGCTGCCTCCCCTGACCCCCGTCATTTCATTGTTGCTGTCTCCTGGCAATATACCATGTGGTTGGTACCACTGCAGAGGACAGACTCAGGAAGGAATGTCCTGAAGGGAAATGGGAATCTGTTGTGTGAGGGAGGATCTGGTGGTGGCTGCAGCTGAGAGGGCTCATGGAGAGGGGAGCCTTCAAATATGTTTGTGTCCAAGTCACAGACACATGGACCAGAAAAGAAGGGTGAACTGGGAAAAAGGTAACTGGTAGCCAGTCATGGTGCTCTCCTGCTACCCATGGGATAGGAAGAAAACCTGTGGTGCAGAGATCCTTGGGTAGTTCATGGAGAGGAATGGGTCAAAATTCCCAGAGAGCCAAAGTACAGACTGTGTCTGCATGGGTGCTGAGGACTGGACCTGGAGGTCCCTGATCCACTGAAGAATGGACTCAGGAGTCACAAAAATGCAGAAGCAGTGAACCCTATAAAGAAAGGAGTCCAAAGCTGGACAAAAAGAACAACTTTCTGTGGGACTCCAGGCAAGGCGCTTCCCACTCTGAGCTGCCATTTTCTCCTGTGTAAGATGAGCAGTAGACAGCATGATCCCTGGGCTCCCTTCCAGGCCAAGATCTGGGACCCTCTAAGCCTCCTCCTCTTTAGCTAAGATCCCCCTAAGTAGGCAGAGAGCATCCAGATCCCATCACGAATAGATGAAGTGATAGTGCCCTTGGGAGCAGGGAGGAAAGAGGAAAAAATTATCAGTGAGTGAATGCCTTGGCTTGTGGGAAACATTTAGAGGAACAGATGGGAGAGCTGGGAGGATGTGGGAGATTACTGAAGAGAAGTGAAAAATGAGGGAGGCTGATCTCAAACTTGGGCCTGTTTGGTGAGAAATCAGAGAATGTCAGCTGGAGGGGCCTTAGAACAGGGCACAGCAGGGCTGGAGGGTGGGGGCCAGCTCTGACTTGGTCTGGTCCAATCCATACCTGAATAGAAATCCCTCTATTATGTCCTGAGCATCTGTCCCAGGCCCCTGCTCTGTCCTTAATCATTCTGAAGCTTTTGCTTCTGGTGAGGAAAGATGCTTCTGGGAGGACAGTGGGACAAGAAGCGTCTATGTGGTTGGTGTTCCCTTGCTTTGTGATTGTGCCTACCCTGCCCAGCACCGCCCCCCCCCCCGGAAGGCCCTACCCCTCTCAGTCAGTCATGGGCCTGGGTCTCTGGTGAGTCTATAGGAAAAACCCCACCATGGTCAGGTCTGGGAGATCCTTTGCCCCCATTTTTGCTTGGGGGCCCCTTGATCCCCTGATGTTCTGTCCCAGAAATGGATCTGTCAGCATTTATGAGGAAGGGCCTCTGGGTACCAGGCACTGGGCTAGGCTCTGAGGCCCCAGGGCCCAGGAAGATGCATCCCTCTCTCCCAGGAGCCAAGGAGGCAGCCCTTCCTGAAGTGGAGAAGGCACCCAGGGCACCTGTAACTGAGGATATAGAGTCAACGCCGAGAGATGCGACTTTACAAAGCATTTCCTCGCCAAGCCCTTTGGGACAGAGTGGCAGCGTTGGAGGGGTTTTCTGCCCAATGCTACTGAGGAGGGAGGCAGGCAGGGAGGAGAGAGGGCATGCCTGGCATGGGTAGGATGAGAGGAATGAGCCCAGGGGGCTTGCAGAGGCTTTAAACGTTTTCCCTAGAGGCCAGCAGAAGCCACCACTGTTTATGGAGAGACATGGCCAGGTCTGGGCCTTGGGAAGGTCATTTTGGCCACTGTGTGGGGGATGAAGCAGAGAGAGGGTGGGGAGGGAGAGAAGCCTGGAGCCTCCCAGCCTCCCCTTGAGGACCAGCGAGGCCATCCGTTCTTCTCTGGGTCTGACTTTTTTTCCTTTTAAATTAATTTACTTTTAGTTCACAACATTCAGTTCCACAAGCTTCTGAGTTCCAAATTTTCTCCCCCTTTCTCTCCTTCCCCATCTGTGGCATGCAATCTAATACAGCTTCTTCAAATAACTTCACATCAAACATTAGTCAAGTTGTAAAGAAGAATTATAATCAATGGAGTGAACCACAAGAAAGGAGAAATAAAACAAAACAAAAAAGAGAGAGAGCAAGTACTTTGCTGTCTGCATTCAGACTCTCCTTCTTTCCCTGGATGTGGATAGGCCTTTCCATCATGAGTCCTTTGGAGTTATCTTATAGCCTTGCATTGCTGAGAGGAGCCCAGTGGATCAGTCAGTCATCACAGACACATTGTGTCTGTAATTGTGTACAGAGTTCTCCTGGTTCTGCTTCCCTCACTCAGCATCTGTTCATATAAGCCCCAATTTTGGGGGAGGATTTTTGGCCAGGGAAATTTTCTGCCTGAATCTGCCTCTGCAGCGTCCATCCCTCATTTTAAATCCAGCCCTCTGGGGTCAAGCAGAATAAATCTAACCTCTCTTGCCAGTGACAGCCCTTCAGATTAGGTGTAGACAATGGTCCAGCCTCCCTTCAGTAGTCTTCTGTAGGCTCACCAGCCCCAGATCCTTAAATGACAGCCCTTTTAAGGTAGCCTGAGATCCAATTGCTTTTTTTTTTTGGTTGTTACACGATGCTGCTGAGTCGTTGGACTTGTAGTCCACTGGGACCTATAGATCTTTTTTCAGATGAACTCTTGTTTATGCTCACAAGGGATGAAACCAGTCTGTTCACTGTCTACCTCTGTACCTCAGTTTCCTCATCTGTAAAATGTTCCTTCCCTCATACAGTGCTTGCAAGGCTGTGGTGAGGTCATGTGCGTGGCAGTAGGGAGCTTAGCCACAGGGAGAAACACTTGACAGGTTGGTGGATATTGCTACCTGGCTGAGCAGATTCAGAAAAATAGATGGTCCCTTGACTGTCCCAGTTTAACTGGATTCTCTAGGGTTTTCTTTGTCTTATTTCAGTCGTTGGAGTGTGGGCCAGTTGAGGAAACTGTAGTGCAGGTCCCTCTGGCTCCTGATTGAGGGGTGGGCTCAGCTCTGCCCTCCCCACCACCACTGCCCCCACCTCAGCCTTTGCTTAGGAAGCCTCAAAGTACTACCTGCTCCCCCAGCCTGGTGGGGTAAGGGATTTAGAACCCCAGAGCCCATGGGAGCTGTTCTTCAAGGCTGACGGCCTGCAGAAATGCTGGTGGGCTTTCATGGAAAGGTCTTCCCTGCCCTCTTGGTGCCTCTCCCCTTTCCTTTTCTTTCCCGGAGCCTCCTTCTGCTCTCCCCTTGCTGGCGCCCTCCTTCTTGGCCTAAATCTCTTGACTTTCTTTGTGCCCACATCCTGTACCCCGCCCCCACCATGCTCCCCTACATCAGACTCCCAGAGTGAAAACTTTTGACAGGTGCAGGTGGATAGTTTGTAACTTGTAGCCTTAGAGAGCCATCTGGGGTGCCAGGTACTTCATTCACTTGCCCAAGGCCATACAGCCAGGGCATATCAAGTGTAGCTGGAACCCGGGGCCTTCCTGACCACTGTGCCTGTGAGAGACTCCACCATTGCCTGAGCATATCTTGATTCTAGCCTACCCTCTGGTTTTACAGACCTGGTGACCCCAGCCCAGAGTGGGGAAGGGACTTTCCTTCAGTCACCCAGAATTCCAGGATGGATGCCTGGCTCTCAGGACGGCTCTTTGTCCTGGTCTGTCTCTCACTGGGCGCTGCACCAGCCCACGTGGGCACATGTTGCTGTTGATACACTGCTGGTCTCTTCCCCATCAGCCTCTCTGGCTTTTTACTCAGGGTGCTTCAAGGATGACCGAATTGTCTTCTGGACTTGGATGTTCTCCACATACTTCATGGAGAAGTGGGCTCCACGGCAGGACGACATGCTGTTCTATGTGCGCCGAAAGCTCTCCTATGTGGGGAGCAGCGACAGCCCCAGTGATGACGGGAAGAAGGTGAGTGGCTGCCGCTGTGCCAGGTCTGCAGCCCTCCTGCTCCTGAGATTTGGCCCTGGTGGCGCCTCCTTGACTTCCTCCCCTGTCTCCTGAGCATCTGGGGGTCCAGGAGGACACTGTCCCTGGGCTGCTGAGTGGAGGCCCACAGGGCCCCCCTCTTCCCTCCCTCCCTCTATCCCTTCCTTCTTTCCTCCTTTTCTCCTTCCCTTCTTCCCTCCTTCCTTCCCTCTCTCTCTTCCTTCCAGGTCCTGGGATCAGGGCTCAGGGTACAAAAGTAGCCCATGAGGGACTAGGGTGGGCAATGCTGACCCCTGCTGGTGACTAGGAAAGTCACTGGGGCTCCTGCTTGGAATTGGGGGGCCACTGCTGGGAGTGGGGGATGGAGTGTTCCAGACTGAGGACAAGATCGAGGATTTAAACTCTCTTTTAAAAATTTGTACTGAATATTTTGTTTAGAACATTGCCTTCATTTAAAACTATTTCTCCCCCTCTCCTACAGTGCCTTAGAATAAAGAATAAAGAATAGAAAGGAGGGAAAAGAGCAGTTCAGAACAGCAAAGCACCAGCCCTTGTACGCAGCACTCTGCCCCGGGGCTCCCCACACTGCCGAGGAGGGGGGACGGGGCCTTTCTTCTGGGGCCAGGCACATGACCCCTCCCTTTTAATAGGGTTGTCCGGCCGCCCCGGGGCAGACCAGTTTCATGGCCTGACACTCACGACCAGGGCGGGGCTGGGCAGTCAAGGCCATCCCTTCTGAGAGGGAGCTGGGAGCACCCTCCGTTTTATAGGCATTTGGGGGGCCTTCCTGGCGGGAGTCCCTGGCTGTTGTCTCCCTGCCCTTCCCGCTTCCTTCTCTGCAGCCCAGACTGTGTCCTCATTGTTGGGGGACTGGGGCCTGGCTCGGGCCAGGGCTCCCCAAAGGGCACTTAGTCAAGAAGAATCTATCCAGAGCTTGCTGTGTCTGGCACCATGCCAAGGGCTCTCAGTGAGAGGCAGAGATGGGAGGCCCGTGTTAGCAGGCAGATGGCATGTGTGTGTATGGCCAAGCCCAGGGGCCCTCCATAGTGACAAGGAGCTCTGCCCCAGAGAAGCCTTTTGGGCACAGCTTGATTTGGGGAAAGGTTTTCCCATGTTGAACTGAAGTTGGTTCTGCTATCTCGGGCCCTAGGGAGGAGGGGGGAGGATTGACCGGGAAGTGTCGACCAGGAATTGTAGACTCGGCTCTTGGGGCAGGAGGCTCAGAGGGCTCACAGACCTTGGGCTCCCACCCAGCAGGTAGATGTAGAGGTTTACCGGCGGGACTCCAAGAAGCTGCCTGGCCTCGGGGACCCCGACATTGACTGGGAGGAAAGTGTCTGCCTGAACCTCATCCTGCAGAAGGTTAGAGTGTGTGTGTGTCTATGTGTGTACGTGTGCATGTGTGTGTCCTTATGCCTGTGAGCAGTAAGCAGCCCTCATGGGGAGGGGGCCTGGGCTGCTCCTGGCCAGCCACCATGAGCACGATGGGGTCTGGGGGCACAGGACATTGGGTGGGCTCCCTGGAGGAGGGATGAGAAGGACCCCATGCCCCAGAGCAGCCAGGGAAGCCCAGGAAGGCCCTGATGGAGGGACAATGCCACTGCCCACTAACCTGGATTCTTTCAGCTTGACTACATGGTGACCTGTGCCGTGTGCACACGATCAGACGGAGGGGACATTCACATCCACAAGAAGAAGTCCCAGGTGAGGTCCCTGGTCAGGAACCCCCGGGGCCTGAGGATCACCCCAGAGAATTGTGAGCCCCTGGGCTGTGTAGGGCTGAGCGCAGGCCATCAGTGGAGTTTGGCCATGGGCCAGGCTGTGGCTGCCACCTTGGCTTCCAGGGAGTGCAGATCCCTGACAATCCAAAACCCCCAGAGAATCAGAATGCCATTCCCGTCTCTGGGAAGTGGGGTCCCTGCATTGTCCAAGCTAAAATCTGAAGCCTATGCAGGTGTCTACTGGCTAAGAATGATGCAAGATGGGACACCCCCAGGACCCCATCTGGCCTTGTGGGGTCCTCTCCTCCTTCCTTCTCTCCCCCTCCTGCCAATCCCTCCCACAAATACTCCCTGCCCCCCACCCCCTCCCTGGCCTCCAAATTTTCCTGTTCAGCCTCTGGCCTCCCTGCCCCTGGGGGGCCTGGACCAGGCAGGCTCTGGGGGTGGGCTTTGGGGCCCTCCTCACTCACTCACCTGGTTGCAAACCTCTTCCAGCAAGTGTTTGCATCTCCCAGCAAGCACCCAATGGACAGCAAGGGTGAAGAGTCCAAGATCAGCTACCCCAACATCTTCTTCATGATTGACAACTTTGAGGAGGTGAGCAGCCTGCTGGGGAGACTGAGGGCAGGGCTCCCACTGGAAACATGACTGAAACTCAGGTTTCATCAGCACTCCACATACAGCTGGCGCTGTGTAAATGTGTGGGCGATGATGGCAGGCTTGGGAGCCACGCAGAGAACAGAGCTGGCAGAAGAACTCGGTGGAAGAGCCCTGGCTCTGTCTCTCCCTCTGCGGGCCTCAGTTTCCTCTTGTGAACAAGGAGGGGCCGGCTCTCTGCTGGCTCTGGGACCACAGTCGCCGTAGTTACACTCATACCTTTTGTCATGGTCCTAGTCCGGTCAGACCCTGGGCAGGTTATTTTTTTGGGTCTTAGTTTACCTGTCCATAAGTGGGGTACCCGTACATGGACCCTGTGCTGGTGGTGGCCTGGTTCAAGCTGAGGCATGTGTGTGGGGACTGGTATGGCACAGCTTCCAAAAGCCTTTCACACCTTCTGTCACTGTCATGAGGGGAATTGTTCCCTCTTCAAGGCACGGAACCTGAAACCCTGAGGGCTATGGGGTGGAGAGTGGGGGCAGGGTCCTGGTGGTGGCAGGGCTCTCACCACATGCTGCCTCACTGCCCACCAGGTCTTCTGTGACATGGCTGTGGGCGAAGGTGAGATGGTCTGTGTAGAGCTGGTGGCCAGTGACAAGGTCAACACCTTCCAGGGCGTCATCTTTCAAGGCTCCATCCGATATGAGGCCCTCAAAAAAGTCTATGACAACCGGGTGAGACCCTTGAGCCAGGCTGCCCTGTACCCTGGGGGGGGCTGGGCCCTGGCCTCTGGCAATGGGGCAGCCTTCGGGCACAGGCAGCAGAGGCTGAGGCAGGAGAGGAGTGGCCAGAGCAGCTGCTCCCAGCCCCACCCTCCCCTGCTCTCAGGCCCCTTCCAGCCCTGCCCTCCCCTGCTCTCAGGCCCCTCCCAGCCCTGCCCTCCCCTGCTCTCAGGCCCCTCCCAGCCCTGCCCTCCCCTGTTCTCAGGCCCCTCCCAGCCCTATCCTCCCCTGTTCTCAGGCCCTTCCCAGCCCTGTCCTCCCCTGTTCTCAGGCCCCTCCCAGCCCTGACATCTCCTGTTCTAAGGCCCATCCCAGTTCTGACTTTTCCTTTTGCAGATAGGATTTTTACTTACATAATTTGGAGTGTAATCAAATGTGTCCTCTGTAGAGGTGGCTGGACTCCTTAGGATGACCTGGTCCGTGCCTGGATGGCTCTGCCATTGACACCTGCCATGTCATATCTGGCAGGTGAGCGTGGCAGCAAAGATGGCCCAGCGGATGTCTTTTGGCTTCTACAAGTACAACAACATGGAGTTTGTGCGGATGAAGGGGCCGCAGGGGAAGGGGCACGCGGAGATGGCAGTCAGCCGTGTTTCCACGGGTGACACATCTCCATATGGAACTGAGGAAGACTCCAACCCAGCTTCTCCCATGCACGAGAGAGTAAGGGTGTGGGGGACACAGGGCAGGGAGTGCTCCGTGGAGGCAGTGGCCCCTGGGCTGGGCCTTAAAGGATGGCCCAGGAGCATCAGATGGGGCTGGTATAAGGTGAGGGGCCCTGCTGAAGACAGGGAAGTATGATGGGGACAGGTGGCATCCTGGCTCTGTCTTGGACAGTGTGTGAGAGTCGGGGCAGGGTCTGTCCTTTGGTGAATTCCAGCTTGGCCCCCGGGTTGGGACACTTGGGCAGCACCAGCCTGTCACTCATGAGTGTCCAGGCATGGTCCAGGTTGTTTCTGTGCTCCAGGATGGCCCATGGGGCAGCAGCAGCAGCAGCAAGAGGCGAGGTTTTCTGCTATGGTTGTGGTCCAGACTAGGATGCTGTCATCCTCGGGGCCTCCTGGCGAGATCAATCTCTCCACCAGGGCAGCCCAGCTTCTGTTTGGGGCCCGGAGCACTGAGGCAGTCAGTGATTTGTCCAGGGTCACACAGCTGGGATGTGACAGCGGCGGGCTGCCATGGCCAAGGCACTAACCATGGTGCTGCACTGACTCTTGGTGCAGCCATTTCTGTCAAATGTGATTTACATGTCCTCAGTGTCAGTGTGTGCACAGCAATGTGTATGTGCACGTGTGTATACATATATGTGGGTGTGTACACACAGACACACACCACATACACATGGAAAGAACACACTGCTGCATATGTGTCCGAGGGTGTCATCTGTGTTCTCACCAGTTGCATCCACATGGGGTGGAGGGAGAGCTGTGCAGTCAGGCTCTGGGGTTGGGTCCTGGCTCTGGTACTTGAGGCAAAGGCCAAACGCTGTCACAGCCAATTTGCCCATAGAATCACAATGTTAGCTCTGGCTGCTCCATTTTACAGAGGAGAAAGTTGAGACTCAGGGGAGGTTGGTCTTTCCCGGGGTCCTCCAGCTTCTGAGAGGCAGAGTAGGGGTGACAAGTGGTCCACAGTGGCTCCTTCTCGACCTCCTGTGGCCACAGATGCCCCTGGAAAGCCCCTGAGGACAAGGCATGTGACGCTCCCTACTGTTTCCCCAGGTGACTTCATTCAGCACTCCACCAACCCCAGAGCGCAACAACCGGCCGTCCTTCTTCTCCCCTTCCCTCAAGCGGAAAGTGCCCCGCAATCGCATTGCCGAGATGAAGAAGTCCCACTCAGCCAACGACAGCGAGGAGTTCTTCCGGGATGATGACAGCGAGAGTAAGGCCTAGGAGCCTCTGGGCTGTGAAGGATGAGGGTAGAGGGACAGGGGCAAAGACTCTGTGGGCTTGGTGGCCGGCATGCCTGGCTTTATCCATTGTCGTCTGGTAGTCAGGTAGTCAGGCAGCTTGGCACCTTCTAGAGACCCACCTTCCTCACTGGCAAAATGGAAGTGTAATGAGGAGAATGGAGGGAATGCTGGCTCTGGGGAAGAGTTCAGATTCTGTTTTTCATGCTTGCTATTTGTGGGTCCTTAGGCAAATCACTTAGTGGCCCCCTTGGTCTTGTTTGCTTATGGGGAAATGAAGGAATTAAACTACCTTCCCAGCCCTGATATCCCCTGTCCTCAGGCTCTTCCAAGCCCTGACATCCCATGCTCTCGCCTCTTTTAGCAGACCTTCACAACACCACCAATTTACGGTCCAGGTCTCTGTCTGGGACAGGGCGGTCGCTCGTTGGGTCGTGGCTCAAACTAAACCGGGCTGATGGAAATTTTCTCCTCTATGCACACTTAACCTACGTCACGCTGCCCCTGCATCGGATCTTAACAGGTAGCCTCCACTTGTCTGAGTTACCCTTGGATGCAGACATAATAGGGAGAAGAGTCAGGGCCCAGGGGCCACTGTGCCTATCCTTGAGCTTGAAGGGAGTGGCTTTGGGACCCCAACCAAAATCCCTACAGATGGGATCCTCGACTAGCTCAGCTACTTTCAGTTTTCTCATGTTGTGCACAGTGGGGACCCACTGGAGGCTTTTGAGGAGGGGAATCAAAGGAGCTGAGTAGTGATTCAGGACGATGACTTTGCCAGCCGGATGGAGGTTGTATTGGGGAGGGCAGGATAGAGGCAGGGAGGAAGCTAAGGCATCGTGCCTGGTAAAGGAGAGGTGCTAAGTACAGGACAAGGGGGAAGGGAAGGCTTCATGGGCGGGGAGCTCCCCTTGGTGCAGAGCTGGTCAGTCCCTGAAGAGTCGAGCTCCAAGAGAAAGGAGGGTTGGTCAGTTCTGGGGGAGAGGGGGCAGTGCCAG
The DNA here is from genome assembly GCA_028627135.1 of Pseudochirops cupreus. Lineage (NCBI taxonomy): Eukaryota > Metazoa > Chordata > Mammalia > Diprotodontia > Pseudocheiridae > Pseudochirops > Pseudochirops cupreus. Next base: position 395,468,458 of record CM053581.1, on the reverse strand, counting down.
GGATGTTGGCATGGGCTTGGTGTCGAGAGAAAATTGGATTTGCCAAGCCCTTGTGTTTTTTCCTTGAGCAGATAGGATATTATGGGGGACACTCCATTCTCTCCACTGTTCTCCCTCTTCTATCCTCTTCCCCTATGGCCTCCTCTCTCTCTCTAATCTTTCTTCCCCTTCTGTCTCTTCATAATTTTGTTCCCCTTTGGGTCTCTCCTCTCCTCCTTCTCCTTTCCCCATTCCTTCTTCTCACATTCACATCTCTTACTCCTCCCCTGGTTTCTTCCTTTCTTCCCCCCCCTTCCTGTTCTCCCTTTTGTGTCTCTTCTATTTCCCTTTCCTTTATCTCTTTTCTTTCTAATCACCCGCTTACTACTCATCTTTCTTTTTCTCCTTTCTTGTCTTTCCATTTCTCTCTCCTTTCTCTCATCTCACCTCTTCCTGTTCTCACCTTCCTACTTTTCCATTCACTTCTTTTTCCTTTTCCTCTTCCTTCCTCTCCTTTATTCCACCTCACTTCCCCCTCTTCCTATTTTCATTACTTCCTATTCCTTTATTTCATCTTTCCCTATTCACTTCCTTTCTTTTATACCTTCTCCTCTTCCCTTCTCCCTTCTCTGTTCCTCTTCTCCTTTCTCTCTCCTGTTGTCTCTCTTCCTCTCCTTCCTCTCTCTTCCTCTCCCCTTCTCTCTTCCTCTCCCCCTTCTCTCTTCCTCTGCTTCCTCTCTCCCCTTTTCTTTTCCTCTCCCCCCTCTCTTCTCCCTGCTGTGCTCCTGCAGACATCCTGGAAGTTCGGCAGAAACCCATCCTGATGACGTAGCAGTGAGCCCCGGAGAGCCAGCATTGCCCTGGGTGCTGCTGCCAAGTGCAAGTGCCTGTCTGCCGTGGTTCTCTGTGACACCTGCTGCCGCTGCTGCCGCCGCCCAGAGTCCAGAGTCCAGTATCTGCCCCTGCCTGGCCAGGCTTGCCCGAGGGAAGCCTCTCTGAGAACACCAGCTGCCCCAACTGAAGTGCCTCTCTCTCCTTCCATGCCAGCTGGCCCCCATGTGCACATGTCACAGATGCCCTGATGAGGACATGGGTCCAGAGAAGGCCAGGAGAGTGAACCAAGCCGTGTCATCCTCCTTCTTTCAGACTGTTGATTACAGAGTCAACTTTCCAACAGAAGAGAACAAATTAAGAGTCTGCAACTTTGCTGGGGACTGTCTGAACCCACTGAGGGGAAGGTCTCAGGGTGGTGTCCCATGACCTTCTGGGCCTGGGACGGCCCTTCTTCTGGTGACTAATGACTCTCTGTGGGTAGGGGCAGGGGCCAAAGGAGGAGTGGACCCAGGACTCTTCTGCAGCCCCTGGCCTTACTTGGGCTGGGGTCTGGCCAGGCTGAGGGCAGTCCCTTTAAGTGCTCTGTGGGAAGGGGGTTTCCTGGACTGCCAGTCCCCTTCTGCTTCCAGCCAAAGAAAACCCACCACCCATTTGGAGAATGTCCACTCCAGGTCAAGGCTGCAAGAGGGCCTGGAGACACAGAGTGTGAGGCTGGATGCCTGGTGGGACTCTCCAGCCCTTCACGAGCAGGGCTCCCTGAGAGCTTGAGCTGCCCTGGACAGTGGCCGGTCAGGCATGGCAATGTTGTCCATAATCTTGGGGCCAGGGCTGGGAGAGGCTTTTCTTTCCTCTGACTATACACTGGTCCTATTTTTCAGTCTGATGCACTGAGACATGATGGGAGTTGGTAAAGATGGCCAGGGTGGGGGGAGGGCATCAGCGCTGCCCAATGGAGGAACGAACCTTCCAACAGAAGCGTGAATTTTTTTTATTTCCATTTTTCCTCTCCCTTGGTGGGCAGGTAGCTCCACAGTGCCAGGCTTGAATTTCATCCATGACCCAGCATGTCCCATTAACAAGGGGGCCCATTCTGTCATCCTGGCAAAGACAGGTTCTCTAGTCTATCTGGAATAAGCCTCCTACCAACCTTGTCCACTGTGGCTGGTTTGGGATCCAGCCTGGGGAGCAGGGAGGGCTCTTGGTGACATGTGGTCAGTGGTTCCAGAAGGAAATGTTTCCAAGCTTGGCCTTAATGCAGAAGTAGAGCACCACAGGCAAGTGATTTCATTTCTTGGTGCCTCCGTTTACCCATCTGTGAAATGGGGCTAATCACCTACCTCACAGGGTGTCAGGAGACTGAAAGGAATGACAGGTCACTCACAGGGAGCATTCAGACCTAGGCTGGGGGAGGGGACATCCCAGACACACATCAAGGTTGCTTTCTCCCCCCCAGTCCAGAACTGGCAGTCATGCCACCATCTTGAGCCAAGTGCCAAAAGTTAGTGTGTTATCTTCTCCCTTTGGGTGCTTCCCAGGTCCCAAGGGAGAGAAATTTCCCCAAGATTCGGGAGTTCCCACTGCCTCTCCAAAGAAACAAGTCTGGCTCTGTTTCAACTGCTGCCATGTGCCCCCTCTCCCTCTGGAATGGGGAATCTTCCATCTTCGATGGAGCTGCCATGGGTGGGGCTCATCCCCCAAGGAGGGGAAACAGCCAGCACCTGGGAAAGGCTTGGGTCCCTGTGGAGGGTAGAGATGATCTATTTAGAAGTACACCTTCCCAATCCCCCAGGGACACACCAGCATTTTAGAGCAGCACTAACATTAGCAGGCAGAAAATTGGATTGCGACCTGGGTTCAAATCTCAGCTCTGCCACTCATTCCCTCATCTTTAAAATCAGAGGGTTAGCTTAGCCCAGCTCTGGCAGCTGGCATGGATCACCCTCTCCCCAGTAACCCCCAGGGACCTCTGTGTCAGACAACCAGCCTTAACCTGCACAGAAGACCCCGAGGGTGGACTAGGGCTCACCCAGGAACCTCAGGGCCCTGAGCCCACAGACTTCCCAGGAGACCTCTTTGGTTGCTTGGTGCTTGTCAGTGAGATCTGAGCCAGCCTGGGGCCCACGCGGTTTTCCCTTTAGATCAGGAGTTCCTAGATGGGACCATGGACCCCTTAGTTTTTTTTTGGGGGGGGGGGTCTGTGAACTTGGGAAAAACTGCCATCTTTTATTGTTGCTAACCTCTCACTGAGGGATAGCATTTCCTTCTGAGAAGCCTGGCTGCAGGCTTCAGACTAACTGCCTCAGGGGCCAAGAAACCCTGTCTTAGAGGAAACCAGTGTATGACTGGGTGGGGGGCCAGCCTGGAGGCACTTGTAGGGCAGCGGCGATGGAGTGGGCTTCTCTTCTGCCAGGTTCAGAATGGAAGGAACCTTCAAGATCATTTTACAGCTGAGGAAACTGAGGCCCAGAGAGGGGAAGGGCCGGCACCCTTTGTAGCTCTGCATCCTCTCTCTCCCCTGCTCCCCACCTCCGCCTCCTTTCCTCGAGATTGGGATGCCAAAGCTGGGTTAGCCTCACCTGGAGGATAGATGGTGGGGAGTGGGGACAGCTAAGGATAGAAGAAGGGAGGGACCCAAGATCTGCAGCCAGCATCTCCCCCCAGCCTTCCTGCCCCGCAGAATGAGGTCAAGACATTAGGGGTCTTCAACAGCCGACAGGTACTGAAGACAGCCTGGCCTGCACCCCGGGTCTGGGTCGCTCAGATGGGAGCAGCCTGGGGCAGTGGGAAGGAGAAGGGGTGCATAGAACTCTCATTTTTAGTAGAGAATGTCAAGACAAGAAACATTAAGCGCCTATTGTGTGCTCATGCTCATCACTGTCACGCCAACTCCTGAAAGGTGAGGTTCTGGGAATGATTTGTTCATGGCACATTCTGGGAGTGATCATTTCCCTCCCCATTGGCCATGCTCTGACATTTTCTCCTCTATTTGCTAAGTGAACTAGAATGGAGGGCCCCTCATCCAAGCAAGGGTCATCCTCCTGGCTTTACCTTCAATGCCTGCAGACTGGAACCTTTCTATGGGCTGTTCTACTAATGAGAGAGGAGTCGGCCCCAAGACTGGATGTGTGGACTTCCCAGATAAGGTCTTTCAGGGCTCGTGGAAACATCCAGGAGCCCTTCCCCCCGCCCAAAAAAAGAGGGGCTGCCAGGCAGGAGGGTGTAGGTGAACCGGACAGCCGTCCAAGAGTTTGTGTTTACAGTTTTCTATGCCCCTGAGGCACGGAGGGATTTTGATCTCCTAATAGACCCTGTCCTGAGACCCCCAGACCCCCAGGAGTTTGGGGAGCCACCAAGATGCCCACCCCCCAGGGTGCTGAGCAAGGCACTAGTCCTCCTGCTGGTAGGAGGGGGTGGGGGATGGGAAGGTGTAAATACCCTGTCTGTGCTTCCTGATTCTTGTCCAAGTAGTCACACCTGCAAACACCTGTTCAAGGAGGTTCCTCCCACTCTTGTAAGGCTTGCTTACTTCCCTGCTCTTTTGGCGCTGACGTAGTGCAATCAGGCTCAGTGACGTGGGAGTGCTGATGTTTCTTTTTCCTTTTAACCATTCTCAGCTGGCCATCCTCCAAAGGGAGAATATCCCCTCTCCCTGCCCCCTACCCCCTCCTCCTTCATGGCTGCCCAGGGAAAGGCCATCCTCGTGAAGGGGAGACCAAAGCTCCACCTTGGGGTTCCCCCATGATCTCTGTCCTCAGCCATGGAGGCGTGTGGGCGCCAGCTTCTGGGCATTTGGCCACACCTGGTCAGGGCCTCAGAGCCTTCCGGGACAAGGCTGCACTGTGAGCAAGTGTGGGCCCATCCCTTTTAGGTCTCTGAGTGCAGATGGAGGGGAATGGGCTTGGGATCCAGCTCTGGCCCTTGATTTCTTCCTTTTGACACTGCGTCTTGTCTGGGGCCAGGGCACCAGGTGGCCTCTGACCTTGTTCTTGGTGTACCTGCCTGAGTTGTTTTACCATTAAATGATGTGTTTTATCATCTGGCAGTGTGAGGCCTAAGTAATGGGTAAAGGTCTTTGTGGGTCCTGGACACCAGTAATACATTTTTAAATTCATAAAAAGCTGAGGATTACTAGGGACAACCCAGCATACTGAAAGGCAGTATATTAGCACATGGGGTGGTAGATGCCTGTAATTCCTACTTATTCCTGAAGAAGGCTGAGGCTGCTGGATCCCTTGAGTTTGGGGGTTCTGGAGCCAGAACTGGGGTCAGAACTGGAATCTGCCTGAGGACACACAGCATCATATGGGGAGCCCCTGAAAGGAGTTGTTTGCCTGGCTGAGGAGGCTGAACTGAACTCAAAACATGGGAGAAGTGGCAATAGAGGCCTGCAGGACCACTGTCCTTCCAACTAAGAAAGTATCTGCAGACTATCACCTAGAGCCCTTGCCTAGCCTGCTACAGATCACCAGGAAGAGGGACACTCAGGCTGGGGTGGGGGAAGGGGCCCTGGCCTCCAGGCTGGGCTCCCCATTGCCCCTCCACCCCAGGCTCTCTGCAGAGCACATGAAGACCAGGGCCCCGGGTTCCAAGGCAGCTGCTGAATATGGGCTGGAGGGCCTTTAGGCAGGTATGGGATGGCAAAGCAAGCTATAGCTTGCTGGGTAGCCGCGGGGCAGGCTGGCTCCCAGCTGTGGGTCAAGGGCCACAGGCTTACCTGAGGGGAGCTGCTCCCAGCACTTTCAGTGAGAGGGTTGGGTCTAGGCAGGCAGTGGAGATTTCTAGGGGCCAGTTGGCTTGCACAAGCCTGACAACCATTAATGGTGACCTTAGACACTTAGGTATGTGAACAGTCAGCAATCACATCTGCCTTGCTAAGGTCTGGGCACCCATCATGAGCCAGCTCGCAGTGAGCATGAAGCAGCTTCTCAGGGTGCTGCTGTCATCATCTCAGCCCACTGTGCCCACACCCTCGATGGGCTGAGGAGGGTGGGATAAAACGCCCTGACACCTTAGGATCCCTAGACTTTTCCCTTGCTGGATGCCACTGGTGTTTTTGTAGCTGATCCCAGGACAATCAGCTACATAAACACCTACAGTCCAAGGGCTATAGGCTTCTGTCTCTCCCAGACTGATTAGGTGGTCGAGGAGCTGACTGAGGGATGGACAGGGCCAAAGGCCCATCACCTGGGCCGCCTGGCTACTGTACTTACTGAGCCTCAGCACCTCTCTGGTCCCACTTCTCATGCTTGGTGGGTCGTCATGAGCGCCATCACACCACGATGCTGAGGGCAGGGAGCAGCAACAAAGCAAGCATCAGACTGCTTGGTTTTGTTCATGTCTGTTTATTCACATTTTGTGGATTTGTTACACGTCCTCAATGGGACCATTCGAAAGCAAAACAAACCAAGAAATGACAGTGGACAGTCCAAGGATTTTGGTCTTAGAAAAGGTTCCCCCATTTGTTTTGTTTAACGCCCCTTCCCCCAGGAAACCAGACACCAAGAAGGAGTAGGTAGTGCTCCTAGAGAGCCCCCCCGTTAGATGCTTACAATCTGGGCTTCCCAGGGAGGGCACACTGCAGGAGGAGGAGCACACATCCTCCTGCCTGGAAACCTCAGGAGCTGTGCTGCCTGCCCTGGGCAAACATGGGGCTGCCAGGCTAGAAGCCTGTATACTACCTGACCCGCCTCCTTTGTGCCCTAGGCTGCTTGACCACTGCTCCCCTGCTATCCTTCTCCTAAGGCTCTGCACCTTCACCTCCAGGGACTGGGGGGGGCTCATTTCTGGGCAGAGCTCCTCCAAGCCTGCCCCCCAAGGGGTAGATTTTTGGCATGCAGCCTAGACAAGAAAAGGCAAGACACCCAAGGGCCCTGAGTAACACCAAGGAAAATGCTTACAAATCAAGGCAAGGACAAGTTCACGTGCCAGCTTGTACGAGCCTCAATGCCAACAATGACAAACATCTGGACACTAACCTGCCTTGTAGGCCAGGAGTATGACACCAGGCCCTTGCTCTAAATGGGCAGATGCTCAACACTTTCAAACTCAAAGCCTCCACACAACTTGGTGCTTATCAAGCAGTTTGAAAGGCTTCTCGTCTACTCTAGGCAAGGAACCAGGCTCTGTGATTCCAGGCAGCCCTGGGGTCCATGGAGCTGAGGCCAATCACCAGCTGGGGGTCCAGAAACCCAGCTCCAGGCTGACCCGCCAGTGGCTCCAGGCTGCAGCCACAGGCCCATCATGTCATCCACCAGCTTATTTCCCTATTGTTTTCTCACAGAAACAGTGATCGCAGAATCACCACAGCCACTAATTAAAAAAAAAAAGATGCCCCCCCCCCCCCACATTCTGACCTAAGGCCCTCCGAGCACCTGGGCAGGTTTCCAACAGGTGGAGACCTCCCCGTGAAACATGCTCATCCACAGGGCACAGATGCTGAGGGGTGGGGTGTAGCCCCTCCCCACAACATGGCTAACATACCTGAGCCAGACCCTCCCTTCTGGGGAAGGAAATAGGGCCTCAGGAGAGGCCCTGGGGGGCAGCCCCCCCACTCATCAGCTGATGCCACTTCTGTGAGCCCCTAAAAGGTATCTGTGCCCTCCTTGCAAAGCACTGAGACCAGGGATACATTGTTTTAAACCAGGAGTGCCTGGGCACTAATCCTGAGCTCACCTTTTAGAAATCCACCAACGGGTCCCCAGGGGTGCCACCTGCAGAACGGTGTGTGGTCTACTTCCTCTAAGCTACGCTCACAAATGCTGTTAGAGCAGGGTCTTCATTGCTGAATCACCCCCATCTACGGGGCAGTAGTCAGGGCTCAGCGTCCCCTCCAGAACCAGAGGCCCCATGCCCTGATCCTGGGGCCAAGGGCCCCTAAACACACACGGCGAGAAGACGATTCCTGAGCCTAGCGCTGTGGCCACAAGCTCCAAGGGGGCGGGTCCAGCAGCCGCTAGCAGACTGGGCTCTCTCCCCTCTCGGCAGCACACGGGGGAGACACACTCTCCTGACGCTGTCCCGTGTTCAGTTAAAGCTTTTTATTGGCCATAGTAATTTCCCCCACAAAACCTTCCAGAATAACTGTACGATCTCAGAATGTCAAAGTAGAAAGTTAAGAATAAAAGGAATCAGTTTAAGGGAAAAAAGCAGCAACTTGGCAAATGCCTCACGCCTCCTTCTTCTCCAGTAAGATCTTGTGCAGCTCGTCGGCGTCCTCGGTGGTCTTGACCCGGATGAGCATTGTCACTGGGACGGTGGCATTCTTCTCACTGATGGGCGGGTTGGGCACGCAAACGATGAGCACGTTGTTCTTGCCAGTCCGGGAACATGGCATGTTGGGTGGAACCAGGACATTCAGGAGAATGTTACCTGTGCAGGAAGAAGTGGAGACGCCCTGTGAGGTGTCCCTGGCCAACGGCCCTCCCATGGGAAGGGAGCTGAATGGGATCAGCCTCAGCCAGGTGCTCCTCCCCTAGACCCCCCTGGGGTCCCTGGATAGTAAGGGTGTGCCCCTTCCCTTAGGAGACCCCTGTCCAACATGGTTGGTGAGTACAGAGGGCTAGAGGGAAAACTAGCCCACTGACCAGATGCCAGGACAGGGCTCCCAGCTCCTCTCCATCCAGAGGGCCGGCTGCCTTCGACTGGACATCAGCCACAACAGTGGCTCCTCCACCCCCATCTCAGAGCCTGGGTTTATTTAACAAAGGCCTTTGGTGTGCTCTGGCCAAAGGGTGACAAGTTTGACTTGGCAGTGTGGGCCGCTGGCCGTCGCCACTCTCAAATACAGTCAGGCCCCCAGTGACAAGCTGCTTATCGAGCCATGCCCAGGTCACTCACCTAAATTGGTGTCGGCCCGAACCAGAAGCTGGGTCTTCCGATTGGCAGCGGGTTTCAGGTGCAGTGTGCCCACGCCCTTCTCCTTAAACTCATTATCTTTTTTGTAAAAGAGTTTGCACCTGAGGGGAGTCAATACAAAGTGTGTTCTATTAGTATGCTGAGGGGCCCCCCAGGCCCAAGTGGAGGGTGGTTCCTGGGAGCTGAAAGGCAGAAAAAAGGGGAACCCACTGGCCAAGGATGATAGGATAAAGCGTGACAGAGGCCAGCACAGCAACTTTCTTCCTCCTGGGCCTGCTGGCCAGCCCCCAGCCCCGGCCTTGCCCTGGGCCTCACTCCCAGGGCACCTTCAGTGCTCTCTTGCGCTAACCCTGCATGTCCACCTCTGAGTGACTGCAGTAGACTTTGGGTGACCCAACATTCAGCCTTTTGGCCTATCCCCTCCATCATTCAGCATCACTGCACAACCTCAGGAGCCCCCAGACTGCTTGCGACTTGGACAACAGCCTTTGAGGGGCCACCAAGAGGCCTCCCACTGATTCCATCTCCAGTGTCACGCCTGGCCTGGTCTGGTTCTAGCACCAGTTGTCACTGGTGTTGAGGCCCAAGGACATCAAGGGCCCACGGGCTCAAGGTCATGGTTGCTTTCATGTTACCAAAGGCTGGCAGATGGACCACGGTTTTCCTCCCAGCCCGGCCTCCCTGCGGCCTGGGCCCTGCTTCTGCCATCTCAGACTGGTGAGCTTCACAGGCCCCTCCAGCTCTACAATGAGGACCCTTGGAATGGCCCAGGGCACTGGGTCAACAGCCTGGCCCTTCATCTGGAGGCCTATCTTCACACTTGCATGACTGGAGATGCACGTAGGCACTAACACTGACAGAAGTGACGCCAGGGATGGTTGAGTCTTGGGCAAAGAACTGGGGCCCCTGTGAGGGGCAACAGCAAGGGCGCATGTCTCATGAGCAGGACAGACTAGACAAGGAGCCCAACAAGATGGTATATCTACAGAGGTCTGGCTCCTGGCTAACAAAGGCTGCAGGAGCACACTGGCCAGGCTTCCAAGGGACTTAGACCCAACCAGGGGAGGGAGAAAAGTGCCTCAGAGAAAATCCACAATTGGAGAGAACAGCAGCAGAGATGCCCAAGATGTCATGGGAGAGAAAATTCAGCAGAGGCCAGGGACAAGGTCTGTGGCTCTTGGCCCTCGGTGGCAGACCAAGTGCCCTAAACTGGGAAAACTGACCTCTTTGGTGGCATGAGGGCCATAGCTGAAACGGGACATAAATCAAGGAGAAATTCATAGGAGAGCATGTTTGAGAGAAGATCAGTGGAGACAAAGAGACAGAAGAAGAGACTAGAAACCACCTGGACAGAGAGAGAGGAACAAGGACTTCTGGAAAAGCACCCCAAATTTGTCCTGAAGGATGATGGGTGCCCAGGACGGACGGCTTCCCTTGCTCTCACTGGGATGGGCAGAGAGACCAACGCAGCTGGGTCAGAACTTGTGAGAACAGAGGGCAGCAGGGGGAAGGGGCAGGATGCGAACGGCACTGTGGAAGGACAGATGGCGAGCCCAGCAGGGACTGGGCATGGGGTCAGGACATTGTGGGATGAGATGGGGGTGCCCTGGGCCAGGAGGGGCAAGGAGCTCTTGGGGTGCTGTTTGGGGCACCATGAGCGCAGAGCTAACTGGACCATGGGGAGCTGACAGGGAGCCCGGCACAGCAGAAGGGGAGGCCTGCCGGGTATAAGGGGGCCCCAAAGACCGGGAGCCTCGGGGAAGATGACGCTGCTGGGCAGCCGAAATGACGACCCAAGCACTCATGGGTTCTTGCTGGTTCTGCCTTTTCTTTGCTTAGCCCTTGTGTACATGACGCCTCGAAGCGGGACCCAACTCTTGGTCTGTCAATGTTCTAGCCTCCTTTGGGCCACTTCCCATCAGGGCTCAGAGCCCACTGAACGTGCCTGCGCCTGAAACAAGGGAGTGAATCCCTGGAAGTCGCGAGCTCTGGCTCAAGGACTCTGCAAGGGGCAGGGGGGGACTCAACAGGCCGAGGAGGAGCTGGCATTCACACTCAAGTCTTTGGCTCCAAATCCGGCACTATCTGCTCTTGGAACCACACAAATATGCAGCTGAACCATTGCAGCCCTTGGACTGAGGGTGGCCAGGATTAGAATCCTGGCTGTGGTGCCACAGGACCTTGGCTCGGTTAGGTCCAGATGCTGCTGCTGGTCCCTTTGCACTAACATGCCTGGCATCCCCCCCCCAGCCTAGGTGGCAGTGCCTAAGTTGAGGGTGGCCTCCTGAGGCCCTTCACAATGTCCTTGGGCCATGGTCTGACCTCTCCCCTCCCCCAGTTGGGAGTCCCTGGGCAGAGTTACCATGTGCTGCACTGAACACAAGCACACATTCATTTTCCAGAAGGAGAAACCCACCCACTGTTCCAGGCATAGCGGCTTCAGGCACGCTGTGGAGGCCACTTACTTCTTGGAGTAAAAGGCATCCTCTTCTTTGACCTCGGTGACGATGGCTTTGGGCGGCTCCTCGCTATCTTCCTCTTCGGCACCTTAGACAGACCCACAGGCGGCGGGTAAGGTCCAGGGCGCCACGGCAGTGGTGCCACCCCCTTGCCCACCTGTGCCAGTTTAATGATGCCTCCAAAGCCCCATATCATCACATCATTGGTGACCTGAGATCCCCACCCCCCTCGCCAGCATGGTGGGGAAGGGGTCACCACCTCAGTACCTTTGCTCTCGGCAGCAGATGTGTCTGGGTGGCTCTCCGGCATTTTGGTGAAGGAAGAGACAGGACTTGGCTGGGCCACGTCTTTGCCAAATATGCCCGTATTTCCAGGAGAGAAGGAGAAGTTTGTCATGGGGCCAGTGCCCAAGGGGCCCAGGACCGAACTGTCAACTTTGCGGCCAAAGTGGAAGGAGGCTGCAGAGGCTGCCTTCTCTGGTGGCACTTCTGCCGGCTTGTTGGCAGCATCTTGGGGCTGCTGACAGGGTGCTGGAGTGGTGGGCCCAGCTGCACCACTCAGGAGCTGCCCACTGGCCTCCTTCTCCAAGCCGCTGTCGCTGCCACTGCCAGACAGCTGCTCAATGCTCGTGAGGTATCTCTCGTAGTCTTTGAAGATGGGTGTGAGGTCACACAGCGGGTTGGTGTCCACGTGCTTGACGATCCAGTCACGCACGGAGCAGTTTAAGGCGGCAAGCTGTTTGTGGTAGGCACTGGCGCCACAGATCCTCCCCTGAGTGCTGCGGCCAGAGGAGGAAAGCTGCTGGCTGTCCCCATTGGTCTTGGCATTGGGAGCCTTCTTGTCCGCCCCCGCAGTAGACATCGGGCCGTTGGCTATGACGAGGTCTGTTCAGAAAGGAGAGGTCCTTGGAACAGGGGATGCCAGAGCCCCCCGACACCCATCAGCTCATAAATGGGCCCCACAGCCAAGGGACAGGGGGTGGGGGTGGCCATACCCCATTAACATCCTGTCTGCTGGACACACCAAAATGACCATCCACGTCACTGGAGTGTTTCTAAATGCCAAGCTCACTTCAGACAGAAGGGCACAAGACTAAGAGCTGACTAAGGTGAGCCTCCCTCATGGTTTTCTTTGAGGTGAAGCGTGAACAGTGACTGGCCTCCTTGGTACTGAAGGACTGATGAATGGAAAGGAAATCAAGGGGCCCACTGTCCCCATCTCTGCCAAGGATGCCACATCGCCTGGCACCTGCCTTATGCCCACAATCACCTCCTAGGCACGGAGCCTTTGGGGTCTCTACTCTATCAAAGGTCACTCTTCCCCCAGAACCAGAGTGCTGGCCACAGGAGGAGCATGGGGATGCTCAGGCCAGCTACAAAGGCTCAGTCAGAGGCAGACTTGGGGTCACCCCACTCCCACATGGAAACCCTGCCTGTGCCCACCCTCTCCAAAGAGAAACTCACCAAAGGTCACTTTCTTTTCTGCCACAGCCTTGGCAGGGGCCAGGGTGGGAGCAGCAGACACACTGCCGCCATTGGACAGGCCTTCCAGAGGCTTGATGCCAGTGCCATTGCCGAAGAGCCCTCCTCCTCCTCCTCCAGGAGGTACAACCAAGCCTTTGAACCCTCTAAAAGCCCCTCCACTTTCAGACTGAAAGGCAAAGCAGGAGAGTGCCAGTTAAGACGGCTGCACACATGGCACATGTATCTCTGTGATGGTGGGAGCAGATGAAGGGAGCAGCCAGCCTGGCAGTGACCAAGCCCAGCTGTCCTGGGGCACCAGGTTCCTCCTCTCCCCCCTCTACTCTCAAGGTTTGGTCATGTGCAGCCTCCTCCAGGAAGGTGCCATGGCCTACAGTGGACTCCATGTCTCTGTGCACAAGGACAAAGCAAGGCCAGGGTTCCTTTCCCCCAAATGGCCTCTGTCACGAAACTGGAGCAGAGGATTGAGGTGGGAAGGTATGAGCTCAAATCCTTCCCAAGACACCTCTGTAAACCTCCCTGTTCCTGGCAGTACCCCCACATGTCAAGCATTCTGTAGGGCCTGAATGCCTCCGACACACTTGTCAGCAGCAGGCCCCTCCTGCAGGGGCTTGTTAGGCCTCTGGCCAACCACATGCCAGCTCTTCCAAGGATTTAGCATAAAGCGGAGCCAGGAATAGGGAATGCCACTTATCATGTCACACTAACTCATCACACCTGGCTCTCCTGGCAAAAAAACCAACCAAATTGAGGCCCCACGCCTGGCTGTTTCCTGGTGTCCCCTAGGGTCAACTTCACAGGCAGGGCCAGCCTGGAGAGCTCCCCAAGATCCCCAGGGTTGAGACCCAGGATGAGCCCTGTCTCTAAAGCAAGGAAAAGAGCCTTCCTGACTGAGCTCCTTCTGCCTCGACTGATCTGGGCTATAGGACCCCACTGAGCCCCGGAGGGACCATGTGGGCTTGTCTATGCCAGGCACTGTCTCTGTGCATCTGACTGATGCTAAAACGACTTTGCTATGCAGTGAGCTGGTTTCCAGTTCCCCCACCTGGGCAGCTCCTTCTACCCCAAACAACAAGCTCCAGGGCAAGTAAGGAGAAACTAAGCCTGGAACCTCTGAAACCAAAAGTAAGCCAAGGAAAGCACTGCAGGATCTGCAACTGACATGGCTGGGAACAAGACACATGATGCTGACTGGGGCACAACAGAGACCCAGGGGTGGGATGGGACATATCATGGTGACAGCCACAAAGGGGCCAGGGCAGGCCCACGGAACCGAGGCAGGGCAAGGAAACTGCAGATCCTGTGAGGACAGCGGCCGTACAGGAAGGGCCACTGGCCAAACTGGGAAGACCCCAAGCTTTGGGCTTGGCGCCCCCTGAGCCCCGCCCTCAGCCACAGTTCTGTCTCCCTCTTCTTCAAAATAGTGCTAAATATAAATCATCTATGTTCCTTAAAAAAAAAAAACCACCATTGGCGACGAGGAACAGACAGAATGGGGCATGCCAAAGAAAGGTGACTAAGAGGAAGAATGAGGCCCGCCTACTGGTATCCTCTTGTCCAACAGTGGACACACCTTTCCCAGGGCTGCTGAGGCTGCAGTGACCAAGGGGGCCCCCCCCAAGAGCAGTGGTCAAGGCCCCAGCTTCCTGCTCTTCCTTTTTTATCTCTGCCTCCTGGCACCCAGAGCCTGCCTGGGGCCCCTTGGCCTGCTGGTGGGAGAGGAGAGAGAAGCGAGACTCACCTCCGAGGTCAAGCTCCTGCGCTTGGCCTTCTTGATGGCTCTGTTCTTCAACACTTCCTGGCTAGCTACTGAGAACGTCCCCACCTGCCGGGGAACAGCCCGTAATCAGGGAGCCAGACACCACGGGACAGAGGTGGTTCTAGAGCACTCTAGAACAGGGACTCCCGGAACAGGCAGCCACCCCAGTCCTGAAGGCCCCCAAAAGGCCCCAGTCTCAGGCTCGGAGGGACAAGGGAAGGGGAACTCTGCTGGCAGATGCTGGTGTAGCTGCGGAGGGCCCCGCCCCCCCCAGATCAGTGTCTGGATCCTGACCGGCCCCCTCCCCCATCCGTCCCCTCCCCCACCTCTTCCACGTCGTCCTCCTGGTCCCAGTTCCGGTCTGTCAGCTCCTTCTCCGCGTTTCTTTTGGCCATTTTCTTGTACCTGGGTCAGAAAAAAGCCCCGGGGGGGGAGGAGCGGGTCGAACCCGACCCCGGACACCCATTACCGACCCTACCTCGGTGCCCCCAGCGCGGACCCTCCCCCCCCCCGGATCCCCCCCCTCCCACCAGAGGTCCACTCAGACCCCACTCTCCCCCTCCTCTTCCTCAGGACCGGCTACGGCGGCCTTCAAGGGCCGGGAGGGGCTCCCGCCCCCACGCCTTTGCCCCGGCCGGGCCTCACCCTCACCTGCCGGGCGGCTCCTCGTCGCTCCCCGGGCCTCGCTGCGCAGCATCGCCCCGGGCGCCTCTGCCTCAGCCCGAGGAGGCCGCCGCGCGTGTCCGCATTGTGTGCGCGCCCCTGGGAGGGGGTAGTCACCGAGCGCGGGAGAGGGCGGGGGAGGGGGCTCGAGTGACCTGAGCAGACCCGGAAAGGTTCTCGTTCCACCGCCGCGGCGTCGGCTACTCTGGCGCGCAGGCGCCGCCTCCCGGGCTCACCGCGCAGGCGCCGAGCCCCACCGCACCACGCTGCGCAGGCGCGCCAACGGTCGCCAACGGCCGCCCGCGCGCCACGAGGTCTCCCTCCTCTCCTCAAGCCGGCGCCGGAGGGGCCGTTGGGTGGGCGGAAGGGCGGGAAGGTGTGCTTGCCTGCGTCGACGTGCGTGCGTCAGCGTGCGGCGGAGTGTGCTCACGTGACCCTGGAACTTTGGGGCGGGACCGGATGTCGGAGAGGAAGCCGGACCGGTCAATCCCCACCACGACTGGCCAATCACGGAGCAGCAGCCGAAAGCGGGGGCGGAGCCAGACCCTGCCCTCCCAATGTTAAGGAGCTGCCCGCGGAACTGGCAGTGAAAGGCGAACAGTGAAGAGTCTACTCCTTGAGCAGCTCAGGTCTCTAGTGCTCGCTTCGGTCCATTTCACAAGCAGTAAACTGAGGCACAGAAGGGTTTAAAAATGCCAAGGACAGGGAGGACCCTTATCCATTTTACAGATGGAGAAACTGCTGGTGACCCCGCCCATGAGCTTCATTCAGGCTTGCAAGTCGTAACCGACTCTGCCGTGATCCCATTTGGGGTTTTCTCGGCAGAGATACCGAAGTGCTCTGCCATTTCCTTCTCCGATGGCTCTGAATTGGAGCAAACTGGGCAGAGGGCCGAGCCTCCCTGGCTGGAGAGGAGGACTCAGAAACGAGCAGGCAAGCTCCTCCCCACACAGCTAGGTGTGTGAGTGCAGAGCAGTAAGGTACACTCTCGCTCTTGTAGAGCAGGGATCCCCCGCCCCTCTGGCAGGCTCTCCGAAGCCTATTGGCTCAGACAGTCACGTGCTCTAGTGCATTTCACTTTCCTAAGTGTCTCTGCTATGCACTCTAATCTGGTTCGGGCTGCCAGGCTAAGGGGGCCTCAGAGATATCCCATCTTGGCCTATTTTACAACCATCATTTAAGCCACAGGATGGAGCAGAGCCTCTTACAAAAAAACATATTATGGACAACAATGCTGTACTGTGTTCGTTTTATTTCATTTACCATCAATCCGTATCCACGCCCTTTCTAGTTTGGAGACAGAGATGTTGGAATAACTAGCCTAGTCCTCTGAGCTGAGTCCCCGCCCCAAGAAGATTTCAGGTAACATTGACTGAGTCCTGAACAGCGATGATGATAGCTAACATTTCTATAGCACTCACTAGGTGCCAGGCACTGGGCTAAGAGCCTCACAAATATCCCATTTGATCCTCACAACAGCTGTTTGAGAGAGGTATGGTTATTATCTGCATTTTGCAGATGAGGAAACTGAGGCCAACAGACTTGTCCACAGTCAGGCAGCTAGTAAACCTCTGAGGCAGGATTTGAACTCAGGTCTTCTCCCAGACCCTCTCATCTCTCCAGGATTTTTTTTTTTTTGCTTTTTGGAGGGGGAATGGCAGGGCAGTTGGGGTTAAGTGACTTGCCTAAGGTCACGTGACTAGTAAGTGTTAAGAGTCTGATGCTGAATTAGAACCCAGGTCCTCCTGACTCCGGGGCCAGCCAGTGCTCTATTCACTGTGCCACTTAGCCACCCTCTCTCCAAGAATTAATGAAGTTCTTCCTCCCCCAGCATCCAAAATGAACATCAGGCAGGTTTAGGAGGGTACCTTCTGCTGGGTGGACTGGTTCTGTTCTGTTCAGGGGCAGAAGATGCAGATTGACATTAGTTGGGCAGCAATATCCGTGACAAATTGTTCTGCAGACCAGAGGTCCTCTTGGTTCAGTTCCTGCTTCTCCCCTCTCCTACTCCCTTTGATTTGGTCACTGATGAGAGGCCCTTTTTCCTTTGGTCTGGAACTTTCCCATTCACCTTTCCCCTGGCTCTTCCAAGCTGTTAGGAAAGGGTTTTAGAGAACATTCTCATTTCTCAGTCTTTGTAGAGAAACTCAGGAGCGTTTAAGGGTGCTCCTTTGGGGAGCGGCCTTTGCTGAGGGGCCTCCCAGAAGTCAGCTGCCACATTCATGATGTGATTAGGGGAGGCTGTGGGGGCCCAACCAGTAATTGCTGATTTTCTTGGATCTTTCAGGGAAAGGACAATGAATAAGGAGCCAAAGTCCTGCTTTGGCTCTGCCTGGCCCCCCCCCCCCCCCACCCCGCCAACCTGGGGCCATGTTGGCTTCTCTCCCTCCCAGTCGCACCTTCCTCATTTTAAGTGAGAGGATTGGACCAAGTTGACTGACTCTGGAGCTTTGATTCTTCTCCTTGGTCAAGTGATGGATGGTCTAGACTAGACTCCCAGCCTGGCCTCAGCAGGAGCAGAAGGACGAGGAGAAGAGAGCCTGGGACAGAACCCCCTTTCTTCCCTTTAAAAGACATTTACCATCTCTAGAGAACACAGCTCATTGCAGAGAAAGGAGCATCGAGTTAGAGGGTAGTGGTACTCTCAGCAGGAGTAGGGAGGCTTAGGAGAGGGAAGGTTTGGGACCATGGGTGTGGCGACCATCACAGTGGGCATTGCATCCCCAGCTTGGCCACTCCAGCAGGGTCAGCCTGGGCCCTTGAGTCCTTAGCCTGGAGGTAGCAGACAGCCTACTCCCCAGCCCTTACTAGGGGGCTGCCAAGACAATGGAGTCAAGGCCTGCAGCAGAAAGCTTCCTGGGCTTGGGATCCTGAGTTTGGAGTTCACCAGGACAGACTTGGAATAGAGGCCTCAGGTGAGATCTTCATCCATGCAGATCAGTCACTAAACAGTAGTGGAGCACCTGCTCCATCAACAACTATTGTGTAACCTGTAGCCACAGAGCCCATTCTAATAGAGCTCCTCTTCTTCCTCTTTCCCCCTCCAGGCCTCCCTCCTCCCAATGTCTCTGTGGCAGATAAAGGCCCCTGTCCTCTCTGGTTCTCCCAGCCTTATCCCTTGGGCTTGCCCTTATCCTAGGTCCAGCCCATGTTTTTCCTGTTCCTAACCCATGACTGACATCTCTCTCAAGTCCTCTGGGAAAATTCCCACCAGCCTTCTTGCTCAGGCAATGTGAGGTAGGGGATCAGTGCCTCTGGACAGCTGGGCACTCACAGGAACTGGGCCTGAGAACAAGTCTACATCTGGCCCCAGATACCTGGAGGTCCTGCCTAAGCCAGGTGACCCTGAGCCTTCACTGACTGGTAACACCCTTCAAACAAGAAGATTCTAGGTCAGATCAAGAAGAATGGGCTCAGCTGGAACAGAAAATCAGGGAGCTCAAGGCAGGGTCTAGATGAGCGTGCAAGCCCCGCAGCTTCCCTACACAGTTGATATTTGCTGTGTCTCTGTCCTGGAGCTGCCCGGGGCCTTGCCCCATACCAGTAGAGATCCCTTGAATCCCCTCTTCTTCATCTTCTCCCTACCTCCAACTCCCTTCCATACTAGCCCCACAAAGCCCCATGTAGTAGCCCCTCTTCCAGATCACTGGCCTTGCTTTTCCTTTCACTCTCTGCTTGTTCCAGCCTCCAAACACATAAGCTGTTCAGGGTTAATGCCTGTCTACCCCTCTGCCTCCAGGCACAGCCCATGTGTGTTCTGTCTCCTGCCTCTGGCCTCCTTGGGCCTTTATTCCTAGGAATGAAGGATCCCTCCTCCCATTCAGCTGGCAGCACCCTCCCATTTCTGAACTCCTCCTTATCATTGACATGATTCCTGCTCCAACAAACAGGGAAAAGACCTGCCCCTGCCCTTGCAGGAAAGCTTCCTCAGTGGGGGGTGCTGGGAAATATTTCATAACTCCATGTGCCTCCCACACTTTTCAGTTTAATTGGCATCACAAGTACTTTTCTCGAGTCTATAGAATGAACAAAGCAGTATATCAAACCTAATTTGTGGCCTTTGCTATTTGCTTATTTCTAAGCTTGTAATCGCTCCCACTGAACATTTAACAACCGGCTCTCAAGTCACTTGGAGCTGACTCCAATGCCCCTGATTTCCGTCCCAGGCCCAAAAGGGAATTCATCCATTGGCCTTCTCCGGATCTGGCTGTTTTCCTGGCTGATAGGATGAATCAGTCATTCAGTCAGCACGTGTTCATTAAAGTGGCTCCTATGTGTTGATGATAGAAAGCTCCAAAGGGACTAGAGACACTGCCTTTGGTGTGTTCCCACTTTGCAGCACACACCAATCTTCCTGCTGCTAGAGCAGTGAGGTTCGTCTTCTTGGATTGTGATGAGCAAGATGCCTTCAGAGTCCTGGTTCTGGGGCTGAGCTCATCCCGTCCCATGAGGGGAGATGCCCTTGACGGCAGGCTGGGCATGGCTGAAGTCAGCAGGGAAGGCATCCCAGCTGTGTCTCTGTCATGGAGTTGCTGGTGGTTGGAGAGCTCCCTCACTACCTCTGGGGCACCTCATGCCCACTTCGGCCCAGTTCTGCCTGATGGACAATTTTCATTTGTACCAAGGGATGGGAGCCCGCTGATTCAGGGAAGGTGGGAAGAGGAAGAGGCTATGAAGGTTTGCTTTATGGAACAACCACACTCAGATCCATTATTGATGGGCCAGGATCAGTGTGGAGGGAGGTCTCCAGGGAGTGCCCCAGGGATTGGCTCATGGCCTGCTCAACATTTGCTTTGTTGACTAATGATGAGGACACAAGTGGCAGAATTGGGCTTCCTGCAGATGTACCAAAGCTGGGAGGGAGAGCTGACTTCTTAAATAGCCAGGGTATTTGTAGGTTAGAGTGATGGGCTGAATTGAGGGAGATGGAAAGGAACAGGGAGGGACACACATGACTTTACTAGCATAGGGCAGTCAGGTTCCTATGGGAGGCAATATAGGCAGTCTTGGTGACTGGTGTGTAGCCAAGGTCTTGAATATGCTTTTCAGGTTAATTAAGAGAGGCAGTGAATGCAGATGAAGGGAAGTGAGGGTCCTCCTTGATCATCACAGCTCTGAGTGTGGCCAGAGGGGGCAGCCAGGAAAGTGAGACAGGAGAAGATGGCAGTGGGTGGGAGTGACAGTTATGCACACAAGTTTGAGGGGCAGTCTTGCGGGGGAGGGGGGGACACCCATGGGGTGAACAAAGCACTGAATTGTGGAAGGGAAGACTGGGATTTCTGTCAGGAAGGATGCCAGTGACCAGTTGGTCAACAGCTATCAGAGGCTTGGGGATGAACAGGGAGAGCATTATGAAAATTCGATGGTAACCTCAGCAGTGGTGGACTCCTTGGAGGGCGATTCTGGGCTAAACCACCTCTTTCTTCTGAGATACTTTCCCAGAATCCCTTTCCCTTCTCTTAGCTAACAAGGCACTGACCCTCTTCTATTCCAGGTTCTCAGCCTCTCAGTTATAGTTCAGTCTCTCGAGGCCTCAGTTTTGCAATCTGTGAGATGAGAGGATTAGACCAGCTGGTCTGGAAGGCTCTAAATCATGATCCTCTGACACATTGCATCACCTGGAAACTTTTACTATGGCAACTTCACGTTCTGCCATGTATAGCAGGATTTGTGCCTTTGGTTTATACCTACTACTGATTACACAGTGTTAAGGTTTGCAAAGAATTTTACAAATATTGTCTTCTTTGCTCCTTACAACAGCTCTGGAAGGGAGGTTCTATTGTGACCCCCGTTTGATAGAGGGAGAAACTGAGGGAAGCAGAGGTTAAGTGACTACCTAGGCTGCACAGCTATGATGTGTCTGAATTCAGGTCTCCCTGACTCCAAGTCCAGCACCCTGGGCCTCTTTGTACCGTCTTCCTTCCTTTGAATGCTGAGTCTCTGAGGTCAAGGACTGTCCCACTTGCTTGTGTGTGTATCTTGTGCCCAGCACTGTGCCTACCCAGAGGAAGCCATTAGTAAATGTGTGCTATGTATTCATCCTCTTGTATGGGTGGTAGAGCTAGGCAGTGGCCTGTCCCAGAAATGGAGTGGATGTGCCAGGGGAAGAGCTTGCTTGCTGTTATCCTCATGGGTACAATGTGGGGTTAACACCCCTGGTTTGCCCATGATGCCACGTGGAGCCACCTCATAGTCTGCCATGGGCTCAGAGGGCACGCTTTCTACCAGGGCGGCATAGGTGCCAAAGCCCGGGCCCACAAACACACACACATGCCAAAGGGCTTACTAAGAAGGGGCACCTGGGAGGAGGAGTTTTGGGGAAGGGGGAAAGGTGTGACCTGACTAAGAATGAAGACAACGAGGAGAAGGAACGATAATCCACCAAGCGACAATGAGAAGGTCCCTTAAAGGAAGCTGAAGTCTGAGCAGTGACAGTGCCAAGAGAACCAGGGACAGTCCCCAAGAAGGGATGATCCTACATGCTCTTCCCTCGCAGCAAAGAGAGGAGGGGAGCCCCTGGGAGGGGAGGGTGCGTACGTCATCAGATGAGCTGTGTGCAGCCGGTGTCTTCTGCTGAATCATATTTCATTGTTACAAAGCAGAGTTCAACTTTGCA
Organism: Pseudochirops cupreus; assembly: GCA_028627135.1. Lineage (NCBI taxonomy): Eukaryota > Metazoa > Chordata > Mammalia > Diprotodontia > Pseudocheiridae > Pseudochirops > Pseudochirops cupreus. The sequence goes on along the minus strand of CM053581.1, from coordinate 395,446,812 downwards.
GAGGTGGATGGGAAGCAGAATGGGAAGCACTAAAAAACCTTCAGAAAGGCTTATTTTTAAAAGAACTTGAAACCAGTCAGTGGCCGTGGAGATGTGGTCTGCTGCTGTCTAAAACCGGCTAAAACAGCGCCAGCAGGTGTGTCCTCACGCCTCCCTCGGGATGGGGTCCACCGTCCCTCTCCTGGGGCGCCTCCCTGGGGCATCCAGGCCCCTCTGGCTTCTGTCAGTGTTGGTCGCCACAGTCTAAGCTCTTTGTGTCCTTCTCCCAAGCTAGGAAGGGTTTGAGTTGCTCGCTGGTCTAAGATCTTGAGCGTAGAGACTCGTCCCCAGAAGGCAGGCTGCGAGAGGGGAAGGGCTTTCTGGCGACGCCAACTCCTGAAATGGATAAAAATACCGGGCGCCTGGACCCCAGGTGGCCCCTTTTGCAGCCACGTCAAGCAGAGGCAGAGTAGTGGGAAAGGGGGCAGACTCTGGGGCTGAGAATCACATGCTTCTAAGCCACCTCCAAACAGTAATTTTACTGTTGGCATTCTAAATATACAACCTTTGGCCAGCGGCCAAGCAACATTACTGAAAGAATGAAGCACCATCCACAATGACATTTTCTCCATCTAAATTAAGCCAGAAGACAGAAGATGCGACCACGCAGACGAAAAGAGTTTGCAAATCCTTGGAGATGGGACTGAAGGAATTGTTTTCTTCTTGTACCCCAAGACAATAAGGGATGTCACCTCGTGGGACACACTTGGGTGATATCAACAGTCAGACCATCCTAGACTTGTCAAAGGGCTTATTATTGATGTCTTTCATGAGCTGTGGCCTCTCAAACTGAACTGCATCCTCCAGAGAGGTATGGCTCTACCAAGGGTAGGAATTGAGCTTGTGGTCTACTCAAACCCCCAGATCTTTTTCCATTATGAACTACTGATTTAGATACACTTGTATTTTCTATACATCTGTTGCCAGTGTGACGGTGAATGAACCTGGTAAAACTGGCTGCTCAGAGGAAAGGAGAGCAAACATTTGCTTTCTTTGACTGACGACTTGGTCAGAGACCAAGAGCCACTCCCCTTCACACAGATAGCAGGGTGTAGATGGAGTCCCCTCCTTTCCTTCCCACACCGCCCAAGGTTATCTCTCCCACCCAGAATTCACCACATTTGGTTGGGGGGTTCTATCATTAGCAGATAGTGGCATCTACCGCCCCACTGGCCACAGGTGTGCAGAGGGATGGAGGCAGTCCACTCCTGAGCTTGAGTCGTTTCTGTTAAAATGGTGATATTCTGCTTTCCAAATCATACTGGGAATAGCGGGCATTTCTCTGGTAATTCCTTTGTGCCAGGCATCGTGCTAAGTCCCAGGGCTACTGAGGAGGGAGAAAATGGAGCTGCAGTCATGGTGTGTGTGCTGAAGGGCCAGGGTGGATCTTCCCTGTCCTGGTCCTGCTCTGGCCTCTTTGCAGGGCAGGAAGGGGCTTATGGAGATGTGGCTGGAAGAAGCCTCCCCCGAGCCTTCCAGCAGGGAGGAGAGGAACAACAGCCCCGCAGCTGTAGACTGCTAAGGAAGGGTTATCAAGGATTTTCACAGCTGCCTAAGAGGAGGCTGGTAGGAGCGTGATTTCCACCTTCAGGGTGAGGACTGAGCCTCAGAAAAGTACACAGCCCAAAGAAACGGGGAAGCCAAGATTTGGGACCATGGTTCCCCTGACCACTGTCCAGTCTGCTTTCGGCTGCCGCCTGTTGTCGTGATGCAGAATCAGAGAGGCAGGAAGGACACTGGCGGGACCTTGTGGGAAGGGAGTGACTGGCAGTGATCCTGGTTTGGTAGAAAAGAGTCGGAGCAGCAGTACCTGGGTGATGAGGTCTCCAGTGGAGCGCCTTAGGGATCTGGGAGTCTTGACATTTGGAAACAGATAGGTGGCCTGTTGCTCATGTCTGCACATGATGAAAAACTGAAGGGATAGCTGAGCTCTGAGGTGACAAGATCTGGGTCCAGAAAGATCTCAGCAGGCTAGAACACTGGACAAAACCTAACAAGATGAAATTTAGCAAGGAAAAACGACCAAGTCTCGTACATGGATTCAAAAAGTCCACTTTGCAAGTACAAAGAGAGGTGTGGCCAGACAGGACTTCACCTGGAAAATAGATCTGGGGCTTTTAGTGGACCACAAGCTTAATGTGAGTCAACAGTGGGATGTGAGAGCTGGGAGGGACCTGAGAACAGGAGATGTCAGAGCTGGAAAAGGGGTTTGATGATCATTGAACTCAGTCACTTCCCCTTATTGCTGAGGAATCTGGAGCTTAGCAAGGGAGGGCAAACTCCATTATCACCCCAAGTCACAGAGTTAGGCAGTGCCAGGGCCCCAGGGCATCATGGTCCTTCTCAGGGCTGCTAAAATGAGGGGGTTGACCTGGAAGGCCTGGGCAGCTGCTGGCTCAGTGGTCTCGAGTCAGCAAGAAATGAGTTCAAATCCAGCCTGAGATAATTAGCTTTGGGATCCTGGGCAAGTCACTTGAACTCTGCCTCGGTTTCTTCAGCTATAAAGGGAGGGTTTTATATGATGGCACCTACATCCCAGGTCTAATGCCTGTTCATTCCCCTCCCCCCACAGCCCCTCAGTTCCAATCTGTGGTCAGTCAGCAAGCATTAATAAGCATTTACAGTATGTCAGGCACTATTCAGTGATACAAAAAAAACCAAGACCACGGTCCCTACCCTCCACCAGCTTCTGTTCTAGGGGAGGTAAATAAGTGGCCACATACATGGAAGGTCATCTGAGAGGGGCTGGCACGACTGGCAGGGAGCCTGAGAAAGGCCATTGTAGGAGGTAGGACATGAGCTGAGTCCTGGGCAGAGATGAGGAGGGGGAGACTTCCACACTCCAGGCGCCATCATGGCCAAGGCAATGAATCATGTGTTGTCTCCAAGGCTAGCGTAGCTGGGGCACAGCACGTGTGGAAGGAGGGAGGTGTGACAAGGCTGAGACCAGTGTGGTGAGGGGACTGGCCCAAGGTCTTGCAGTCTTGAGTCTCTAGGGGGGGGGGCTGCCAGGCCAGGGGCTGTTATGTGGGCAGGCAGGTCTGGGAGCTTGGTGTGGGAGGCAGACTTGGGCCCCTGAGTCAGAAGTCACCTGTGGAGCCAGCAGCTGGGCCTCTGCCCACCTCCTCCTGTTCCAGTGTCCAAATCTCAGGGGGTAGGAGAGGCGGATGTTGGACTACCCAACACTGTGCCATCCTTGAGGTTCTGTGATTCTGACATCTTCCAAGGGAAACCTTAGCCAGCCTCAGAGCCCCTGCAGGATTGTGCCCCAGAGTCAACTACATGACAAGGTCTTAGCCCCACAGGATAGATAAATGCAGCCTCAGCCTCTCAGGCCTTCTGAGTCTGGTCTCAATTCAGTGCCCACCATGGCAACTCATACCAAGTTGTCTCTGGAAAGGCCTTTGTCTCTGGGATCTTCCTTCCCTTTGAAATAAAGGGAACATCTTGGCTCCAGCCCCTGCTGAGGAAACCTTCTGGGACTGTCCCCTACCTCCTGGTGATCCCTCCCCTCCTTCTGAGAGCCCAGATTCCTTGGTGGGGAGAGGACACTGCAAACCAAGGTCTCCTAAGGGAAGCAAGATGCCAAGCTCTTCCCCAGTGACCCTGGGCGGTCAATCACACGCTGACTCTGTCCAGTGTGTCCTCCCCAGAGCTGGGGTCTCGCTGGTGTGATAGTCAAATCTATATCACTGGTAAAGTGCTGTCCTCGCCCACCTGTCTCCTCTGGTGCCCAGCTCTCCAGGCCTTCTATCAGGATAGAGCTGTGGTGAAGGGGATGGGGGCTTAGTGAGAAGAGCGTCAATGGCCCAAAGGCAGTTGGAGACAAACTCCAGCCCTTGGCCTGTTTGCTCAACCACCAAATGGAGAGCACCACAGAGTTCCACCCTTCATTCTAGAGGTGAGTTCAAAGGAATCACTCTGTAATTACAGAAATGTGGGCTATGATTTTGTCTTCTCCTTGGTTTAAAGGAAAGAAAATTCAGTTCAACAAAAATATGGGCATTTCATGACCTTCTTTCTAAATGTTCAAGGCATAGTGTGAGGCTCTGGGGAGATGGAGATAAAATTGTCAAGGAGCCCACTGTCTGAGGGTGATGTCCTGCTGGTGTCTTCAATGTAAGGTTATGTGGTGGGGGAGGAGGAGAGATCATGACAAAGTGGAAAGTTTGAGGAAGGAAGAGGAGCCAGGGAAGGTTTATGTAGAGGTGCCTTCCTTCAGGAACAGAAAAATTCTGCATAACCAAGATGAAGGACAGCATTCCTGGCAGGGGGCACAGCTTGTGCAAGAGCAAAGAGGCGGGAGGTAGCAGCTACAAAATCCAGTGTGGCAGGGAACCAGAGGGCCCCAGAAGATGGTACAGACCTTGGCCTGAAAGAGAAACTGAAGCTTGATTGTGGGATCCTTCCATGTACCTGTCTCTTTGCTAGTTGGGCCCGTAGCCTCTGAAGCCTTCCTGAAGAACAGTGAGGATGTTTGGCCCTCTGTGCCTGTACATTCTCCCAGGGCACTCTTCTATGAGTAAAGATTTAGCCATGGGAGGCGGGGGGCGGGATGTTGCCATTTCCCTGCGCTGTGTAAATACATGCTTGGATCAGCTTAGCACACACAGATGAAGTGGTAACTAGTCCTTGGTAGCTTTTCCAATAGTCTGCTTTAGAAAGTCAATCCTTTTTCTCCCCCGATAATCCATGGCAGTTTGTTTGGAGCCCTTAGGCCCTAGTGCTCACCTCGAGAATAGGGAGCTCTTCCTACCAGGCTATCTGTCCATTAACAGAAAGCATAATATAGCTCAGGATGAAATTTCACTGAAACTCCTTAACCAGGAGTTAACTCATCAGCACTTGGGTCCTGGCCCACCCATTCACTTGTGGCTTTCTCTACCAAGCAGAGGCTTTGTTCTATTTCTAGCCTCTCCTGCCCATCCTTGGAGCCTCCCTGTCCCCTTCTCCCTCAGCCTCACCTCTGGGAAGCTTCTCCCAGCCCATTCTAGCTGAGCCTGTAGCAGCCCAGGACAGTTTAGTCCAGCCCAGGCTGTACCAGCCTAATCCTCTCTGGTCTCCTGTTTCCTTCTCAGCTAAATGGAGGGCAGTGGTTTGGCCCATTCCTTCCAACTTGACCCCCATTATGCCATAGGACTTCCCTCCCCCTTAGGAAGCTTTTCCTGGTTTCTCTGAGGGTTTGGAATTAGCCAGAATTCTGCCCTCAAACCTCGAGAGCCGATACAAAGCCTTTGTCTAGGCTGTGTGTGTGTGTGTGTGTGTGTGTGTGTGTGTGTGTGTGTGTGTGTGTGTGTGTGTGTGTGTGTGTGTGTGTGTGTGTGTGTACACGCGCACATCATCATGTGACCTACCATTATCGGAAATCATGGCTATCTGGGCTGGCCTCTGACCTTTCTCCCTGCCTCCCCCTCTCACCCTGCACTCTATCTGGAAGCTTCATGAGAGCAAGGAGTCTGTCTCAGAGTCTGGGTCCCCTTTCCTAGGGGCTCCTAAGTTCTCTGCACATAGTAGCTGATGAATCAATGATCTTAGTATTTCTAAGTGTCTGAGGCAGGACCCCAGCCAGGCTGGAATTCAGATTCTAAGTTCTTCCCATCACTCTGTGTAACAGCAAGCACCCCAGCACACCCAGGGTGGCTGCTAGTACAGGTTCTTAGATCTGCTTTTCTAAAGGAAAGCAACTCAAAGTGGGTTAACAATCTTACTTTAATCAATCAAATACCATTTAACTAGTTCAGGGGGAAAAGTCAGCACCCTGAACTTCAGAGAATACAAACAGAAGTTACAAACAAACAGAAAAA
>CM053581.1:395389556-395440469 GCA_028627135.1 Pseudochirops cupreus | reverse complement strand
GGGGGGGGAATCTCCGCCAAAGGGGCTTTTGGAAAGCTGCGGGAGACGCAATTGGACGCGATATAGAAAGTTCTTAGTTATTGGGGGGAGGGGAGGGGTGGAGGCGGAGGGGAGGCTGGGAGGGAGAAAGGGGGTCGGCGGGGGGAAGCTTTGCAATCCGGCAGATCCTGCAGGCTTCCAGGTTTTGCAGAAGTACAGAAAGAGGAGGGGGAGAGGAGGGGGAGGAGAAGGGGGAAAGAAGGAAGGGGAGGGGAAGGAGCAGGGGAGAGGAGGGGGGAGGAAGCGAGCCGCGTTTGCAGAGCGTGGAAGACGTTTCAGCGGCATCTGTTCGTGGTGCTGAAACCTAACCACGCCGGCTCTTCGCCATCAGCTGATCCCAGCTGAACAAACTCACAATGGCCAACTTTTTCCTCAGCCTGGAGAGAGGGAGGAAAGAGGGAGGGGGGAGGGACACAAAAAAGGGAAAGGGAGAGGGCAACCCGACATCTTCTCCAAGGCAAACTTTTTTTTTAAAATAAACAAAAAGAAGGCAGCAGTGTTTGGGTGAATTGCCAACCGAGGTTGGCTGGGTTGGGTACCCCCTGCCTCCATCCCCCTCCCGCCGGGGCAAGACCTCGGTGGCGAAGGGGACCTAGGAACAAACACAAGTTCAAGTGCCCCGGGTGGGTGGGTGGGGGGTGGTATGGAAAAGGGAAAGAGGAAAGGGAAAAGGGAAAGAGGAAAGGGAAATGGGAAGAGCTCCCAGTCCAGAATAGAAATCGGTCAATTGTGTGTGGGGGGTGGTCTTCCAGTGTGATTGATGCGAACCAGTTCTGCCACAGAAACCAGAAACTGCTGACAATTCGCCTCTGCCTCCCCAGTCCCCCAGCCCCCCTACCCATCCACACACACACACACACACACACTCCCCGGACACGCAAAAGGCCAGTAGTACCAGGGAGCCCAAGCTAGCAGCAATGTCCCTATTCCTAAAACATGTCGACCAACTCAAAATGGACGCCTTGGTGGGGGGGGGAGTGGAGTCTTGAACGCAGCTTGGGGGAGGGGGCCAGAATAATTAACATCCCCACTCCTGGCCCTGGGCCTGGCCCAGGCTGCATCTGGGGTCGCTTCCGAGCCACAAGGGCCCACCTGGGCTCCCCGAAGAACTTTAGGATTCCGGCCTAAGGGCATTTTTCGTTAACGAAACCACTTTTCAGACACTAAGAAAGTGAATTGCCCAAACCCTGGTCACCTCGGGACCGGCAGATGAGTGAAGAGCGGCGGGAGTCAGCCTTACTTGTCTCTGGTTAAGGGCCGCTAGCCGGGAATGCCTCTCTGGGAGCTGTTTCTTAAGGTCGCCGTTCTGCAGAAAGAGCGATTAAAAAAAAGAAAGAAATGACTGGTACCGGGAAGAAGGCAGCGGGTTCCCAACTCCCTAGCAAGGGAGGGAGGGAGGGGGCCCAAGGGAGCGGAAAGGAGAGAAGGGGAGTGGAAAGACTGGGGCGCTTGGGGGGATTCAGGGCACAACCCCACAGCCAATCTGGACCCGATAAAGTTTCTCCCTCTCGGCGCCTGGCACGAGGGCTTGGATGCCAACAGGAGAAACCCCAGCGGCAAGCAGACAAGGTTTGCATTTACCTGTGGCTCGCCAAGCCTCATCGGAGCAACTAGTTTGGGCCTGTCTTTCTCTTAATCACCCCAAAGGAGGGATCGCTATGGCTTTCAAGTTTAGTGAATGGTTTCTTTAAAAAACGAACCCTCAAAAGCCAGACATAGGAGTGAATATGAGAGAGGAAGGCTGTGCGTGTGTGTGTGTGTGTGTGTGTGTGTGTGTGCGCGAGTGCGAGTGAACTGGAGGGGGGGAAGGAACAAAGAGCCAAGTAAACACTGCGAGTCAGTTTCAAGCAAAGCTCATAAATATTCAAGTCTCGTCCTAATCTCTCCAACACACACGCACGCACATGCACACTCACTCTCCCTCTCTCTCACATACACACACATACATTGGCGCGCGCACACGCACACGCACACACACACACACACACACATACACTCATGCACACTCACCCAAGCACCAGCAGCCGCAAGATCACTCTGGATTCCGACGAGAACAACCCAGAACTCCCGGCAACATTCTGCGAAACTACTTTGGCCAAGTGGGCGAATGGTGCAGGGGAAGAAGGGGGCGGCGGGCTGAAGGGGGGGGATTTTAGGCGAACCCCGAACCTCCCCTCCCCTACGACTCCCTCGCCCCGCAGGGCGATAGTGAGAGAAGCCCTGAGCAAAGAGAAGGGGGGGGAGAGAAGAAGAAACTAGTTGGGTTGGGGTTTCTTTTTTTTTCGTATTGAGCTTGTAACACAAGAGCCGAGCAGATCCCTCAGTTCAGCCGAGCCCGAGTCCCCAGTTCTCTCTGGCTAAAACTCTGGATTTAGGGAGCATTCTCTCTCTCTCTCTCTCTCTCTCTCTCTCTCTCTCTCTCTCTCTCTCTCTCTCTCTCTCTCTCTCTCTCCTCCTTTCTCTCCCCCCCATGTCTCTCGGTCTCTGTCTCTGGGGGCTAACTCCCAAGACCAGAGCCCACCCCCACTTACCTGATGACCCTGGATCCCCACTTTTAACGCCTCCTGGAGGCTCTGGAGCTCCATTCCTGTAACTTGTCGGGCACTTTGCAGCCAGTTGGAGGCTCGATCCCAGGCAGGTTGTCAGGCCTCACAGGAGAGCGGAGATAGGGCTACAAGCCCCTCGCGTCCTCCCAGGGAAGGAAGGTGAAGAGGGAAAACTTGACGGGGCGGGGGAGGGGGGAGGAAACAGCCCCCTCCCCCACCAAAAAATCCACAGCAAATGTCCCCCCTCCCCTAGCCCGACCACCAAAGCCACCCCCCTCCACCCGAGCTCCTGGGGAAAAGAAGAAAAAGCGGGCGAAGAGCAGCGACAACCAGGGCAGGCAGGAACAACTCCAGGAGCTGCAAAGCAAGTTGGGAGTGTGCGAGTGGGGAGAGCGCGACTTAGTGCCGAGTGGGAGTGGGAGTGGGCGCCAGGGCGCAGGACTCGGCCTCCCCGGGGGCGCCCCGACGGCCCAGCCCCCGCCCGCCGTCCGGAGCCCGCCTTCCAGCCCGAGGGAGGCAGGGAGGGAGGCAGGCCGGCTGGCAGGCAGGGAGGGAGGCAGGGACTATATTTCCGTGCCCGAGTGCGCGCCTGGATTTCCCTCGGCCTCGAGAAAAAGTTGTGCCACGGCCGTCAATGCTAATTCGGCAGTGCCCGGATGGAGCGGGCAGGGGAGGGGGGAGAGCAAGGGGAAGGGGGAGAGGAGGAAGGGAGAGGGGGAGAAGGGACTGAAAGAATCCTCCGCCCCCCCGCGCCCCCCCTCCCCATCTGTACATGCGCACTGGGGGCTCCGCGGTGAGCCGGAGAGAGAACAAGGGAAGGGGAGGGGACAGGGGGAGAGGGAAGGGGGAGGGGGAAGAGAAGGAACCTCGAGAGCGGCCCAAACTCTGGGCCAGGGGAACTTGGAAAGTGCTGGGGAAGAGGGTTGAGAGGTTGGCTGGGGGCTGGTCCACCGCACCGACCCTTCGGCTCCTCATCCCCTCCCTCTCCTGGAACACACACACACACACGCACACAAGCATACTCATAGTATCTAGGGGCTGCGGGGCCGGGCTGCGGGGTTGTTGGCAGAACCTCTGTCTCCCTCCCCCTAAGCCTACCCCGCAGCGTCCCCGCCCAGGTCCCCGAAATGCGGGCTGGGAGGCGAAGGGGCCAGCCCCCCGCAAGAGCCGCCATTCCTGCCCAAGGGGTCGGAGGGTGCAAGACGGGGAACGGGGGCACCCCCACCGGCAGGAAGGGGAAGAGGCTGCGGAACCGGGGATGGGGGCGGGGGCCACGCCACTGACTCCTCTCTGTTTGCAGTCGGTCGGTGTCGGCCCCCTCCCCCTCTCTGCCGGTCTCTCTGTCTCACTCTCGCTCTCACTTTCTCTGCCTCCTCCACCTTTGTCTCTGTCTCTCCCGCTCTCTCGGTCTCCCTCTCCTCTTCTTCTCTCCCTCTCCCCCTTGTTCCCCTCCCCCTCGCTCCCTCTCCCACCCCTTTTCTCTCCCTCTCCCTCTCCCCCTTGTTCCCCTTCCTCTCTGGCTCTCTGACTTTCTCTGCCTACACTCATCTCTCCTCTCTTTTCCTCCTCTCGGGTATCCTGCACTTCGACGTGAGAAAATGCAATGTGAAATTTTTGTACATGTAAACGAAGCCTTCCCCAACAGAGACTCTCAGACTTTAGGAGGCACTGGCGTGGCTTGGGGCAATTCACCCCTGCCTTCCTCTCCTTCTATCCCCCTCGCCCCCCACCCCCACCTCCCACTCCTCCCCACCCCACTCCCCGCCGTAAAAGATGGAAGCCGGCGCAGGATAATCGCTGCCTAGAGTCCTCGGAGCTCAACTTGGCTGCTTCTGCGTTCAGGTCTCCAAAAGTCCCGCCTTCCTCTGGCTTGGGGTTCCACGGAGCAGGGCCCTGGGGGCCAAGTCTCTGTGCCCCGCAAAGCTGAAATATCCCCCAGCTGTGGCTAACAAAGCTCTTTCACCAAATCCCAGAGTTCTGTGGGACCTCTCAGGGCAGTTAGCTCAGCACTGACCCCAGGCAGGCATTGACTCTTCCTTTTTATAAGCATTGGCCCTGGTCATGAGTAACCCAAAGAGGAAGAGGAAGATGGGGGGCAGCATGTGGGAGATTAACTGTCCCCACCATGGCCCGGGCACATAATATGTATAATAGGGTGGGAGATACTGGCACAGCCCAATGACAGGGAGAAGTCACATAAAACATAGAGGCTGCTCCTCTAAGTCTCAGTCAGGGTTTCCTAGAAGCTTAGTGTGCCCAGGGCTATGTTGGAGGGTAAGGAGCAGATTCAGAGATTTGCCCTGGTTCTTGCCTTCCAAGAGCTGGTGAGTGAGGGACCTGCAGCAATGGCTAGTGCTGACCTTCCTTTGGACCCTTTGCAAAGCCTATCCCTCCCAAGGGTGGTCAGTTTCAGGAAGCATAGGCATCACTAACTCTTTCACCGCTGAGGAAACTGAAGCAGAGAGAGGTGATGTCAGTGGCTTACCCACAGCCACAGGCCTACAAGGTGGCTGGTCGGGATTTGAAAACAGTTCTTCTGACTCCTCCTACAAAGACCCGGAAGACCTTGGGGTGTGAGAAGAACAAAGGAGAGGAGGCGGAGCTAGGCATCTCCCCACCTGAACAAGGCTGGGGAATACTGCCCTGTGCCTGCATCACCCTGAGCACGGAGCTGGACTTGGAGAAGGAATGTGCTCAGCTCCAACTGGGCCTTCCTTGGCAAGTCGAGTCATGTCTCTTCTGTAAAGTACCATGATTCGGCCCCCTCCCCAGACCTCGTGGGAGAGGCTTCCTCAAGGTCATTTCTGGGAAGGGCCTCGAAGACTCCATCTTTCTGAGGTGCCGAGGGGCCTGGCCAGCGTTGGAGCTGCCTGTGCTTGACTGGACTGATTTCTTGTAGTTTCGTTTTTGTTTTTCTTCAGGGAGAGGGGACAGAGGAAAGAAAATAAATACTCACTAATTTAAAAAATGAAATTTAATTTCAAATTCTTCTATAGACATCAGTCATCATTTCTTGAAGCCAACTGGAATTTCTTTACCCAAACGCCAATCCTTGCCATGCCACACCATGGAAAGGAGAATTATCTGGTACCATAGACCTAGTTGAGGAAATCCCTTCTTTCAGTGCAGAATAGCCTCATCATGGTAAGAGCAGCTGGCAGAACACTTTAAGGAGGCAAAGAACTTCCCATCCTTCTTGTCTCATTGGAGCCTCACACCCACCTTGAAGAGAGGCTCCTTATTGGGTGAGGGAACTGAGGCCCTGGGATGGTAAGTGATTGCTGTCCAGTTTGAGCTAGTGTTGGGGTAGGCTTCCAGGTCATGCTCCATTCCAATTGAGTACTTTAGCCACTAGGCTACACTTCCCTTTGAACCTGGATCATCGAGCCCTGCTCTTTCCTCCCCACAATTCCCACTTTCTTGATCCAGTGGCACCCACCAGGTTTGCACATCTGTCCAGAGAGGAGCTCTGACTCAGATGTGGAGGGGGGTCACCAGTAGGAAGAGCCAGAGAGCTCTGGCTCTCTTGGAGTGTGGCCGAAGTCTTCTGAGTCCTCCCATTCCTACTCTTTAAAAGCGAAGAAGATGGAATCAGATGGTCTCGGAATCAGGGGTTCTTTACCTGGTTGTATCCTGGACCATGGGGGGAAGCACTTATTAAGGACCAGGCACTTAGAGTGAGCAGGCACTTTATAAATATTTCATTTGATCCTCATGACAAATAATAATCAAATTTCTTTGATCCCCTGTGCCCATTTTACAATTGAAGGAAATGAGGCAGACCCAGGTTAAGTGACTTGCCCAGGATGACATGGTAGGAAGGATCTAGGACAGGATTAGAAATCTGGTTTCCCTGACTGCTGGCCTAGTGCTCTACCCACTGAACCACCCAGCTGCCCCTAAGTGAGCCCTCAAAGTCATGCTTTTTGAGTGCATGAACTAAACCACATCATGTTACTAAGGAAATCGGGTATTCATGAAAAAATGAAACAAGTTCCCAGGTGCTCAGGTTAAGGTCCTTCCAGCTCTGCCTGCTAGAAGCCTCTAATCCAGAGAAGAGAAATCTCACAGGGGATTGAGGAAGAAGCAGAAGCAGCTTCCAAGAAGAAGTGAGGATTGCAGGTTTTCCTTGAAGTATGCAACCCAACAGATAAAGCAAACCATTTCCTTCATTCACTTGTGGAAGAATTCCCAGAAAGCTTCTTGGTGGGTGAGGCCTTTTTGGGGGGAATCAAAGGAGGTCTAGTAATTCAACAGGTGAGAAGATTGTAAAGGGAAGAAAGGAAGGGAGGCATGGAGACAGAAAAGCACAGGGCATGTTGGGAACACACACAAGAGGCCAGTTTGGCTAGAGCCCAGAGGTCACCCAGGGGACCTATTCACCCGAGCCTGGACAGCCAGATGGCACCAGGTGGGAGGGGACCCAGAATGCCAGGCTAAGGAGTTTACATTGTCTTCAGGAGGTCAGAAAGCCACTGAAGAGTCAGTCCCCTAGAAATATCTCCCTCGTGGGAAGACCACTCCCCTACAAAGCTAAAAAGGTGAGGAATGTGCTCTTCAAAGCCCTTTTCTAGGGAGGAAAAACTCTTACAATTAACTTCCAAAATGTTCATGGCTTTATGAGAGGTTTGTTGAAGACTGAATAATATATTACGCCAGAATATTCTAAATGAAATCAAAACAATGAGCCATATTGGCTTTAAGGATCAGGATACAGACCGCACCTGTGACTACTGGGAAGGGCCAACCCCAGATGAGGGAGCTCCTTCTACCAATGCAGGTCGGTCCCTTCTCCACAACTTATGAGCTTGGAGAATTAGCCAAGAGCACTGAAAGGTTAAGTAACTTGTTCAGTGCTACACTGCCAAGCTGGGTCAGAGGCTGGATTTCCTAAATTTGAGGTACCTGGGCTGACTGTCCTTTTACTGGCATCTCTTTAAAGATAAACTTACTGAAGTTTTGGCTTCTGAATATCTTTTCAGCACCTTGACAGCTCTCCATTGCAGAACAATAGAGCCTCTTGTTGAAAATGTACAGAAAGGATACAAGTCATTCCCTGATTGATAAATGGCCAAAGGCTATGAAAAGACAGTTTTTAGATGAAGAAATCAAAGCTATAGTCATATGAAGAAATGCTCTAAATTACTATTGACAGAGAAATGCAAATTAAAACAACTCTGAGGTATCACATCACACCTATCAAATTGGCTAACGTGACAGAAAAGGAAAATTTTAAATGTTGGAGATGATATGGGGAAACTGAGACACTAATGCACCATTGGTGGAGTTGTGAATTGATCCAACCATCCTGGAGAGCAATTTAGAACTATGCTCAAAGGGATACAAAGTTGTGTATACCCTCTAACCTAGCAATGCCACTACCAGGTCTCTATCCCAAAGAGATTTTTAAAAATTGGAGGGAGGATGTATTTGTACAAAAATATTTACAGGAGGTCATTTTTGTGGTGGTAAAGAATTGGAAATTGAGGAGAGGCCCATGAACTGGGAATGTCTGAATAAGTTGTAGTGTATGATTATGATAGCATATTATTGTGCTATAAGAAACAATGAGCAGGATGCTCTCAGAAAAACCTAGAAAGACTTATATGAACTGAAACAAAGTGAATAGAGCAGAACTGGGAGAAGACTGTACACAGTTACAGCAATATTTTAAAGATGATCAACCATGGATGACTTAGCTATTCTCAGCAGTACAATGATACAATGCCATTCTGAAGGAGTCATGATGAACAATGCTATTAACCTCCAGAAAGAACTGATGAAGTCTGAATGTAAATCAAAGCATACGTTTTAAAAATTTTCTTTATTTTTCTGGGTGGGGTGTTGGTCTGTGTCCTTTTCCACAACATAACTAATATGGAAATATGTTTCACATGACCACACATGTATAACCTATATCAAAATGCTTGCCTCTCAAGGAGGGAGGGAGAGAATTAGGAACTCAAAAAAATTTTTTAAAGGTTAAAATGATTTTTCCATGTAATGTAGAAAAATAAAATAAAAACATTCTTAGAAAAGAAAATGTACAGGAAAGCTTATTAATTGTTTATCATAATCATACCAATATCCTTGTGCATTTATGTTCCTCAGTAATTATCCAGATTCCAAGTAGCAAATGGGCTTTGTCCTTTAACACAATGGGAGATCAGGATGATTATTTTTTTAAGTTTGTACTTAAAATTTTTTCAATTAGCAAGCATTTATTTTCTATCCCTTCCACCCCTACCCCAATTGGAAAAAAAGAAAAGAGAAAGAAAAACCCTCATTAACAAATTATGCATAGTCAAGCAAAACAAATCCCCATGTTCGCCATGTCCAAAAATATATCTCATCCAGCACCTTGAAGCCATCCCCTCTCTGCCAAGGAGGTGGATAGGATGTCTCATTGTGGGTCATCAGTGCATTTATCGGAGTTCAGAATTGTTCATTTTTACAGTGTTGTTACTGTATAAATGGCTCTCAGACCAGGATGATTTTGAAACAAGACAGAAGCAGGAGTCCTTACTAAGGAGTAGGAGCAGGGTGTAACCAAAGGGGTATGGGGGGGGGGGGCGGGGTTCAACTGCAGGCCTGAACATAGAATCTCAGGGTTGAAAAGCAATTCTGTGGACGTCTAGTGGACATACCCAACACAAAACAGAAAGTTTTTCTGCCATATCCCTAAAAGGTGGCTGGCCATCCATCCACCAGAGACCTCCAGAGCTGGGCAATGCACACAGACAGGCTGATTCTCCAAGCTGGAAGATTCTCAGAGCAACCAGTATATAGACAGGAATACTCTCCTAGCAACTGTGACAAATGCTGGTCCACCTTCTCCTGGAAGACCTTCAAAGATGGGGAATCTCCCCATTAAATGCTATTAATTCCCTTCCAAAGTCACTCCTTCCACTTTGGGACAGCTCTCACTGTTAGGCTGTTTTTCTTGACATCAGATTTAAATCCATCTCTCTACAACTCCCACATTGCTCATATGGAGCCAAAACATAAACTGAGTGTGGTCTGGGACAGGTTAGCCACAGAGATGAGAAATGGCTGGCTACCATTCATGTGACCTTTAATCTCTCTCCCCCCAGAGTTTAGGTGTCAATTGTGCCTTAGTATGGAAAGGAAGTTAAAGAAGGAAAATCATAAAGAGAATTTCAAAAGCAACTCAGAGTCTGTAGCATTTCATATCCTTAAAGTATGAGGAGAGGCGGACATTTCAAGAATCCAGGATGTGATAAGACTGTGGGGGAGAGCAGATTGTCCATTAACAGAAGGCAGTCCAATGTGATGGAAGCATCCTGGAACTGAGAGTCAGGAGACAAGTACTCCAGTCCAGAGGTTTCAAGTACAATGTGGCCTATAACCCTCCTGAGTACAGCCCAATCCAGATGAAAATATAATTGGGAAATACTTAACCAGACAAATAAAAATACATAAAACACAGGTATTACATCTTAAAACTAAGTCAATATGCAGCCCATAGGACCTGATGTATAGATTAATGGCCCCATTTCCACATGAGTTTGATGCTACTGTTCTAAATCAGCCTTGCCCTTGGCCTCTGTAACTTTCTGCTTGGTAACTATATTAAGGGCTTGCTGACAAAGGAGTTTTTGAGGCTCTTTTGGTCTCCTCATTATGGCAATTATTTCACATCTATCAAGTTTCTGCATGAAATCATCATAGTCAGTGTCTATGTCTATTCTCCCATCCATATCTCATTTTTATTATCAAAAACTTTTAAGTATTGGTCAATATCATGGGCTAGATCTCTGGCAAAGAGAGGCAGAAATACATATGAGATACTGTGGTGACAGAAAATACTGATAAAAATTTATTTTTAAAAAGTTGATCAAGATGGAATTGTTTATATTGCATTCTACATCTTTTCCCTCTGGGTTTTTCTCATAATTTTACCTAGTAAGTTCACTGAAAACAGAGACTTTGGTTTTTGTCTTTCTATCCCCAGGACCTAGTACAGTGCCCAGCTTCTAGCAGATGCTTGGTAAATTCCTTTTGCTTGACTAGCTTGGCCTTTGAACCAGTCAGTGGCCTAACCGTGCTCAGCTGATTGGGGAATGACTTCATGGTGGAAACAAGTCATTTTCTGCCTCTTCAAATACAATCAGTTTCATTTTTGGTGAGGTTATCCTATGTTCCCCATGTCCAGTGCCTTCTGATGCTTTGTTCCAAGAAAATATTTGTCACGTTTAGGCATCAGGCTTCTCTGGATTCTAGACGTCTTTGGACTGTCTCAGGTTTTTTTTTCCTGACCCATTTTTTCTCATTTATTTTTCACTATTCTCCCTTACTCACACCTTTGCTCAGAAGTCTCCGACATCAAAGTATTTCTTGATTTCATTTGGAATAATTGGAAGTAACAATCACATTGCTAAGGGAACATACGGGGGTGGGGGTACACTTTGGAGGGCCACACCAAGTTCTTCATAGGCTATCTCCCCGATACGTCCTCTGCGGCACACACTGCAGATCTTTTCATGGCGGTCTTTTTGCAGATATTTAGAATGAGTACTGCAATGTAAGAGGGCCGCACAAAAGAAAACAGTATTTCTTCTTAGCTTTGGACCAATGATAAAACTCCATCATCTCCTTTTTTTGCCTCCCCAAGAAGAACTTGTGAGCTGTCCTCCTAATCACCTGTAATTTCCTTTGCAATAAGAACGTCAAGATTGCTAAGATTCTCTTCTCCCAGCAGTGTGTTCCACCTGTTGGTCACTGGACAAAGATCCCGCCTGTAGAACTGCAGCCCAATTAAAGTTCGTATTTGGTCTAAACCAATGATTCTTGGGCTCTTCTCTTCCCTTTTTCACCACTCTGCTTCTATCATTATGGAAGGCCTGAGGTCCATTTTCTATTTTTGTCATTATTCCTTAACTTGCCAGGGCCAAAGAATTAATCAGCAGGTGTCCAGTCTCCAGGTGCCGGATGAACTGCTTGGCACTTTGTTAGACTGAGCCATAGAAAGCAGACTGTTATGGCCAGGGAAATACTCAAGTCTTTCCAGTGTGTAAAACCTGATGGGACTTACTTTCTAGATGGCAGAGCTTTCAAGGATTGAGGGTCCCTGTCATTGCCCCATGACACATCCAAAGAGTATCCCAGGAAAGAAGATGATTCCAGCTGACACCCTGAGAGTGCCTGAAGTTGCCTGACTCATTTAAGCCCCTTGCCAAGACAGCCCTAGGAGGCTGGAATTGTACGTATTATTACCCAGGTTTTTACGTATAAGAAAATTAGGGCTCACAAAAGAGAAGAAACTTACCTAGAGTAACATAGCTAGTAAATGTCAAAGGTGGGATCAGCACTCAGGACTTCCTGACCCAGTGCTACGACTAGGCTATAACACTTTACTGTTATTGTTATATTATGTATTGTCGGTATCTATGCATCGATTTAAACTCCATCAGGGCAGGGACTGAGTCTTATGCATCTACGTAGCTCCCCGAACCAAGCTCCAGGACCACCCTGCCACTCTCCTAGAGAGGTAAATAACTGATGTCTGTTGAATATTTCACATTATCATTACTACTATACAACCACACACACAACACCTTCTGTGTTCTACTTTCCAGTTGAAATAATAATAATAAATAAATAATATACATTTTATATAAAATACATTGACCAATATAAACAAATAACAAAATTAATAAATTTTAATATATTAATTAAATATTAAATAATAAAATAAATATTATTTTAATAATACATAATAATAAATGTTATAAAATGAAATTTAGTATTATAAATAAAATAAACAAAAATGTAAATTATTTATTAATAAAATAAACATATAAATAAGAAATAAGACATAGTGGGAGGAGCATGAGATTTGGGAGTAAAGGTGCTGGGCTCTCCTTCCGTCTCTCCTGCTTTTTGCCTGCTGTGAGTGGGTCCAGGTCACTTCAATTTTTCACTTTCTTGCATGTCCAGCTTTAGTTTCCCCTTGTAAAAAAAATGCAGCAACTGGAGGATGTCCAAAGGTTCTTACTGTTTTAAATCCTGGGCTGATTCCCGTCAGAGCCCCATAAGGCAGACAGGGCAGATAGCAGCATCTCCATTTAACAGACAGAATCTAGGACTCAGAAGGTAAGTGACTCTCTCAAGGTCACGCATAGCTAATTGTATCAGAGTCAGGGATTGAACCAGGATCTCCTGATTCCTGCATTCCACTAAAACCCACTTGATCACATTCACTCTCACCCCTATCTGGTCACGCCTGTCCTATATTGCACTAAGGGGTGGAAAGGGAGGGGTGTTAAACATGTGCAGGCCTTCATATTTATTCAAATAATATTTCATCAAATATAAAATTAAATTCTATTCAATATAAATTTGCTTGGAATATCTTAAGAAGGCAATGAGTATTATTACCACATAAAGAAGTAGTTCCTTCAATCAGGTGATATTGGGGAGGGAGGAGTTGACCTAAAGAGGACTTTCACTCCTCCCAACAGAAAAGAGGAGGAAAGGGTCCTCCCAGATGACAATTTTCTCTCCCTTCCGCCTTTCCTCCCTCCCCTAGTTATAGCAAGCCTGACTAAAGCAAACCAGGAGCTCACAATTTTAACCTAAGGGCAAAGGCCCAAATCCACATGGATCCATTACTCCGGACTTTTATAGAGCTTTAAAAAATACAGACTATTAATAATATGAACACAGGCTGGCTCCCTAAGTCAGAGTCAAAGTCTGACCACTTGAATAGACCCAAGACCTATTTAAATCTTGTATATGGAAGCTAGCCTCGAGCATCTCTCATTTGCACTCTCTGTATGCAATTAGGCTTACATATGCTCAAAGCAATTAAAATTTATCTCAAGATCACTGACTTCAAAGCATTTCCAAAGCAACAAAGAAATAGCTTAAAAGAAATAGAGAGCTCTAGGTTTAAACACCTGCCTTTTCAGATGAAAAGAAAGGAGGAAAAAGAAAGAAGAGCTGTACCAGCCACTGTAGTTTCTCAGGCAGGAGAAAGTTTGCCAATGATCAGCCATCCCACACTCAGGTCACCACTCGCCCATCTGTCCCTGGTGGACAGAGGTTCTGGCTGCCCTGTTGGAGTCAGATTGGGCTCAGCCCTGTTCCCCTGTACCTCTGCCATCAGCCCATCTGTATATCTTTGTGTCTGCCTCTCAGGCTGCTGCTAGAGCAACCACAACCAGCTGCTCCTCTCCAGAACCAAAAGCCAAAAACCTCCACACTTTTGCTGCTCATGCTGTTCTCTCTCACAAGCTCTCCCCCAGGGAACTCCAGGGCTCATTCTTGGGCTTGCAATCCAAGAAAGTTCAACCCACCTTCGAACTTCATCTCTCTTCATGTATTTCTGTGACCAGAAACACTCTTTATAATAGCAAGAAACAAAGGAGGGGAAAGCAAAGTTCAAAAGAGTTCACCAAGACCCAACTAAGCAGAATCCTTCAGAAGGCATTGAAGCAGTTGTGTTGAGGGGAGCAGAATGTGGAAAAGATCTGTGAGGACATTTCAGAGCACCCTCTTTTCACCATCAAGGACAGCAGTGTCACCACATTTGCGATCTACCACAACCTTCTCAGCTGTGCTGGCTCAGATAGTAATAGGACTGGAGTGGGGAGAGCAATTATCCTCAACCAATTGTGTTTAGAACAGTTTCAAGCTGGGCATGACACAATTTGAAGGACATTGAGAGATTGGTTTATAAAGTGTCTGAAAAAGAGGACATCAAAGGCTTGAGGGGAAAACTTGGACCTTGGTATTATCACCAAAAAAGAATCTTGAACTGAGTAAAGTGAGCAGAGCCAGGAGAACATTGTACACAGGAATAGCACCACTGTTCGATGACTGACTTTGATAGCCTTAGCTCTGCTTAGCAATATAAAAATCTAAGACAATTCCGAAAGACTCATGATGGAAAATGCTGTCCACACCCAGAGAAAGAACTATGGAGTCTGAATGCAGAGCAAAACAGACTGTTTTCACTTTTCTTGTTTCTTCTTTCTCATAGTTTTTCCTTTTTGTTCTCATTCTTCTTTCACAACCTGACCAATGTGGAAATATGTTTAACATGATTGTACCTGTATAACCTATGTCAGATTACTTGCTTTCTTGGGGGGGTAGAGGAGGGAAAGGAGGAAGGAGGAAACTTTGGAATTCAAAATCTTATAAAAGTAAATGTTGAAAACTAAAAATTAACTAATTAATTTTTAAAAAAAATCATGGCAACTATATCCATAACCATCTATCAAACTACCAAAATGCCCATTTCTATGGACTGAGTCCCATCTATAAATTTTTTTATGACAATAATTTACAGATGTCTTGAGGACAGCCTTGGTGAAGATATGAGAAGGGGATGGTCAGGTTCCTGCAAGTGCCATTCTCCAACAGAGCTCATCTGTACAATGCAGCAACACACACTTGTCATTGAAATAAGAACATAGACAATACATGACTCCCTGCATTTATTGAATGATTTCTAAAAAAAAAAAAACTTCATTCATTAGCACAAAATATCACTTTCAAAGCTCTCCTACAGCAAGCTGTCTCCCATCTAAGTCACATAAGGTTCCTTGAAAAGGGTGACAAGACAGAACTTTATCCAAAGATCTTAGATTATTAATATTGAGCAATGTATAAAACAGAGAAGCATCTTTATCGAAGTCAATTGGCATTGTCATGGAGCTGTGCAATGCACAATCCAAATCACCTTTTTGGAGAATAGTGAGATCCTCCAAAAGCCCATGGTTGCAATCAATCAGTCAATCAGTGAGCATTTATTGATCATGAACTATGGACTAGGCCCTGTGCTAAGTACTGGGGATATGAAGAAAAAAGTGAGATCATCTTCTATCAAGGAAGACAAAAGGTACACACACATGTGTATGTGTATATGTCTTTGTATGGACACATACACACATACGAAGGCTCAGTTTTACTTTGTTAGGAAAAAACAAGTCACTGGAGAAACAAGGATGGAATTCCTGAAGAAGATGTTTAAGTTCCAAAGAAAGTCAGGGTTCCAGGAGGTGAGGATTAGCATTCAGACAAGAGGAAAGGATCATCAGTTTGAATCCTATTGGAATAAATAAACAGAAACACCTGCCGTACACTGAATGGGCAATGGCTCACACACAGACTGCTAGGACTATTTGTAATGTATGTTGATGCTGCTTTGGTGGATAAAAAAAATTAAGTTTAAAATGTCAATGAATTTATAGTTGCTTTTTGTCATTATGTGTTTTCTCTATCAATGGGTACCAACAGTAAAACTACTATTGTATGGACATATGTGCGTGCATGTGTGCATGCATGGATGTGTGTACACCCTTTCCCTCCCTCCTCCCCCCTCAAGGGACTCTTTTACTCAAATACAAAATCTTCTTTGGTATTCAAAGCCCTTCATAACCTGCCCCCCTTCTACCATTCCAGTCTTCTTTAGACCTTTTCCCTAACACATATTCTTCAGCCCAGTGACAGTGGTCTCCTGGTGATTCCACCAATGAGATACTCTATCTCTTGGCCCTTGGCATTTTCTCTAACTTTCCCCCATAGTCTCCTTCTTCATCTCAGCCTCCTGGCTCCTTTTCTTCCTTCAAGTCCCATCTTCCACAGGAAGCTTTTTCCAGCCTTAATTGTGGTGCCTTCCCTTGGTTAATCATTTCCTATTTATCTTGTCAATATTTATTTAATTGTTATCTCCCTCATTAGAATGTAAACTTCTTGAGGGCAGGAACTATCTTTTTGCTTCTTTTTGTATCCCAGTACTTAGCACAGTTCCTAGCACATAGTAGGCACTTAATAAATGTTTGTTGATTGAAAATGAGTCAGGGACCACTGGTCTAACTCGAATTTATGCTATCTGTCCATGGGAATAGCATAAAAGACCCTGTCAAATGTCATCATCTGGAGAAACCTTTTTTATGGAGAAGGGGCCAGTCATAGCAACAGATTTGATCATTTGCTTGGCAGGAAAGTCAGTGTAACTGAAACAACCAGGTCCCCTGAGAAAGAGACAAGAGGTAGCATGTTTCAGGTAAGTCAGACCACCCTGACCACCTTGACCATCAGACAGGAAGGACAGTAAAACAGCTTCAGGTGGGTTAATAATCTTACTTTATTCTAGTCTAGTCTTCTCAAGAAGGATTGCTGATAATGGGAGCATCACCTCCTACAGCATTCCCTAATCACCCTTCTTACAAAGGCCAGCAAGAAGGGGGGCAGGGCAGCTATCCTTATGTCTCAATGGGATCAATTGAAATAAGCACAGCTTGTGGACTCCCCTAAATCCTCTAAGCCTCCCTGAGGGATGGTTGAGGCAAACACAGATTCACACCAAGCTTTGATGGGGGCCGATCAAGGTACACACAGCATTATACTACCATATTCCCCTATGGGTTCCCCACTCACTGACCAGTGCCCACTTACTTTATAGGGCAAGATATAAAGGAGGCATACTGCCAGCAACAGCCTCACAAGCTTACATTAGTTCACTATTATATCACACTGCACAGTTGCAGTGGATATTTACAATTTTAAGGACAAATTTTATATTATTTATCATTATATAATGTATGTAAATATGGTGGAGATGTTTACAAGTCGAACCTGGGAAAGAAAGATTGTTATGGCCATGGATCCTGGGAAACTAAACTCTAGAAAAGAGTAACAAAATCCACCTTACTGACAGAGGTCTATAGGAGGACACTGGCCAGCCTCTTGCTAGGAAGGATGCAGAAGGAATTATTGTCCAGTTATGGGTGGGATGAGATGAGGGTCCCTTTCAATCTATCACTGTGGGGATCTGTGATTCAGATATGGTTGATGGCCACATCATGAGCCGTGATGACTCCTAGTAGTGTCTTTCCACCACTCATCTGTTTGCAGAGTCAAGTGCCACTCCCTCACACATAACTCCTCCTGGATTTCCCAAGAGTATCTCAGATTCCACATTGCCCCAGCTGAGCTAATAATTCTGTGCATGGCACCACTATCCACACCATCTCCAACATTCATAACCTTAGGGTCATCCTTGACTCTCCTCCATCCCATATCTCTCATCTTGGTAACCCCACTCTCATCCCCCCTTTTGTCTTTTCCCATGCTATAACCCTCTGAAAGCAATCATTACCATCCACCTGAACCATTGCAATAATCTACTTACAGGGCTTATCACTTGTATTGTTTTCCTTTTTCATGCTTATATGTGGTTACATTTCTTCTCTACTTGAAAATCTTCTGTAGCAATCTATTGCCTAAGTAAAAGGGAGTGGAAACTCCCCTGCCTGGAGTCCAATGGTTCACCTCTACCCTGTCATCATCTGACACTATTCAGCTGGAGTCCACTGGGCAGAAGTACACCTTGGTTTGGAAGTAGCATGGTCGTCTGGGAGGGAGGGTTTCATGAGGACTGTGGGCAGGAGCATCAGGAGGGCATCCTGGCCTTCAGATTTCATCTACTAGGGGACTCCTTCCACTGATGCTACTTATCCATGGATACCATGATATTCCTCTTTGTACCTTCCAGCCTCCAGTCAAACAAGATGGTTCTCTAACCCTGAGATACATCCTGCTCTCACAGGGATTCTGGAAGGGACACATCGGTGAAATTGTAAAGCAGCATAGACAGAGGGAGCTGTTCATAATAAATAAGGTCAAATGAGGTCATGTTCTTTGGCAAGCCTCAAAGTGCTTTATAGATGCTAATTTGGGCTCACCACCCTCAGGATGGACACTGGGCCACCCAGGCTAAACTAGCATCTGTAGAGGGGATATCCACATTAGGAAGTTCCCTGATGGATGAAATCATGCACCCAGGACTCCCTTTTACTTCCCCCCTCGCAAAAGACTCCTAACCCATGAAGCAGAGAAAATACCAACATTTGGCCATGCTAGGTGGTACAGTGGATAGAGTACTGGACTTGGAATCAGGAAGACCCACGTTCAAAAGTTCGATTCTGGCCTTAGACACTTATAACTGTATGACCTTGGGCCAGTGACTTCACCTCTGTTTGCCTAAGAGGCAGCTACATGGCTCAATGGATAGAGCTCTGGGACTAGAGTCAAGAAGACCTGAGTTCAAATCTGACCTCAGAAGCTTACTAGCTGTGTGATGTCAGCAAATCTCTTAACCTCTGTTTGTCTTAATCTACTGGAGAAGGAAATGACCAAGCACTCCAGTATCTTTACTAAGAAAACCCCATGGACAGTGTGGTCCACAGGTTCATGTAGAGTCAGACACAACTAGACAAGAGCAAAGAGAAGTTGGGAGCCAGGATTACCACACACCTTTCTTGGAGATTCTCGCTCCTTTGGGGAGTTGAGATCATACTTTCCTCCTGAGGAGAAACATGCCACCAAGCACCCTCTATTCATAAGAACAGCCCAGAATAGACAGGTACAGCTTGTGTCAATGGAGAGAAGCCAGAACACAGGGCTGCTAGCACTTACCTCTTCATTTCCATTTGATGTATTTTGGTTCTGCTCCAGCTGGGAGCTGCAAGCTCACAGGTATGGTTGCTTTAATGGATCCATTTTTCAAAACATCAGTTTGTCTTGGCCTTGGTCTGAGTCCACTCCTCCCCACTGAGGACACAATGCAGCAGGCAACCAGTAGCCCTGTACCCCTTCCTGAACAGCAGTGGCTCATTTCCTTTAGGGTGTGTCAATCAACACCAACAAGGAGGAACAGACTTCAAAGAGGTGGCCTTTTTGTTTGTACACCAAGGTAGAGCAGGCCAACAGCCAACTGTAGATCTAGGTAATATAAGAAAACTTCAGGATGTTCTCCTGACAATGGCCATCAGCAGACAAGGCATGATGGGAAGCCACCTTGAGAGTGTTTATGGCCAACAATGTAAAGAGTAGAGTACAAAGGGGTCTGAGAATGGAAAATGGGCAGAATGCTAGTGTGAGGCTTGGAATGAGGCTGATTGTAAATGAGGGATACAGGATAGAGTGATGACATTAGGTAAGTTGAAGGGGTGAGTCAGAGTACATGAGGGTGAGGGGGCAGTGTTTACGTATTGATACTTGGATGATTTTGAGATGCTTTTTGAGCATATGGACTCCTAGAGGTTTCCGGGTGCCATCTCAAGCAGACCACCATTTAAGGAGTGAGGCAATGACTGAAAATTCAGGTAGCACATGATGGCCGATACTCCCAGCCTGAGTCCTCCAAGCATACACAAAGTGTACTATGTCCTACAGTGAACCCCACAGAGCAACTCAGTAGAACTGTGATAACCATGGCCTAGCAAATGTGTGATATCTGATTGGCACATTTTTGAACCTGTGGGGACCATGGTCTCCACAAAATATAAGGGGCTTAGTGAGTGATTGGACATGAAACCAGATGTAAGCAGACCTATTTCACAGAGAATAAGAAATACATTACAAGACAAATGCTTATCAGCAGTCTATGGCCATGTTTCATTATGGCCTCACTTGCTGTGATATGACCAAGCTCTAGCCAACCCATGCTTCCTCCACTGCCCAGAAATGATCAGAGATTGTTAGAGAATTTAATTCCCTTCTCCCCACTTTGCCACTGGTCATGACACCTTTGAAGCAGATCTATTCACCCAGTAGCAGACACATTATCTAGCAATTCCTATAGCTCATCAATTAGAGAGAGTTTGAGGCATGCTTGAAGGGACAAAGGCATACACTTTCTAGAAAGACACAGATGCAAAGAGTTTGTGATTCAAGAGAGGAAGTATTTCAAAGGACAGTGACCCCTGGCAGTATAGAAGAGAGCCAACTTTGGATTCAAAGTAGAAATAGCTTTGAAAATAGAGAGAAAAGATAAAAAGAGGAGCAGTCCCTAGAAGTCCAGCTGGGCAACTCACTTAGAAGATATGTACCCAGCAGGGATCTGTATGAAGATTCCAAGAGAAGAGAAAGAACATCAGGACTCTGCAGTATATGATTTTATGAGTTCAATATCAAGTACTATACTCCAAATGACTACTGTACCTTGAATGGGTAGAATTTTGACTTCCCAAGCTATGAGTGAGATGACTGATATCCCTTCACAGAGCCTTTCATCCCTTAAGGTATTTACCCAATGCCATATAATTAGTTAACTTCAGAGACAAGACTTGAAACTAAGCCTGGACCTATTAAGCTTTTACCCACTCTTCCCGTGGAGGTTTTATAACCACTGTTTTGACTATCATCTTAGCAGATAATTTTTACCTAATTGTGTCTGTCAGCTGATTATTAATGGGAAATTCACTGGTAGGGGTTTATAAGCTATAGTTTTAGTACTGCAAACTAACAGCATTGTGCCTAGAACCTGGGAGTAGCAACTATACTCTAGGGACCCAGTACATGAATGTAAGCTAGGGGAGTAGCCCAGAGGAGGTGTTACATAACCAAATCAAAACAATGTATTGACTGAATTTTAAAACGTATGACTTATTTTGACCTTCAGTTGATCATAGGGATTCCTAACATCGTATCATGGACTCCTTTGTCTGTCTGATGAACTTTATGGATCCCTTCTCAGAGGAAGTTTTTTAAATGCACAAAATAAAATATATAGACTTATGAAGGAAGTCAATTATATTTAAATGAAGTCTTTAAAATATTTTTAAAACTAAGTCACAACCCCCAGCTTAAGATTTCTTCCAGTATCTCTTTACCAAGAGGTGAGAAACATGTTTCACTGTCACAATGACCCTTTTCAAAGTACTTAAAAACATATTTAATTATTTGAGTCTTGGAAAAGCCCTATAAGCTTTCCTTTTACAGGGAAGGAAATTGAGAAGGAAGGTGACTTCTCCAAGGCCACAGAGTCATTGAGGAACAGAAGCTAAGACTAAGCCCAGGGCTTCTGACTTCCAGGCCTGACACCCTCCCCACTTCCTCTCAATGAAAGATCAACATAATGCTAAGAAGGAGAATTAGGTCAAGTTCAAGTCCACAGAGTTCCCTGTCCTTTGACCTCCTGCTAATGCATCTCTTGAATTTTGAAAACTGATAAGGATAACTAATCATAATGAGTTTAAGAAATAAGTTCCTGAGAGTCAGGAGTCCTGGGTGCTAATCCTGACTCCACAGCTCCCTGGTTGTACAGTCTTAGGCAAACCTTGGAAGCCTCTTTTCTCTCTGCACAAATGACCAAAGGTCCTGTGGCAGACACAATCCTTCTCTCCTTACTAGGTGTGGGGGATACACAAGTAAGAATGGCACAATCCAGGCCCTGGGTTCCCACAGCTAATAAGAGGCTGAGTTAGGACTAGAACTCAGGTCTTCTGTCTCCCTGTCCAGCACTCTATTCACTGTGACAACTAGCTCTCTCATCAAATCATAACCTTAGAGCTGACGGGCACCTCATGGATCACCTAGCCAAATTCCCTCATTTGCCAGACAAAGAAAATGAGGCAGCAAGAAGATCAATGCCTCACCTTAGATCCCATAACTGGGGAGTAGTTAGTAGAGGTGGGGTTTGAACCTGGGTCCTCTAACTGTAAATCTCAAATTCTTTCCCTCCATTTCCATTACATTTGTGCCACAAATTGTTAAGTCATGATGCAATCAGAACACTCACTTTTTAATGTTTGTGTTTTTTTCTGCAATAAAAAAGTTGTTCTTTTTGTAGTGGCAAAGATATGGAAACTCAGGAGGTGTCCTTTAATTGTGCAATGGCTGGACAAATTACAGGGTGTGGATAGGATGGCAAACCATTTAGTCATTAGAAAAGATTAAAGGGGTGGTTCCTGTGAAACCTGGGAAAACCTGTCTGAACTGATGCAGAGTGAGGCGAACAGAACCAGGAAAACAAAGTATATGATAGACATTGTAAAGACAAACAGCTTGAAAAGATTTCATGCTGGCCAGTTTCCCTTGGTATCAGCAGCCCCACTTATTATACCACCAATTCAACATGTTCTCCACTGAATTCATTGTCTTCACCAAAAACTTTCAATACCATCACTGAAAAGTTATCCCTTCCCCAAAGTTCTCTATTTCTATTTACTCAATTTAATAAGAAATGTATTAAGCTCCCATTATGTGCTAGGCCCCACTATGTGCTAGGGGCAGCTAAGTGGCACAGTGAATAGAGTACTGGACCTGAAGTTAGGAAGACTCATCTTCCCAAGTTCAAATTTGGCCTTAGACACTTACAAGCTATGTGATCCTGGATAAGTCACTTCACCCCCTTTGCCTCAGTTTCTTTATCTGTAAAATGAACTGGAAAAGAAAATGGCAAACCACTCCAGCACCTTTGTCAAGGAAACTCCAAATGGGGTCAAGAAGAGTCAGACACAACTGGAGAAAAAACTGAAAAACAATGTGCTAAGCAATGAGAATATAAAATAAATATTTAACACCCAGCCCTCAGGGAGCTTATGGTCTACTGGGCTTAGGGAAGGATACAACAAATAGAGTGGAAGAAGAAATGAAGCTATGGGGTCAAGGCACTTTGGTCATTTCTAGATCAAGGTCTCTCATTCTCAAATACCCCCCCTTAGAAGCCCATTTTTGTTCAATCAGCAAAGGATGTTAATATAGGTTTTCAGTTCAGTCTAAGAAAACTGGTCTCAGTTTCCCATTTCACCTTGTGTGGTCCTCTCCTTTATAGAAAACATGCACTTAGTAGCTTTTCTTTGTCTGGAGACAAAAAAAACCCCTTATCAGAGTGCAAATGGCAAATAGGGGCAGCAATGCCAGTTGTCCTCATCAAGATGAAGCAGGGAGCAGAGAGTGGAGAGTAGATAACTTCATCATGTCCCACAGTGTGGCAAGCAGTTAAACCTAGACATTGACAGCACTCCTTTCATGGTCAGTCAGCCAGGGAATGTTCCAACTGCTCACAATTGTATTCTTTTCTGGATAGAAGTACCTCCCTGGATCCCTCTCTTCTCCACATAGGACTTGAGTTCTTGGGCTTCCACTTCCCTTGAGGCATTCAGATCTCATGATAGTTCATTTTCTCCTTCTAGCTGGGAAAAGTTCTATTTCCCATAGCCTTCCTACCCATAAAGGCAAAATATTTTCATAGTAGCAGAGGGTCGACAAAGAATGGCTCAGGCAGGCACCGTGCAAAGGATCACATAGCTAGTCTGAGATGATGCCACCACCATATCACTGAGGGTATGATCCTGGGAATCACCTTTGACTTTTCCCCTGCACACCTCATCCAACTTGCTGCTGAACTAAAACCCTCTTGTTCCAAGGTCTAGATCAGGTGTAAGCCTTTCCAAAGCTTTTCCTACCTGCTCCTCCAGCTTTTAGTGATCCCTGTTCCCTCTTGGACTTTCTCAGCCATCTATGTTTTCTCCTTCCTCTTGTGCACTTAAGTCATTTTCTAGGTTGTATTAGAGACATTTTGGTAATTGTGTTATTTATCTTTCCCACCTCTCATTAGACCATACACTACTTAAGCCCAGGAACTGTGTCAGTTTTCATCTTTGCATCTCAAAGAGCCAAAGAATCTCAGGGTTGGGCCTCAGAAGTCATCTGGTGAAAATGTGTACCTGCACAGGATTCCCATAGCCAACTCCTCCAACAAATGATCATCTAGCCTCAGGGGGAAGACTTCCATGATCAGCCCCTCCCCTCCTCAGGTTGATTTCTGGAACAGCCTCATCATCAGGAAGTTTTTCCCAAGGTAAAATCAAAATCGGCTTCTACCATTTCTGCTTTCCAAGTGTTCCTATTTGTCCACGTCCTTCTAAAAGGGTAGGAACCAGATCCAGGTAAAGATCCAGCATCAAGTAGGCTGGCAGGGCTGGGACCTCCCTGCCCCTTGAGAGTGGGTTCCTATCACCTCTTATGATGATAGATGATGATGTCTGTCTGGGCTAGTGAATCACACAGTGTAGGAGCCACTTCCTCTCTAGCAACGAAAAAGAGGCTTGAAGGACAGTCCATTGGATTGCAAGATGCCAATGTAAAATGCCCCCCCCCACCATGAAGGGAGCCACCACTTCAATGATAAACAAAACAAGGACCCCCACAAAGGGAGAAGGGGAGAGGGCATTGGAAGCTATCAGCATGTTTGTGACTCTCCACAGCCAGGAGGGAACGTGACTTTTATAAATAGAGTCTGAATGATAAAAATATACCACAGAACATGAGGCAAATTGAATAAACAATTTATTTTTCCTTGTCAGGAGTGACCATGGATGACTGAATTGAATGATGTCACTTAGCCTACTCAGATTGTGACCAGTATCACACATCTAAACTGGAGAAGTCCCTTGACTTGAGGCTCCAGACACATTACCAGACCCACCCCAACAAACCCTGCATGGCACTTTGGGTTCGAAACGAACTCCTCAGGGTCACTTGTAAAGCCAGCCGACGGGCTGTGATCATGTTATCTATGGGCTGCCCTGAAAGGTAGTGAGTTTCATGATGCTGGAGATGTTCAAGCAGAAACTGGAATTGTCCTTAGGGTAAGAGATCGATGTAAATTCTTACTCTTAGGCACAAAAGTCAACTTCTTAAGTATGAAAAGACGAGGACCCGGGGCTAGACAATGGTTCATCTGATGGGATGTGGTGATTTCAGGGGATTTCAGGATAATATGAGTCAGTGGTGTGATGAAGGAGGTGAAAAGGCCAATGGGACACTTGGCTGCAGAGAGTCTGGGCAGAGCTTCTACAAATGGGGAGGTTGTGAGAATCCTCCTATTCTCTTCCTCCATCTGGGACTCTCTGTGCAGTTCTAGGCACCACAGTTAAAGAAGGACCTTGATAAGAAGGACAGGGGTCCAGAGGAAGGAAACCACGATGGTGAAGGGATTGGAGTTCAAAGGAAGGGCGGAAGGAATGAGCATTTATATACCATCTACTGTGTGCCAGGCACTGTAATAAGCACTTTACATATTTTATCTCATTTGATCCTCACAGCAACTCTGTGATACAAGTACTATTATTACCCCTATTTTACAGATGAGAAAATTGAGGCAAAGAGAGGTTGAGAGGCTTTGCCAGGGTCACACAGCTAGCAAAGGACTGAGCACTCTATCAACTGGGCCATGCAGCTGCCTCCATGCCAAATGAGGCTCTAACACAGGAACTAAGGGTCTTTATCTTGGTCCAGGGAGACTGGGGAGGCAGGGGTGAGAGCTGCAGAAGAGCTGCCATGTGGAGAAGGGACTGAACTCTCTCTCTTTGTCCCCAGAGGACACCATCAGGAGAAGACAAGGAGGGCAGGGAGAGGAATCACAAAGAGGCAAATTCAGATTTGATATCAGGGAAAGCACCATAACAACTAGAACTATTACAAAGAGTAATGAGCTGCTCTGAGAGCTGGTGGGCTCCCCTTCCCAGGAGGCATCAAGCAGAGGCTGGACAGCTCCATTTGTTGTATGGACTGGAGCAGGTACCAATGAAATGCCCTCCAATTTCCACATTCTAATGCTATGAAAACACAGAATGTCAGAGCTGGAGGGGCCTTAAAACACGGAATGTCAGAGCAAGGAGGGACACTCAAGATCATCAAGTCCAACGCCTTCATTTTACAGATGAAGAAACAGGCTCAAAGAAGGGGGGAGCCTAGGACTGATCCAGGACTAGAACCCTCATACCTGCTGGTTTACAGTTCAAGGATTTTGTGCCTAAGCTTCTCAAGGGGTCCCTGAAGTTTTCATTTTCTCCTAGAGAAGTAAAGTTACATGCAGAAAATTCCTGAGTTCTTTTCCAAAGGGGAATGTTATGACTCGGGTTATTTTTTTTTTCTATCCAAGCTGAACAAGAGTGAATCTACACGCTGTGCTATGTTTAGGACAGAGGGAGGCATTTTTGTTTATTAAAAGAAATGAGAGCAGCCTCCAGAATAACAGAGATGGGTGAGCATTCTTGAATTATTTAACCTCCTTTCTCCTTATTGAGAACCTGGGTGGCTTGGAGCTAAGATATGGTGGGGGGGGAGGAAAAGGAGGATCATGGATCCAGGGGAGGGAAGCAGTTTGGGTACAATATTCTGGATTCATCCATTCTCATTCCTCTATTCTGGGGATGGGGGAGGAGGGAGAGGGAGAGAGCAGGAAAATGAGAGGAAGAGGGAGAGAGAATATGCATGGCATAAAGCCAGCAGAGAATTAGGTCCACATCCAGCCTCTGGTACTCACTACCCGAATGAATTTTACATCCATTATCAAAGATGAACATCCCAACAACCTCCTACTTACTAAATGGTCTCTAAGTCCTTCCAGCTCTAGAAATGTCTCTGTGATCCTATGGCTTCCAAATGTCTCTTCAAACTCTAAATCTGTGATCATCAGAGTTGGGTTTGAATCCCAGTTCTGGTAGCTATTAATCATGTCATCTTGAGAAAGGCCCTTAATCTCTCCGAACTTTAGTGTTCTCATCTATAAAATGGGACTATTCGCACTGGCAGTATCTACTTCCCAAGGGTTGTCAGGATGTTCATCTTTAGTAATAAATGTAAAATTCATCCCAAATGAAATCTGTGACCACCATCTGTGACAAGGGTGACAATTCTCTGAAAGTCTGCCCCTTCTCTCAGCATAGGACCCTCAGGGAGGGCTTGATGCCAGGCTCATTGGCAAAAGCAGTCCCTCTAGCAGAAGTTGATGACAAAGACAGAAGGCCCAACAGACACTCATCCCCTGAGGACCTGAAACTCTGAGGAAGATGGGTGGGAAGAACCTGAGGGTCCCATGAAAAGGCTCTTGACAAGTACAGGTCAGAGGTTGGGGTAGGAGGGACTTAGAACACATCTTGGCAATAGACCAAGGCTGCTTTCTGAGAAAGGACCAACCCTCCATCTCTGGAGGGGCAGGTCACCTTCAGGCTGACCGCTTGGGAATAGCTTCTTGGGCCACAGCAGTCCGTCTTGAAAACCCGCTCTCCAATCACCAAATCTCCCAAATCTGCACCATTAAGACTTTCTAAAGTACCCATCTTGGCTGCACCCTCCCCCTCTTGCAGGAAGTGCTAGTTTCTTTTGAGAGATCTTTCTATTGTGACAGTTTTTCATTCTGCACCAAGGTGGTAGAGGTATTTGGGACAGAGACAGGAACTTGGAGAAGGTAACAGAGAGTGACTGACAAGCCAGGATTTAACCTCCAGCTTCCTCACTATGTGTCAACACATGATCATCTCTATAAAGTACATGTCAAATACATCCAACATTTGTATAGCACACTTTGCAAAATGTTTGCCCTTCAACAACTTCATGGGATTAAGTAATATCAGCATCTGATAAGCTAGATGCACTTCCAATAAGATGAGGGGTGAAACAAGGATGTTCACTATCACCCTTCTTATTCAATTTGGTCCTAGAAATGTTAGCAGTAGCAATAAGAGAAGAAAAAGAAATTGAAGGAATTAGAACAGGCAAAGAAGAGACTCAGCTATCACTTTCTGCAGACAATATGATGATATATTCAGAGAATCCTAGAGAATCAAGTAAAAAAACTATTTGAAAGAATAAACAACTTTAGCAAAGTTGCAGGATATATAATAAATTCACACAAATCATCAGCATTTCTATATGTTACTAACAAAGTCAAGCAGCAAGAAATAGAAAGAGAAATTCCATTTAAAGTTACTGTAGACATTGTAAAATATTTGGGAGTCTACCTATCAAAACAAACTCAGAAACTATGTGAACACAATTACAAAACACTTTTCATACAAACAAAGTCAGATCTAAATAATTGGAAAAACATCAGTTGTTTGTGGGTAAACTGAGCTAATATAATAAAAATGACAATTCTGCCTAAATTAATTTGCTTATTCAGTGCCATAGCAATCAAACTACCAAAAATTATTTTATAGAGCTAGAAAAAGATAATTTAAAAATTCATCTGGAAGAACAAAAGGTCCAGAATATCAGGAGAATTAATGAACAGAAATGCTAGGGAAGGTGGCCTAGCTATATGAGGTCTCAAGTGGTATTATCAGGCAGCAAACATCAAAACTACTTGGTAATGGCTAAGAAATAGAGGGGTAGGTACATGAGACACAGTAGTCAATGACTATAGTAAAGTTTGATAAGCTTCTGGGAGAACTCACTATCTGAGAAAAACTGCCGGGAAAACTGGAAAACAGTGTGGCAAAAACTGGGCATAGATCAACATCTGACACTGTATACCAAAATAAAGGGCCAAATGGGTTTTAGATTTAGATTTAGATATAAAGACTGATACTATAAGCAAATTAGGGGAGCAAGGAGTACTTTATCTGACAGATTTGTGGAGAATGTAGGAATTTATGACCAAACGAGAGATAGAGAACATTATGAAATGCAAAAAGGATAATTGTGATTGCATTAAATTGAAAATATTTGCACAAAGCCAGTGCAACCAAGATTAGGAGGAAGCAGAAAACTGGAAAGAATTTTTACAACCAATGTCTCTGATAAAGGCCTAATTTCTAAAATATACAGAGAACTGAGTCAAACTTATAAGAATACAAATCATTTCCCAATTGATAAATGGTCAAAGGATATGAACAGGCAGTTTTCAGAGAAAGAAATTCAAACTATCTGTAGTCATATGAAAAAATGCTCTAAATTACTAGTGATTAGAGAAATGCAAATCAAAACAACTCTGAGATACCACAACACACCTATCAGATTGGCTAACATGACAAAACAGGAAAACAATAAATGTTGGAGAAGATGTGGGAAAATTGGAACACTAACTCATTGTTGGTGAAGATGTGAACTGATCCAACCATTCTGGAGAGCAATTTGGAACTATGCCCAAAGGGCTATAAAAATGTTCATACCCTTTGACCCAGCAATATCACTTCTAGGGCTGTATCCCAAACAGATCATACAAATGGGAAAAGGACCCATATGTACAAAAATATTTGTAGCATCTCTTTTTGTGGTGGCCAAGAACTGGAAGTTGAGGGGATGCCCATCAATTGGGAAATGGCTGAACAAGTTGTGGTATATGAATGTAATGGAATACTATCATGCTATAAGAAATGATGAATAGGCAGACTTCAGAAAAAAATGGAAAGACTTATATGAACTGATACTGAGTTAAGTAAGCAGAACCAAGAGAACATTGTACATAATAACAATCACATTGTGTGATGACTGACTTGCATAAACTTAACCCTCAGTAATGCAAGGACCTAAAACAATTCCAAAGGAGTCATGATGGAAAATGCTATCCACATCCAAAGAAAGAAATATAGAGTCTGAATGAAGAGCAAAGCTGACTATTTTCTTTTTTGTTTTGTTTTGTTTTTCTTTCTCATGGTTCCTCCAATTCATTATAATTCTTCTATGCAACATAACTAATATGAAGATATGTTTAATATACATATGTATATTTAGAGCCTATATCAGATTGCATGCTGTCTTGAGGAGGGAGAGGGGAAGGAGAGGGAGAAAATTTAAAACTTATGGAAGTGAATGTTGAAAACTAAAAATAAACTATTTTTTAAAGTAATATCAGCATCTCCATTTTACAGATGAGGAGACTGGGGGCCAGACAGGTAAAAAGCCTTAGCCAGGCCAAACATTTGGGAAGTGAATCCAGGACACGAACCCAGGTCCTCTCCCTCCAAATCTCAAGTTCTTTCCACTCTGTAGTTGAGACAAACTGGGAGTGTGGTGTCTTAGCTCAGCTTTGTATCTCCTGCAATCTTGTATCTCCTACATCTTGTAAAGGAGTCCTGGCCTGGGAGACAGGAGAATCTGGGTTCTTCTCTCACCTCAACCAGAGTCATTTCAAGCATCCCAAAACTTACATCCTAACAATGCCAGAAGTTCTGAGGCACAAGTATCACTCTGTTCATTTTGCTACTATGGAAATTGAGGAACTGTCCAGGGTCCTACAGACTGTGTCAGTCACTAAAGATAAGAGAAGGAAGAGGAGATGAAAGAGAAGTGGGAGGGGCTGAAAGCAAGGAGTTGAGGCGTGGAGGGGGACAACACCATTTTATCCTTTTGCCTCTTTGCTGGAGGCAGCTGTGGTAGAGGCAAAGAATACAGTTCCAGCAGCTTCTGACAGCGCAGCAGAAAGCAGTCTAGAGTTGCCAGGGGTGAACTGGTAGGAGGCAAAGAATGATGAGCCCCTCAGCACCCTGAAGGCCGACGATGTGGACACACATCACACAGTCAGACCTAGAATCAAAGCAGTGTCCAAATACAGATGAGCCCCCAACCCCACTCTGGTACACCATTACCACCACCTTCACATCTCCTATCCACCCAGGGGGAATGGAAGGGGGAGACAAGGGGTGCCTTAGCCCCAGAATGGCTAGCATCATAGCTGCCAACTGTCACTTGATTTATGGACAGAAAGGTGAAGAAACAAGTTTGTTACCCAGGTGCAGAGACAGAAGAAGGAAAAAGAGACAAAATTCCCCTAGGCTCCCCACTTCTCTCTACCTGCCTTCTGCTCTCCCCTTTTTTTCTTCCTTTCTCCTCTCCCTCCCTCTCCCTTGGGATGAGGACAGAAAGCTAAACCAAGAAGACAAAGGGCAGGGGGTGGGAAACTGGGGAAGATTGTGGCCAAATGGATCGTGACCTTGACTCACTCCTTCCCTCAGCACCTTTTACTTCTCCCCTCACACATACAGACACCTTTAGTTGGAGCTAATCATTAATTTTTTTCATTACAGCTAACTTAAATCTTTCTCCTAGTAACTTCTACCCTCCCTTCTCTCCCACTACTCTGCGACCAAGCCAAAAAAATTAATCCTTCTTCCACACATGAAGCCTTTTGATGCTTAAAGACAGATATCATGTCCCACCCAACTCTCCACAGCCCAACTCACTCTGACAGATTTCCATATGGCATGATGCTGTGCTCTCCTCACTCCTGGGGATGTTGATGTAGCCCCGTCTTTGGGCTCATTTCCCGCTGGCCACTCATACCAACAGGTTGGGTTCCCCAGGGGGTAGCTGACCACTACACTTCTTCATCTCCTAGGGGTAATCCAGAGGAGTTCTGGCTTCTAGAACCAGAGCTCCCGAGTGCCCACTGGTATACTCCCTACTATCCATCAGAATAAAATGAACTCCAGTATGTTTTTTAAAAGGGATTTCTTATGAAAGTATAGAAAGAATAGTTGTTAGAAAGGCATTCCCCCAAAACTACAACCCACTTCACTCTTGCACACAATGTCTCTGGGAAGAGTAGATTCAAGCAGGCACAAAGAGAGGCACACATGAAGGGAAACCTCAGGATTCCTGGCCCTTGTAGTTCTTTTTTATCTTTGTGGCCCCTCCTGAAATTCCCCTTGGGTGTAGCATGTCTACTGGGCTCCAAATGCCAGTGGCTTTCTGGAATCCATAGCCAGCCCTTCACACTCCCCGAAACTGCTTCTGGCCTTGGGTAGCTTTTTCGGTTGCAGGTCGCTACCACCCAGTGGCCACTGCTGCCACCGCCAGTGAACTCTGTTACTGAAGTAAGTTGCCAGGAAGGATGTCTGATGATTCTGATGGATCTCTCCACAACAAAGTTAGCACCTGTGTGATTCCATCTCTAGATCTCATTAACCTAAGATCAGGGATGAACAAGCAGGAGAGAGACAAGGGTGCTGTATGCTCATGGACACATGGCAACAAAGTGGGAGATGCAGCAACTGCCCTTCCCTCCCCATTCCTGGAAACTCACAGCAGTTTTTGCCATGATCACTTCCAGGAAGATGAATAAGATTGAGAGGCTGACAGGCCATCAGTTCAAACTCAGCAACCCAATTCACCCATTACCACATCTCTAGAGCCAATGAGAAACCTATTCCTGACCACAAAGGAGTAATCCCTCAATCCCACATGACTTTCTATACTTCCCATGATGCACTGGAGCCAGGCTGGGGAAATTAGCATGTGCTCTCCACAATCCACCACAGAGAACAAATTTTAGGGTGCTCCAAGACTTGGGCGCCTAACAACCAGAACCCCAATTGCCCAGAATCCCTGAAGTGCAGGGTTCTTCAGGAGGATCTGAGCAGGCACACCCCTCTATATGATCCATAAGAGCTGCTCATTCAGGCTTTGCTTGAATACCTCCTAGTCATGGCAAAACAAGGACAATTCCCCTAGGCAGCCAGTCTCACTGGGGAACAGATTCTGTTTCTGAAAGTCGTTCTTTCTATTGATCTAAGACCTGCCTCCCATTAAGTCCCAGGGAGAACAAGCCTCATCCCTCTTCCATCAAACAGCTTTTCAGTAGCTGAACACAGATCCAAGGTGATCCCCACTGCCACCTGCCCCAGCCCAGTCTTCTTTTCCCCAATTCAATCCAACATGCGCTTATTACATTATCATCATGTTCCAGGTTCTGAGTTAGGGGCTAGGGATACAGAGAGAAATGGAGTAGTGCCTGTCCCCAAGGACATCCACCTGGCAGATGATAGTACATGAAAGTAACGGAATGTCACTACACTATAAGAAATAGCAAAAAAGAAAAGGTGAATTCACAGAAACTTGGGAAAACTTATATAAACTGATACAGAGTAAAGTTAGTGGACACAGGAAAACAATTTAAATGAGTACTACAATGATATAAAGGCAAACAGTTTGGAAAAACTTCAGAATTGTGCCTGATATAATCAATGACCATGGGATGTACCATCCCTTCTGCCTCTAGACAGAAAGGCAGCAGGCTAGAGATGAAGGCCAGAAGATCCCTGCATGTTCTGCCAGGGTACAGATCTGTCTTACTGAACTATCTTTTTTTGTTACTAGGAATGGCATTTTTAAACACTTCAAATTGACATTTTGTTTGTTTAAGGCAGAAAAGTTATGGGGTGAGGACAGAGTAATAGTGATAAAGAAAGAAAGCCCACAAATGAAAGAAACATCTGTCAAATCCATGGAGCAGAGAGAAGGAAGTTCAGAAGGAGTCAGATAATCCAGCTGTGTTGGGATAACCATGGGAAATGTAGTGTGTACTTTTACAAAAATTCCACATAACTGAGGTTGCCTAAATGTTAGATCATCCAATGAAAATCAAGCCCTTGACGGCAGGTGCTACTCTTCCCTTCTATCTGAGTATCCCCAGCACTGGACACAATATTGTAGGCCCTTCAGAAAGGTGCTTTTGTATTAAACTCTAGATCCCTAAATTGGAGGAAGAAGGGGGGCTAGACTAGATGCCCCAGAGGCCAGTGACCTAAGGGTCTCACCCTGTGGCTGGCTGAGGTGGAGGATGAAGGGGACACCTTGAAGGATGAAAGGCTGCTGAGTGATAGTCACAGGGGAGAGTCTAGAGGTGACACTAATGAGCAAGAATTCTGGTGCCTCTGAGCCTCCTGCCTAGCAATGGGGGCCCTACTTTCTAGAGTGAGCCAGGCTGATGTGGGTATAGGAAAGGGGAAGAGGGGGAAGAGCTCAAGTCTGAGAAGAAGTGTTCCAGACCAATCAGAAACCAGAGGGCACCCAGGGAGTGGAGGGCAGAAGGGAAAACACCAGAGCTAAACTGGCTGGAGACCCGAGGGTGGAGAGGAAGGAGGTTCTTAGCCTGGAGATGGTGATTACTTCCCTGGTCTAGAGGAACAAGTGGTGTCTTTTCCATGGAGCTACTGCCAGATGTCTGAGGACAATTTACACACACACACACACACACACACACACACACACACACACACACACACAGTTCATTAAAAAAAAAAGCATCCTACTGCAGGGCAAATACCTTTGGTCATAGCAACTCAGGAAACTAGTTCAAAGTCATGGTCAGATTGGGATCTGCCTTGGTGGGAACATTCCCCACAGAGCTGCCAGCCACTGGTGGACCAGATATGATTAACATACACTACTAAAGCTCAAAGCTGGTCTCTCCCTAGACCTCAAGGGTTACCAGGCATTAGGCATTGTGTAATGATTAATTATTTCATCTTCACCACACCTTTGGGAGGCAAATGGTGTCTACTGTTACCAGGGGTAGAAGCTGAGGTTTAGAGGGACTAATCCAAGATCATGTAGTCCCTTCTACATCCCCTGGGCACCAACTTCTTCTCAAAATCTTTCCTGTTTCAGCTAGGTCCTTTTGCCATGATGAAAGGTATTTTTATCTGCTTGGAACATGGTTTCTATATTGCTATACAGCTACATATTGTCTCTTCCATTCAGATCTGAGCTCCTCGAGGGCAAGTCCTGGTCCCCTTTTGTCTGTGGCAGCGCTTGGCACAGCTCCTGGCCACAGAGTAGAGGAGTCCCTTAATAAAAAACTGATTGAGATTGAAGATGGTAACACTGCTAAGTAAAAGTGAGAACCAAGGCCTAGAGCACCCAGCACCTGTCTCTGCTGCTAAAGCCAAGCGAGCTTATGCTAAATGATTTCTGGTCTTGTGGTTTGGGGGTTAGGGGGAAAGGAAGGGAGGGAGGCTTTGTGTGAGGCTTTAACACGGGCTCAACACATCTCCTCAGGTGAGAGACCTCTGAGTAGGCAGTACTCCAGGAGGAAGGACAGCTCTAGCCCAAGCAGAGGAGTGAGGGAGCCCAGGCTCATAGCAGCCACACTGAGAACATTGTGCTCTCCTCAGGACACAAATGGAGTCTTTGTAGAGTGTGCACTCTGGGAGAGTTCTGTTAACTACATTGTATCCGGAAGACAAGGCTTGTGTATGGGGCTTGTAGTCACACAACCCCATTGTTACACTTTCCACTCAGGATTCCTTGGGGGGGGGATGAATGAGGGGGGCGGCGGCCCGAAGAGCACAGTGTTTGCAGAACATAATGAGCACTCCAACAGCAAGTTAATGGAATTCACATATTAATTAACAATGTGTTATTGTTGAGTGATATTCATATCTGTTTCCTGAAGCACTAACTGGAGAGTCCCTGGGCCTCTCTAATGCTGCACGGGGACCGAACTGTCACTTTCTTGAATCTTGACTGGCCTCTGACTTTAGGAGAACTAGAAGAGACTTAGAACACAAAGCAGCGTCAGAGCTGGGGGGGGTTTCGAAGAGCATCTTGCCCATCCACCTTCCTTTCCAGACTCAGACGCTGACCAAATGACAAGTGACCTACTCAAGGACGTTCCTCGTGTAGGTGCAGAGCCAGGACTCACCTCCAGCCCCTGCCTCTCACCTCCACAGCCAGTGGCACTTTGTCCCCAGCCAGCTCTACAGGCTCTCTCTCTAAGTGGTGCCCCATCCCCTTCATAAGCTCCACTGCCAGAGGCAGCAGGGGAGAGGGAAAAGCCCACCTTCGGAGATCACTCCAGCCACCCATAGTGAGGGACGACTTCTCAGCACAGAACCAAGCTTTCCTTTCTGCAGCATCTCCCCTTGGGAACAAGAAAACAAAGGCATCCCCCTTCCCGCCTGAGGCAGGCCCGCCTCATCCCTCAGTCTAGCCACATCTCCTAGGGCATCATCTGAAGCCCCTGCACCCTCCTGGTCTCCTTCCTGTGGCGTCACTACTGTCTGCAACCTCCTTCCTCAGAGGAGGTGCCCAGCCCTAAATGGGGGTCTCAGAATGGCTTCCCTGCTCTGAGATCCTCACATTTCTGAGCACCTCCCCAGCCCCAGGAGCGAGCTGGTTTCACAAAAGTTGGGGGGTGCAGGCCTAGTCATGGTGCTGGAGTTTTCCCAGGCCTCAGTGGCACACCAAGCAACATCCTCAGCAAGGCCCCTTGGACTTCATTCACCTGGCTCCAGCCCTTAAAAGCCACTCAGAAACCAGCCCAGATTGAAGCCAAGCTGAGTAGTGTGCTTTCCTGCCCAGACCAGACCCAAATTGCATGCTTGGATGTGGCCCGAATCACTTAGGCTCTGCTCTCACTCTCTTTTTTTCTGTTTCCTCCCCTGCCCCCCACTTCAAAGCTGTGTGTGTGTGTGTGTGTGTGTGTGTGTGTGTGTGTGTGTGTGTGTGTAAAGTCTCTTGAATTAAGACCAGCACCATGACTAGGTTGAAAAAGAAATGAAATTGGTTTTAAATAACACAGTTATGGGTGTTTAAAAGATTGCATGCTGAGCCTAGCGCATACATTAGCCATCTTTGCTTCAAGGAAAAGAGAACCCCAGGGGCTCTGCTGTGCCTGTTCCTGCATTGGAGAGACCTCCACATCCCCTCGCTTTGGCAGAGGGAAATCATTCTCCTTGTTGTATTTGATTTCAAAAGGAGGGGTGAGAAAGAGGAGCCAGGATCATGAACAAGGACCAGACTACCAGGTTTGAAAGGAAAGAGCTCCCGCTTTGTGGGCCAGTAGGAAGGCCACCCTGCCTACAGTCCCCAGGGGGAGAGGTCCTGGCCATATCCCAGCAGGCCCATATGGAGAGAGAGATGTATCCTTCTCATGATCGGTAACAATGAACAATATATATGGCTAGGAAAACTTAGGGGTTGGGACCTTAGATACTAAACAGAAAGCCAGAAATGATGGACCAAGAGAAGATGGAACATCTGATCAGCAGGCATGCTGTGAGATGGGAAAGAATTCAGAGCTCAGCTTCCCGATGGAGGAGGTGAGACTAAGCCAGTTCAGTCAATCAATCAACCAGTAAACATGTACTGGTCCCTACTATGTGCCGGGTACTGTGTTCAGTGCTAGGGATCCCAAGACAAAAGCTAAACAGCCCCTGGCCTCAGGGAGCCTCCATTCTAATGGGGAAGACAAAAGGTGCACCCACAATTGCACACGGATAACTTCAGGTCACTGGGGAAGGAATGACATTCATGAGAGACCCTGGCAGGCTTCCTGTAGGTGGTGATTGGACTGAATCTTGAAGGAAAGCAGGGGTTCCAGAGGTGGAAGTGAGGAGAGAGGATGCTAGGCAATGAAGATGATCATAGTAATGCCACAAAGCCCCATAGTCAGTCACCAAGCATTAATAAGGTGCTTCCTGCATGGCAGGCACTGTGCTGAGTGCTGAAAACACACCGAAAGGTTGAGTGACAGCCCATCCTGGAGGAGGTCTTGTTCCATCAAGGGAGACACCATCACATACACACACACACACACACACAGAATAAAGGAGGCACGGGTGGGCAGGAAGGCCTCCCACAGGAGCTGAGACCCATAAGAAGGCAGAATATCCAGGCATGAGATGGAAGGGTAGTGAAAGAGAGGAGTGATGAGTCAGGGGTGTGTGTGTGTGTGTGTGTGTGTGTGTGTGTGTGTGTGTGTGTGTGTGTGAGAGAGAGAGAGAGAGAGAGAGAGAGAGAGAGAGAGAGAGAGAGAGAGAGAGAGAGTAAAAGGAGGGAAGGGTCATTGTGGCTCTGCCACAGAGAATGAACAGGAGAATAATGGGTAAGAGAAGCCTGGAAAGACAGGAAGGGTCAAGGCTCAGAAGAGACTTCAGCATCAAACAGGAATTTACATTTGTTCCTGGAGGTAAGGGAACCACCTGAGTTTCCTGGGCATGATGCATGGGTTGACATGATCAGAGGACCTGGGCTGGAGGAAGATCATATTCATGGCTGTGTGGATTGGGAAAAGATGAGGCAAGAAAATGAATTTTA
Organism: Pseudochirops cupreus; assembly: GCA_028627135.1. Taxonomy (NCBI): domain Eukaryota; kingdom Metazoa; phylum Chordata; class Mammalia; order Diprotodontia; family Pseudocheiridae; genus Pseudochirops; species Pseudochirops cupreus. The sequence continues at coordinate 395,402,517 of CM053581.1, read as the reverse complement.
GGAGGCATTAGCATAGTCCAGGCAGGAGGTGAGACGGTCCTGGACACCAGGGTGGTGACAGCATTAGAGAAGAGAAGGGTTAGGAAGTAGAGGCACTGTGAAGATTAACACCCAAAGTCTTGCAACAGGCTGGTGTTTTTGGTAAGGGAGCAAAGTCACGGGTGGGAGCCTGGGGGTGCCATCAGACCCAGCTCACTGCTTTGGCTGCCCCATCATACCAATCAAAACATACTTAGAGATCTTTTGGTACCAACTCACATCTAGAGGCATTCTGTAGGCATGATTACTTTTATGAACTCATGTCAGATTTCACTTTATTTCTATTAAATTTCATCTTAGAAGATGAAGGTATTAGGACTGGCTTCAAATATCCAAAAGCCAAACACAGGGAGAAAGGATTACTGTACAGTTGGGTTATTAAGGGATTGATGCTCCACTACGACATTCAGCAGTGTTACATAGTAAAAGCATAAAGTGCTTTGGAAACCTTAAAGTGTTCTATGGCTTAGTTATTATTATGGATGTTCTACATCCCCTCTGAGCTGAAATTCCATGTTCTAAAGCCCCTCTCCCTCACATTCCCTGTTCTAAGGCCCTTCCCATATCTAGCATTCTCTGTTAAAAGGCTCCTCCTAGCTCTGCCCTTCTATGTTCTAAAGCCCTTCCAGCCCTGACCTTCCCTGTTCCAAGGCCCCTCCTAGCTCTGACATTCCCAGTTCTAATGTCCCTCTCATCTCTGATATTCTCAGTTCTAATATACTGGGATTTTATCATTGTAGACTTAGAGTGGTTAAAGTTTGTCCTTGAAAATTTCAGGTAAGAGGAGTTGGTGTAAAGGTTTTGGGTTTGGAAGGAATCAGGGACCTGGGCCCTCCTGGCCCAAGGATCTGGACAGACTTCAGAAGGACAGATAACTAACACACAAAGAACATCACACAGAATGCATTTTTCCCCCAAACTTGGTGACTTCTGTTCTGAAGAGATCACCTGAGGTCACCCAATGAGTCAGTGTCAGAGCCAGGATCCTAGCCCAGGTCTCCTGGCTTTGCTTTCTCAGCTCCTACCCTCAGGGCATTGGGGGAGGAGGATGTTCAGAATGGGGGCTATACAATCCTATGAAGAAAACACCACAATAGCCACTCCTATTTCTGCACTGCTATACAGCTCACAAAAAGTAGGTCATTCAATTATTATAATCCCAATTTTCCAGATCAGAAAACTGAAGCTCAGGGAAAGTGAGTGATAATAATATTTACAAGTTGATTTCCTCAGCACAATTCCTGTAGGAGGTGTGTAGAAAAATGAACATTAGCCCCATTTCATAGGTAAAGAAAGTGAGGGCCAGAGGGTTGAGCACCTTGCCAAGAGATGGGAGTCAACAATGTCCTCACCATCCTTTCCCCTATTCTTCTCTCTTGCTCAGAGAAGGCTTTAGGGAGTGAGAATACCAAGCATTCCAGGACCCAGATGGTGATGTGGCTCCTTGTTGGGCTGTCTGCTAGAGCTATTCACTCCATTCCATGATGGACTCACTGTGGCCAGACAAAATTAGAGATCCCAACTAGGGCAAAAGATCCAAGCAGAAGACAACTCCTGCCAGGACAGCTTCAATTTTTTCCAATGGCTACTCACGTCTCCAGTCCACTTCCTGTGCCTTGAGTCCTAGACCCAGAGCTCTTTCCTGGTTCCTGACTCTTTGATTCATTAACTAAGCATTGAGTTAAAAGTAAACAAACTCAAACTGTACATTTCCTAGAACTCCTAGGGAACTACTTGGAACTACTGGGAAAGTCTCATCTCAAGACTTTCAGTAGATGTTTGATTGATCCATTATATACTGTGGTCTAGTTATCATGCACTGCTTAGTTATTCATTGAGTCTAGATAAAAAATAACCTCTATGGGCAGCATCCAAATCATTGATGTTAGACCCAGGTCATGTGTCTCATGGGCACTGGAATTCTGCTAGCTCAAAATAGACTTATGTTTTTTTCCCAGTAGGTGGGGGCTCAGAGTTAACATCTAGTTGAGTAGCTCTTCCCATCCACTCACCCCTTGACAATTAGTTAGAAATGCTCTTCCCAGAGAACTGGAACTAAAGCACACTAGGTCATTGGCTCCATGGAAACCCAAGAGAACTTGGTAGTCATTCAGAGCTATAAATGTACTGTACATGGGTATACATCAGGATATCTGGAGACCTCCCCATTGCTTAAAATCTGTTACTTAAAATTAAGTTCTCTCCTGTGCCAGGATATGCTTGGTATTTGCCTAACACCAATACCATAGATGTCAAAAGTGTCTGCTTATTCCTTTGTTTGAACCATTTAGACCCTCTCTTCTGCATTAAAGCTGTGGTGGACAGTGTTTTCAAAATGGCATGTCAAGGTGGAGGTGGGATTCTGAGAAGTCTAGTCATTGGGGGTAAGCTTAGTCACACTCCCTGTCATGACTGAGTTCTCTTGGGATTCTGGTATCCAGTATTAGTCATTAACACTAAGGTTGACTAAATTTATCAGAAAGCTAATGAGACTCTGGCATATAGGGATAGAGACAAGGAGAGAGTCCAGAACATGGCCTGGAAGATAGACTTGTGTCCTATAGTGGGGAGTCCTGAGCCTGATGTAGTAGCAACAGAGGAGGTGAGTGGGAGGGTTAAAAGGACACTGAAGACAATCAAGGACCACAGGATTTTACAATTGTAGAACCATGGTTGGGGCAACTAGGTGGTGCAGTGAATAGAGTGCCAGGTCTAGAGTTAGGAAGACTCATCTTCCTGAGTTCTAATCTGGCCTCAGACACTCCCAAGCTGTACGACCCTGGGCAAGTCACTGTTGCCTCGGTTTTTCATCTGTAAAATGAACTGGAAAAGGAAATGGCAAACCACTCTGGTGTCTCTGCCAAGAATACCTCAATTAGGGTCACAGAGGATTGGATGTGGCTGAAACAACTTGCACAACCCTCAACACAGACCCATGTAATCACAGACTGCTAGAATAACAGAATCTAGAACTAATGGGTTGGAAAAGACCTTAGAATTAATCATCTAGGGTTCTAGACCAACTTCTCTTCCAGTACAAGCATCCATCCCTTTGCCAGTGGTCACTTCTTGAGAACGTCCCCCAATAGGGAGCTCACTACATCTCTACAGTAACAAATGTAGCCTACTTCCCAAAATGGGTCCTAGTGACAGCAACCACATTCTTCCTCCACATGGGGTATGCTGTGGATTGATGGCTCTTCCCTTCTGCTTCAAAGACATCACCTGGTACGTTTCCTGGCCTCAGACCTTCTTGACCCTCTTGTGGCTGGCAAAAGGAGACTGACGAGCTGCCAGGCTGGGGAGATGAGATGAGTGAGTCGGCACACACGTGGGTTCAGGAATGAGGCAAGATTTACACTCACACTGTGTCAACAGCTCAGCTCTATTTCTGTCTGCTGGGTGTCTTCAGGGTTCTGATTCATCCATGCTGTTTAAAGACGTCTGTATCTTTAGAACTTAGAAAGGGGCAGCTTGAGATGCTAGGGAGACTGTGCGAGGAGGGCTCACGGCCCTGGACCAAGATGCACTGCTTTGCCATCCCAGAATCCTCCTCTGGCTGGCTGGGAAGGGCTTTCACACCTCATTCAGGCTGCCCTCCATGTCTATCCGGGTCTCTTTTCTCTTTTCTTCAGTAAACTGAAGGTGTTGGACGAGACGCTGTCCAAGGTCCCTTCTGGCTCTAAATTCCACAATCCTGACCCCTGGTGGTGGTTCGGGGCATGACAGAAAGAACCACGTACTGGGAGTCGGATGGTTTGAATCTGAATATTGGTCCTGCTGCTTCCAAGGTGAGTGATCTTGGCTTGGACATTTCATTTCTCTGGGCCTCGATTTCCTCACCTGCAATGTGGGGGTCAGAATCCCTGCCCTGGAGCCTTAAAATGAAATCACAGAAAACACACTATAAACTGCAAAAAAGGAAAGGGACTGGCCTTGGGAGGTCATTGACACAGGGAACTCCCAGGTGAGCAAACCAATGTCTATCAGCAGCTCCTCTGACTCAGTCTTAGAGAGTTGCCTAGAGATCTGAGAGGTCATGTGACACAGACAGCTTGTGTCAGAGGGGAGACATGAACATAGGTCTTCCTGCCTCCAATTCTGGCCCCACATACACTGTAGAGCATTAGATGGGGACAGGCTATTCTTACATCCTACAAACTGCCCCACTGCCTCCCCAACACCCATGTCTAAGGTGCCAAGGGACTCATGCTGTCTCCAGGGCTCTGGTATTTCTTCTCACCACCTTTTCCCTTAAAGAGAGAGTGGGAGTGTTTTATTCCTGCTTTTTTCTCCCCTGGGCTGCCTCTGAGGGCCCAACAGACCTGTGATCTCACTGTTACAGCTCCTTCCTCCATCAGGGTAGCCAGCTGCCTATCCATATATGCTCTCATTCTATGTGGCTCTTGCCCAGGTCCTCCCAAAGATCAGCCCCTAATCCATGTACTAGTGGCCTGCCTCCAGATCACATGACATGACATTGATCTATATGCATTGGTCTATGAACACAACAACACTTCCCTGGTCACCCAGGCTCATTCATGCAGCATGAATTCCCCACCACTGTTTCAAAGAGGTTGTAAATCTCTGTAATAGTATTGTTTAGGCTGTCCTAAGCACACAATTCTACACTGATAATGTGTTGTTGCCCGCTGTGCCCACTCTCTTTGGATAATCTGCAGCTTTGTCTTTGGGGAGATGGAAATACAAGATTCACTGACATATAGCCACACTTTTGCTTCAGGAAGAATAGCCCTTCAGGGGTATAGCCAGACAGTTAGCTTTCTAAATGCAAAGTAGTCCACCTTCCTCTTCTTCAGTTCTGGGCCCAGGGCATTGTCCATCCACAGTGTCTGTCTGAAATGTCTGTGCTGATCGATGAGCTCTGAGGGTTGCCCTTCTTGCTGTATAGTTTGATCTAGTCATCTGGGATTCCTCATCCACTTGGTTTTTCCTGTGTGGATAGTTATGAAAAACTCTGCTTACACTATGATTGATTACTTTCCTAAGATCTCACTTAGGAACTGCTACAATGTTTTAGGGCTTGATGCAATGAGCACAACACATCTGCAAATAGGGACATCTGGAGAATCTCACTGTCTATGGAGAATTTTTCTTGCATTTAGACTCTGCACTGAACATCCCACATGAATGAATTAAGACTGAAGTAAGCAGAACCAAGTAAACAATTTACATAGTAACTTCAACCATGTAAATGGAAAGACCAATCACCACAAAACAGCTGAAAAGGAAGGTTCCAAAAGCACAGAGAACAAAGTCATCCCCAAAGAATTAGGGATATGAAAAGAATCCTTCTACTTTGCAGGGGCAAAGAGCAGGAGGGGGGTGGTACAGATGTGTATATTGTCAGAGCTATGACCAGGACCCCCACTTCTCTGTGGCATGCTCTAGTGCCTTAGTGCTCCTTACAGTCTTTTTACACCTTACTCCCCCCCCCCCATGTGTTCTGTGGTCCATTTACCCTGGCCTCCTGGCTCTACTTCCCATAACACATCCTAGATTCTGACCATTTTCCCTGACTGTTTCCTAGGCCTGGATTTTCAAAATCAAATAAGAGAAGTAGGAGGAAAATTGGGAAAAGAAATGAGTGACGCAAGAAAATCATGGGAAAAAAAGAGTCAACATCTTGGTAAAGGAGGAACAAAAAAATACTGAAGAAAATAACACCTTAAAAATGGAATAGGCAAAATTGTTAAAGAGGCACAAAAATCCACTGAAGAAAAGAATTATTTAAAAAGCAGAATGAGAAAAAGAGGTACGAAATCTCCCTGAAGAAAATAATTTCTTAAAAATTAGAGTTGGGCAAATAGAAACTAATGACCCCATAAGACAACAAGAAACAATAAAACAAAATCAAAACAATGAAAAAATAGAAGAAAATGTGAAATATCTCATCAGAAAAACAACTGATCTGGAAAAAATTTGAGGAAAGATAGTTTAAGAATTACTGTATACTACCTGAAGGCCACAATCAAAAAAGATCCTAGATATTATATTTCAAGAAATTATCAAAGAAAACTACCTTGATATCCTAGAACCCGAGGGTTAAGTAGAATTGGAAGAATCCACCAATCACCTCCTGAAAGTGATCCCAAAATAAAAACCCATAGAAATATTATAGCCAAATTCCAGAGCTACCAGGTCAAGGAGAAAATATAGCAAGCAGCCAGAAAGAAATAATTAAAATATTGTGGAGCCACAGTCAAGATCACACATGATTTAGTAGCTTCTACTTCATAAGATCAGAGGGCTTGGAATCTATACTTCTAGAGAGAGCAAAGGAGCTAAGATTAACAACAAGAATCACCTGCTCAGCAAAACTAAGTAGAATCCTTCAGGGGAAAAATGGATTTTTAATGAAATACAGGACTTTCAAGCATTCCTGATGAAAAACCAGAATTGAATAGAAAACTTCATTTTCAAATATAGGTCTCAAGAGAAGCATAAAAAGGTAAGCAGGAAAGAGAAATCATCAGGGATTCAGTGAGGTTAAACTGTTTACATTCCTATATGGCAGTGGTTCTCAACCTTTCTAATGCCACGACCCTTTAATACTCATGTGTGGGTGTATCTGCATGTGGGCAGACCTGCCTGGAGATGGACATATGTGTTTTGCAAAGGTCTTAGGTGACCCTTGTGACCCCTGTGAAAGGGTCATTCGACTCCCAAAGGGGTCGCAACCCACTGGTTGAGAACTGCTGCTATATGGGAAGATGATACTTGTTAACTCCTAAGAACTTATAACTATTAGGAGAAGGAAAAGGAGAATGAGAGAAGAGGAAAAAAGAGGTGAAGAAAAGTTGAGAAGGAGGAGAGGAAAAGGAAAGGAGAGGAGATGGGAAAAGAGAGGAAAGGTAAAGAAATCTGGCTTTTACTTAGGGAAAAGAGAAGTAATACAGAGAGCCAAAACACCTTTTGCTCCCTGCCCTGCAAGAGTCCAAGGCCAAAAGCAAGTCGCCAGAAGGTACAGGCTGGAAGGGCCCAGCCCAGCTCCTTCTCTAAGACCAAACATTACATCCTTCAACATTACAAACTGTGGCAGCTCTTGATGCCTGAGAGAGGTGGCACTCCTTCCAGGAAAGAGATCCTTTGGAATTGAGGGAGCCCTTCTCCACTCATAAACAGAGAGCCCCCTGGACCTATTGGGACCAAATCAAGGGAGTTCTGCCCTTCCTAACAAACAAAAATGTGCCCCTTCAATCCACTCCTTGTTGGTAGATCCACTCCTGACCTTTCTCTGAGACAAGCTGCCTGAGCTAGAGGTGACTGAGAGAAAGGTCAGGTCATTCTATTCCTCTTCTTAAGAGCTCTCAGTGACTAACTACCATTTCTACCAGGATGGATGGATGGAAAGGTTCATAATAGAACCTACTGATAAAGGAAGAGAACAGCAGGTGGGAGGGGCAGGAAGGGACCCCCATTATGGTGAAGAAATCCCCACCTAAGTCAAGGAACAGCCAAGGTGTATTTTGCCATCAACACCAAAAATAAAACCCTTCTGCCCTAGAGAAGGATGGAGTACTTACTCAGCTCTGAATAGTGCTGAACAAAGTTCCTGATTGGATTATTGCCTGCCCTTTACCCTCGATCCCAGAATCAGAGGATCCCAGGTGGAGAATCTTTACATGTATGTAAACTGAGTCTCAGGGGTGTGAAATGCTTTTCCTGAAGTCACAAGGGTGGTAAATACACAGTTTCTCCAACTCCAATCCCTGACTGACTGTGAGGGTGACCTGATGGTGATCTGATCCTGTGTATCCTTGTAATAAATCTCCCCTAAAACTACCAGTGTAAGTGATCCAAGTGGCCATGTGGAGACACCCCTGTACCCTGGTGGACCACCCTACTTAACGAGTGATCACTAAGTCTCCAACTGAAGACCTGCAGTGACTGGAAAGCCCCCTCCCCCCCCCCCCAGGCAGCTCAGGCTCCTTGAGACAGCTCCAACTATGAGGCTATACCTTCCAAAATGGAGTCTAAATCTGCTTCTCTAAAACTTCCAACCATTTATCTCTAGGTTCATCCTTGGGGGCCAAAGATCCACATTTGATTTGCCTTTCCTTGTGACAGAGCTTCAGATATTTGAAGAGATATCAGGGCCCCAGGAAGATACCTCTTCAGCATCTGAAGGGTCTTTAAATGCTATAATTCTAAATGGTGACTGAAAGCCATCCCAGGAACCCTGGGGCAGCCACCTGTCCACTGGAGGAGGGGACCCACCCAACAGAGCAAAGTGCCCTGCCAAAGGAATCTTCTGAGCACCTCCCTTTGTCACAAGGAGAGGGTGGCTCCATTACCACCTCCTTGGGGTAAATGTTGTTTTTTCTAGGAAAGTTTGGGAGGGGGGCGGTGACATTTTCCATTTCTATTTTCACTCAGTGTTAGTCATTGCCAGCAGCTCCTGAGTGAGTCTCCGTCCTTCTGCTGTTTGCTGGGTATCCCCTATGGATGGCCTTGCTACTCTCCCGTCAGAGATCTCCCTAGGAAGTCTGTATCATGGGCCAAAATGACCCTGGTCATTTATAGAAACCCAAACCATGTCTTTCAGCAAGCCAGTTTCCATCTGTGAATCTCATTTTCTCTATCTTTATAATGGGAACATACATATTTGCACTACCAGACTCACCAGTGTGCTGTGAAAAAAAGATGAAAGTACTTTGAGACCCTTTCAGTGTGACATGTAATGCCAGGGCCTATTATTCCACTGGGCCACAGAAGGCCCTGGTCCCTGCCACCCTCACTAACACAGAGCCCAATGCCTCTAGGAAGCTAAGAGGGGCTGTGGACCAAAACATTCATGTCAGCCTTTCAGCCCATCTGGCAAACTCATCATCTTCCTCCCTATGCCCACTCCTCCTTCAAACTGGTACACCAGGTGAGAGCACCACCAGCTCCCAAGCACCCCTGCTCATCATCTCAGCCTGAGCCTCATTTCTGCCCCCCCCCCCCCATACCCAATTAGTTACCGAGCCTAGGTTGGCCTTTCCCACTCCCATGGCCACCGCCTTGTTCAGGCCCACCTCTTTCTTGTTCTAGTGCATCAGCCTGCTTTACAGTCTCTCCCTTCTACAAACCCTGCTTGCCATAATTGCCAAAAAATATTCCTAAATCATGGGTCTAACCGTGCCACTCCCCCTCTAGAATATTCAGTGGCTCCCTAAAGGCTAAAATACATCCTCCTCAGTCTGACTCCAGCTGACCTGTCCACACTTGTTTCACATAGGGTTTCCCTCTCACTCTTCGGCCTCCCCCATTTCTGTGGAATAGTGGGATTTCAGCCACCCAGTGGGGAGAGAGATTCAAAAGCAGTGGGCACACTGTGCACCCTGAGATCCCAAAGACAGGACAGGGAATGGGAAAGCCCATGCCCCATGCCAGGAGGCTGTGATGAGGCAGGCTTCCAAGTTCCGAGTCAAACATCAGTCAGGAACTTCATGATCCTGTCTGATCCCTTTGCCTACTCACTGGGCACCAATCAAATCAAACTGTACCATTGTTGGTTCTCCTTGGCTCAGAGCAACCCATCTAAGGGTGGCCGTAATGGAAGAGAACATGAGGGTGTGAGGTGGGGCACAAAGTAGGTCCTGTCCTGTCATTACTGATGCTGGCTTGTGACTGGGGACACTGTCTGTATGCCCATGGGGAGCCTACAGCCCACACAGTACCACCCAGATCTTACAGCTGTGAAGGGCATCAGAAGACTCCTTTGGCTGGAATGGAAGATACAAGAAGGGAGCCCTGGAAAGGTGTGCTAGAGGCAGCCAGTCTCAGTAATACTGTTTTGTCCTACAGACAATGGGGAGCCATCAAAGCTTCATGAGCAGGGGAGAAGCACAGACCTACCTGTCCCATCACCTATCCCTGGAGTCCCTCCTGTGAGGGACCCTCCCCCTTGATGGGCAGCCTGGAAGCAGCCTCACCACTGGGCTCCCAGAGCCCTGCTAGGATCCTTGTCCACTAGAGATTCTCAAGCAGAGGCCCCTCTCTCTTCCCCACCCTGCCCTGCCTGACCTGTGATCATCAGCTCCTCCCGGCTCAGATCCACCCTGATCCCCCATCATACCCTTACTAGAGGGAGGATAAACAAAAGGGATACAGAGGGAGGGGAGAGGAATGAGGGAGGCTGAGGGGGCTATTCTTATTAATGTTATTAATGCCCATCTCACTGAGGATGAACTGAGCCTCAGATGCAGTGAAGCGAAAGAAAATCACAGGCTCAGAGATGCTGAGCTGGGTGAGCCTCCTCGGCCAGAGTCCAGTGTCCTCATTCTACAGATGAGGAAACTGAGGCCCAGAGAGGGGAGGGCAGTAAATGACAGAAGGCAGATTTGAACTGGGGTCCTCTGGATTCCAAGCCCAATCCAACTGCCTGCCTAGCAGAGAGCCAGACTCTCCGTGATGTTCTAAGATTCCTGCAGTTCTGCATTCTGTGATCAAAGATCTTGACCTGCTCTTAATCTTATGCTTTCTCCAACATCACACAATTCTCTTTTTGGGTTCTGAAGTTTCGCTGGTGTGTTTTGTCTTTACATTACAAACATCTACAGATCGCTGCTACTTCTAACAAAGTCAAACAGCTAAGTAAAACAAATAAGTGACCTCATCTGAAGGCCCACAACATATCACAAATGTGGCTCCCACATGCCGCTCTATTTTTAAAAATGAACACAAATCTCTTTTCTCCCCCACCTTGATTGAAAAAGAGAGAAACAACTGCCTTGTAACAAATGTCCATAGTGAATCAAAACAAATTCGCTGAATGACGGTGCACAAAAACACAGGCTGCCCCAAAGGTCTTAGTGCAGGGTTAGGCTGTTAGGCTTAAAACTTCATGAAGACCTTTGGGCCGCTCTGTGCCTGCATCTCATTCTGCTCCGTAAACCCAGGACCTGCCCCTGCAGAGCATATGTCTCATCACTAGTCCTCTGTAATCCCGAAGGGTCTCTTCACGACCTTGGAGCTCCCACCATCTGCAAAGGTGTTTGGCAGCCTTGTCACTGGCCACTTAATTCTCCTGGTTCTGCTCCCTTCCCCCTGTGTCAGTTCAGAAAAGTCTTCTCATACCTCCGAAATCATCTCAGCCCTCATTTCTTTTTTTAAATTTTTTTTTTGCTTTTTTGGAGTGGGGAGGGCAGGACAATTGTGCCCAAGGTCACACAGCTAGTAAGTGTTAAGTGTCTGAGGCTGGATTTGAACTCAGGTCCCCTTGACTCCAGGGCTGATGCTCTATTCACTGCACCACCTAGCCACCCTAATCAGCCCTCATTTCTTACAGCACAGTCATTCACCATCACATCCAGAGACCACAGCTTCTTCAACAGCTCCTCAACTGACAGGCATCCCCTTTATTTCCAGATTTGGAAGACAGAGAGAGAGAGAGAGAGACAGATAGAGACACAAAGACAGAGACAGAAACAGATAGACAGAGACAGAGACAGAAACAGAGAGAGACAGAGAGACAGAGACAAAGAGACAGAGAGACAGATAGAGACAGAGAGACAGAGACAGAGGCAGAGAAAGGAAAGAAAGACACAATTCAAAGGAATTTCCTTACAGCTCCAATCAGATGGATTAGACCAGGGAGAAATCAAAGAGTCAGGAAAGGGGAGCATTTGGTTCAAAATCTGGGGCTCTGGAGCTGGAATCAATACTGTCGGTCACTCTGATTTTTCTATCATGGCCATGTCCTCCCATTCTATATCAGAATGATGGGGTAAAGAGGAATATGAGAGCCTGGAACCCAGACTGTCAGGACCAGTAAGGATCCCAGATCATTGAACGTCAGAGTTGGATGGGACCTTAGAACATGTGATGTTAAAACTGGAGAAGCCTTAGAGCAAAGACTGTCAGATCAGAAAAAGCAATCAGAACATAGGACATCAAGGCCAGGAGGGACCTTACAACATGGAATGTCACAGATAGAAGGACACTTGGAGCCCACTGAGTCAAGCCTCCTCATTTCTCACATGGGAACTAGGAGGTCCTCACTCAGACTCCTGGCTAATTCTGCTTTCTTTGCCCATGGCCCTCTCCTAGGGTCTCCTAGGAGAGCTTTCCCTCTGGTGACCCAAAGCCCCAGAATCCTTGGAAACCATTCAGTAACATTCTGGGATGGAGCTCACAATGCAGCACACCTCCTCAGGACTGTCACAGAACCACCCCAGGAGGAAGAACTGCAAGCATGAGGCTCAAGTTTGTTCACAGAACGCCCTACTGTGCACCTCCACTATTAACAAGTCAAGCCCAACAGTTCTCTTTAGACTGCTCTCTGGCGTCACCCTTAGAGCTGACTTCCTTTGGCTTACACACTGATTTCTCTTACACTGCAGTGTCCTGTCGAAGCAGGTCCCAGTGGAAATAGGATTTAGTCCCTAATATTTTAGAGTGAATAAAAGATTGGGGGTTTGTTTCTTTTTTATACTGAGGTGGCTAAGCTGAGCTGTGGATCAAATGCTGGTTGTGGGGTCAGGAAGTACTGAATTCAAATCTTGACTCAGACTACTGTGTGATCCTGGGCAATTCATTAACCTCTGTACACTTCAATTTCCTCATCTGTTAAATGGGAACACAATAAAAGTACCTGCTTTCCAAGGTTGTTGTGAGGATCAAATGACTTAATCTTTGTCAAGTATGTTCTTTGCAAACCCTAAAGTTCTAGATAAATGTTAGTTATTATTGTGAATCACTTGTACACTGATTTACAGCTCATAAAGCCTGGCTATTGAATGAACTCACAGATCCTCTCAATAGCCCAGTGACCCTGTGTGACAATCTTGGCCATTTCTTTTTTTTTTTAAATTTTATTTTAGTTTGCATCATTCATTTCCACAAGATTTTGAGTTACATATTTTCTCCCCATCTTTCCCCTACCCACTGCCCCAAAACAGCCATCCCAGTGTAT
>CM053581.1:395367440-395389056 GCA_028627135.1 Pseudochirops cupreus | reverse complement strand
CCCGGCCCATTCCTTTCTCTCTTTCTCTCTCTTTCTCTCTCTCTCTCTCTCTCTCTCTCTCTCTCTCTCTCTCCTTCTCTCCCTCTCTCTCCTTCTCCCCCTCTCCCTTTCTCTCTCTCTCTCATCCCCTCCCCCTTCTCTTCGTTTTCTTTTTTCCTCCCCCTCCCTCTTTTCTATCACCCCCCCCTCCCCGCCCCTCCTTCTCTCCCCTATATCTCTCCTTCCTCCCTCTCTCTTTTTCCAGATCTTCCCCATTCTTTCTCACACTCTCCTCTCTCTCCCTCCCTCCGATCCCTTCCCCGAATCGATCGCTTTTCCTTAGGAATGCTGCATAGCTCTTTCGGACCAAACTTGGAGCTGAGCCGTAGACCCTCCTCTCCCCCGCCCCCACCCTCATTCGAATTTATTTATTTGCCAAGGCCCCCCCCTCCCCCGGCTAGTGAAAAGAGGAAGACCTCTAGGTTCATTTTCTTGGTTGGGAGGGGAGGGGGGGAGGTCGTGGTTGAGAAAGCTGCTGCTGAGGGAGGGTGGGAGAGGGGTCTAAGGATGTTGCTGGCTAAAGCCTGGGGTGAAGATGGGGGAGGGGACGCGGAGAGGAAGCCGAGATTTCAATGTTTTATTTAAGGAGTCGCAAGGAAAGTTGAAAAGTGAGGGAAGCTTGGGGGAGAAATATGGCTGTTTCTGTTGGTCTGAAAGATAGTCGTGGAACGGGGAGGAGGAGGAAGAGGAAGAGGAGGAGATGCAGGAGGGAGAGGGATGGCTTCAGAAAATGAATGAATTGTATTTGGTGTTGTGTATAGATCTTTTTTTTTAAGCCCTTAGCTCTATTCATTGTCCCCGAGTTGGTCAGCGTTCCCGATTTGGTAGTGGGAGCTCCCATTTTGTGTCGAAGTGGGGGGGGGTCCTCTCTCCTCTCAACATGGAGAAAAGTCTGCAGAGTTTGCGGGGGGGGGGGGCGGGGCCCCATTCATGCCGAACATTACCATTTTGATTGCTTCGATGCCATTTTTTGGAGGGGGAGGGGTTAGAATCCCCGACTCAGCCGAGCACAAAGATGCTTAATCACTGCATGGAATCAAATCAGAGACTTTCTCTTCCTTAAAAAAACCAAAGAAAGAAAAAAAGCAAATCTGACGTGAAGCGCTAGCTCAGGGTTCCGAGTCCTGCGGGTTCCCCCCACCCTTCGTAAAACTACACTTAATGCCTCCTCCGAGTCGATTTTAAAAGAGGGTCACCCCCTGGCCCCCGCCCCCGCATCTTTAGCCGGGCTCCCTTTCGTGGAGGGTGGGGGGAGAGTCTGAAGATCTCCTCGAGGATTGGGGGAGGGACCTGGATCCACCTCCTCCCCCCTCGTAATACCTACTTCAAGACTGTTTCAGTATGTGTGATGGTGGTTAGGGAAGAGCAACTATTTATTAGGTGTCGTGGTGGAATCTGGTGGAGGCAGAAAGCCCCATTAAGGAAGGCTGGCCGAACCTCAAAATTCGATTTGGCCCAAGATGCTTTCGGGTCCAAGCAGCCTTTTTGCCTTCAATCTGAACTCTCAGGAACAAGGCCAAGGCAACTCCCGCCCTCTTTTTTTTTTAAATCTTTTAGAGAACAACACTTTAAAAACAAACTCCTCCCCATCCCTCTGTTTTTTTAAAACTCATCTCTAAGTTAGAGAAAAGCCCTGCATAACGGTAAAGATTTGGCCTAATGGGTTGGAACTCAGATTTGTGGCTGCATATGTTTTTCCCCAGTTTCCCTTTGTGGCATTTTATATAACAAGGGCTCGTAAAGAAGGGAGGGAAGGGGAGGGGGGGAGGGGAAAAAAGGGAGGGAGGGTTGGGGAGGAGGAGGTGGTGTAGCATGCTAATAAAGCTGCCTTGTCTCTCTCTGGGAAGCCTGGAGTTGAAATCCATCAGAGGTCACCAATGAAATGAGTTTGGTGGACTTAATGTGAGCTTGGCTGGGCCTTTCCTTGGGAGAGTTGGCCAATGATTGGCAGGTTCTTACTTGGAAAGGTCGTTAAAAGGACTTTCTGAGAGGCCAGACCTGAGGGGTCTTCAAGACTAGTATCTTAACCAAAGGGCTAAATTAGCCCACTCTGCTCAGGAATAGGGAAATGCCCTCCCCCCAATCTGGACAGAGCCACCTTCTAGTGGGGTTAGAAAGGAGGGCTGTTTCACTGCTCTAGACTTTTTACAAATTCCTGTCTCTGTGGAGGGCAGGGAATGAGCATTTATTATAATGCCTAGTATGTGCCAGGCACTGGACTAAATGCTTTCTAAATATTCTCTTGTTTGTCCTCACAACAACCCAGCATGATAGGTGCTGGTAAGGTTACTCCCATTTTACAACTGAGACAAACAGAGGTCGAGTGACTTGCCCAGGATCACACAACTAGTTAAATGTCTTATATTAAATTTGAACTCACTTCTTCCTGATGAGAAGCCCAGTGCTCTATCAACTTGGCCATCTGGCTTGGTAACTGGAAGGACAGTTCACTGTCACTTTTGTTTTGGTGTGATGCATTTGTCCCCTAGAATGAATTTGTGCTTTGGCTGTGCCTGGAACAGCAAGATGCAATGAAGATTGCAGTTCAATTAGGAGGTACATGTGAGTGATGAAATCGATAGCCAAATGAATGGATGAGGACATTATCCATATCACTTAGAAATACAGTCAGAGCAGGTGATGTATTTCAGCGCCCCATTCATCAATTTCCCATTGGATTCCTTGAAATGTGCTATTAGCGTTAAATGTTCTTCCTCCTAAAGTTGTACATGTAAATATAAGTAACTTGTCTGAAGTTTAATTTTATTTTTAAATAGCTCACACATTAACTAAAGCAGTAGTTTGTTAGGGAAATTCTCTTGCTTAAGGCAATCCAGTGATCTAACCTTTGCCTCCACCATGATGGTTTGGAGGTAGAGAGTAGACAAGATGTTCCTTAGATGTTTTTCTATTGGGGAGGCAGTGACCTTCCATTTTTCCCTTCCCCCCTTTTTAAAGTGATACCATCAGTGGCAGGTATCCTCAGAAAGAAGACAGAAGTCAAAGGAGTCTTCCTTCTGGCTGGACCCTTTGCCAATAGGATATCGCCTTTTCTTTAACAAGCTAGGATATGTGAAGACTTCATTAGTTGGCCTACTGCCTTGATACTGGGAGTCTGCTTCCCATCCAGAGAGGCAATAACATTTTTATTTAATTCATCAAGCTTTGGAGCATCTTTATGTAAATACCAAAGCTGTCCTATGAACTGACCTCTTAAAATGATGTTCTTCTTCTTCTTATTATTATTATTCTTATTATTATAGAAATGACCTCCTGCATGCACTAGGGAACACCCCATACAATTCTGAACTAAGTTGTTTTCCAGAAGCTCTAAGTTTACAGTCAACTCAGAAAAAGTGAACCACAAAAAATAAAAACAGACAAAGATGGTCCCAAGTGAATGGCTGTCAAAGAGGACCATTGCCTGGCTAGAAGGAGGCTGTGAATGAAGGGGGCCTTTTTTGGGCAGTTTTACTTAAGAGTCAGGATTCAGAGTATTTAGTCCTTGCCCGAAACCCCCAGTGATGGGGAAGACCCACTGGGTCTTGCTTGTGCTAACATCTTCCAGATAAAGCTCCCATTTGTCTGTATACTTGGGGTACTTCTGTAGCAAGCGTGAACTCTAGGAGATGCTATCTCAAGACTGTTGTTTCCCTAGCACAGATCTACAGCACCTGGTGCAGCCCCCTTATTGTTTCACCTGAGGAAACTGAGCCTACTATAGGGTAGTAGGCTGCGGAGTGAAGCTTTAACCCAAGTTCTCTGGCTCAACTAATTTTCTGTTTTACTGTACCAAAGGAGCCCCGAGAGCTGCTTCAAGACCTGGCCTGGAGATTGATTATCTGGGGATTCCTCTCTACAGGAACCTCAGTATAATCCATTGACTTAACTTTTGAAGGAATCAAACATGTTTTAAGTACCTACTGTAGCAGACAACATAAAGGGTGGATATGACACCCTTGCTATCCGTCCTCATAAAATTTAGTTAGTAAATATTTTTAAGCACCTGCTGTGTGGCAGGCACCTTGTTAAGTACTGGGCATGCAAAGACAGGCAAAAATCCAACCCTGCCCTCAAGGAGCTCCCAGTCTAATGGGGGAGACAGCATGCAACTACTCTGCATAGTGAGCTTTATACAGGATGAATTGGAGATAATTAGCAGAGGGAAGACCCTAGAATTAGGGAGGCCCAGGCCAGGCTTATTTTGAGATTTTATCTGGGACTTGGAAGGCAGGTGGGGGGGAGGGAGGAGGGAGATGGGAGAGTGGTCCAGGAATGGGGGTGGAAAGTCAGGGAAACGACCCCAGTTGGGAATGGGACTTATTGTGTGACAGCTTAGGAGGCCATTGAACCTGGATTGCCTAGTATTCAGGAGGGTAAGGATATTGGAAAAGAGTGTGTGTGTGGGGGGGTGGGGGGGGTGTGGTGGGGGACTGGAAGGTGTTCAAAGACTGGAAAGATGGGGGGGCTTGGCTACAAAGGGTTCTGAAGGCCAGAGACTTTATGTTTGCTTTCAGAGGTAATAGGGAGCCAGTGGGGTTGGTTGAATTCAGGTGGGGATGAAGGGTCCAACCACACTTTAGGAAGATCAGTTTGGCAGCTGAATGGGGAGAGATTAGAAGCCCGAGAGCCAACAGGAGGCTATGGCCATAGTCCAGGCATGAGGTGATGGGCACCAGGGTGGGAGTGGTGTCTGAGGAGACAAAGGAGGCACCCTGCAGAGCTTCAAAGAAGGCTGGACCTTGAGATACCTGGTGAGAGGCTGGGTGCCATGGCCAGAAACAAGTCCTTCATTTCTCCTTCCTTGCCCAGTGCTTGTCCACTAGGTGACTGCCCACCTTGCTCATGCCTGGTCCAGAGCCTTGCTTTGAGCCCTATCTCAATACCCTGTGTCTGGGTCCTTCTGGCTTGGTTCTACCCAACCTTTGCTGGCTAACATTTCTTAGTTGCTTGATTGATGGGGAAGGGATGAAGGCTTCTATCTCTCCTACCATAATTATTCCTGGTTGCTGCCCCTTAGGGCTTCGGACCAAGGTCTGGTGAGAATGCTGCTCAGGACACCCTTGGGTAAAGGGCCTTTTCTACCCATCTAACTTGTTCTCTCTCTCTCTATTCCGTGTCCCTCTTTCCTTTTCTTTTTCTCCGTCCCTTTTCCCCTCTTCTCCCTCCTCCTCCTCCCTTTCCTGTCCCCCCTCTCCTGTTCTCTTCCCCCTTTTCTGCCTCCTTCCCCTCCATGTGTCTCTCCTCCCTGTCCTCTCCCCTCTCTGTACCACATTGCTGGCTGCTCCTGGCATGGGTCTGGCTCAGAGAGGCACAGGTCTGCACCAGGCTGCACTTGGGACCCTGCTGGGGAGGGCGAGGCCTGCTTTCCATCTTCATCTTTCCTTCTGTCCTGTCGACTTCTCTTCATGGCAGTGGCTTGGCTCATTGCTGAGTGGCCTCAGAGAAATATCTCTGCTACCAACTCTAAAGTGTTTGCTTTGATATTTTAGCCACTTAAAAGACCAGCTGTCTGAAGAACAAAGCTGATCTCAATTAATGGAGTTTCTTCAGTGAGATGCTTCTGATGCTCACTGCCTTTGATTCCATAATGATGCCTGGTTAGGGGAGTGGTCCATGATACCTGTTGGGCACCCAACAAGTACCCCCTCCCAAGGCCCTTGGCTTCAGAAAAAGGGCCCTGGATCCCTGGAGACTAGAGTCATGCCTTATGGTATACAAGGGGCCTTCCCCACATCACCCTGCTGGAGCTACCCGTCTGTGCTCCAGGGAGGTGGAGCCCACAGTGGCCCCATTTTGTAGGAGATAGAGCTGAGACCCAGAGAGTTGAAGGTGAAGGGGTTCTCCAAGGTCTGGGCCCTTTTGACTACAGTCCTATAGAGTGAGTGGCAGAGCTAGGTGGAGCCTTGGACTATGGAAGGTCAGAGCTAGCTAGGTTCACGCAGCCCTTTAGAGCTTGCAGAATACTGTACATGGGTTATCTCATGCATCCTAGACAAGCCTGTGAGGTAGGTGCTATTGTCTGTTTTCTAGATAAGGAAACCCAGGTGGAGAGAGCTTACCTGGCTTGTTCAGGGGCAGTGTTGGAACTCAGGACCTTCTAGCCCTGAGTTAAACCCTCTCAGAAGAAAGGAAAGACAGATGAAGGCTCGCTGCTTTCAAGGGCAGGATGGTAGAATGAGTAGAAGGCCTGCCTTGGAGAGAATTATGAAGAGCTCAAGCTGGGTCCAGCCTCTGACCTCCCCTGCCATGGAATCCTGGGCCAGCCCCTCAGCAGCTCAGGGCTGGTGCCAGTCTGCTTTGGCACAGAGAGTATCCTCTTGTCATTTCTTACACCAATGAAATCACAGGATCCAGGGGCCAAGAAGTGGGCTCAACAAAGTGCACATTTGTTTTGTTCACAGTGAGGGATCTGGCCGAGGCCAACTGAGCTATAACCATCGGAAGCTTTTCTGAGCAGTTGGATAAGCAGAGCTGGTTTCGGCTGCTCTGGTTTCCTAGAGGCAGGCCTGGGCAACCCCCTCCCCAGGGCTCCCACCCTCCTGGCCCCCAACCCCATTCCCACAGTGCAGGGCCCCCGGCTTCTCAGGATCCGAGGTGGCCATATCCATTCTCTTTGGGCCAGTACAGCATCTTCTCTTCAGTGTTTCTCATCTCCTTCCTTCTTTTGATTCAGGAACTTATTATTGTGTAGCAACAATTTCCAGAGGGTCATGGGAACTTGCTGAGGTAGCTCCTTGCCCACTGTCTTTGCCCAGTCTTTGACCACTAGCCCAAACCTCTCTGGAAATTTAATGAGGCACACTCTCTCTCACATGGGGCCAAGGAGTTAGTGTGAAGGGACTGGGGAGGCTGGAGGAAGGAGGACAGAACCTTGAGCAGTGTACGGAGGCAAGGGAACATCTCACAGGAGGTGCTTTCAGCTGAAAATCAGACCAGGCTTCTTGATAGAGCTTGCCTTGAGGGGATTGGGAGGATCCCCAGAATTTTGAGAAGGGGACCTGCCGCCCTTTACTGAGAGGAGAAGGAGAGGAAAAGCAGCACCCAGGAAGTGACCCCAGTGGCCTTAACCCCAGCCATTGGCTTCCAGACCAGGGCCTCCCTCCTTCACTCTCTAAATCACCTCTGCTGCATGCAGGACTTTGGCCACAGAGACCCCGGGGAGTGGCGCCCTGCTTCAGGCAGGGTTTGGATGAGAAGGGCTCCCACTCCCTTTTCACACTAGGATTGTCTGCTGCTACGACTCTGTGGTCATTGAATGCAGTAACTCCAGGAGTCATGTTTGTGTGTGTTGTTTGTATATGTGCATGTGTTTGTACGTGTGTGTGCATGTGTGTGTATGTGTGTGTGTATGTGCAGATGTCCACCTCTGTCCCTGAGTTGGTACGTAAGAAGCAGCAGTGACTAAGAACCCTGACAGGAGTGGGCCAGTGCCTCCAACTTATGTTCTTTTGCTGCCCAAAGTAGCTGGAGCCTCCTGGTTGGCCTTGGGCGGGAAAGGCTATGTCTGCAGAGTTCTGAATACCTGAAGCAGGAGCAGATTCCAGGGCTGGGACTCAGCCTCTAGTTTGGAGTTGGAGGGACTTGGGGGCTGCTGCAGGCTCAGCTTGCTTGCATTTTAGAGCTAAAAGCAGCTTTGACTCATCTACTGTAATTTCCTCAGTTCTCAGATGAGGAAACTGAGGCTAAGAAGGAGAAAGGTCTTGTTTACGGCAGATGAAGACAGTGTTGAGCTTCTTTGGGGAAACTCTGGTGTCCTATATAGGTTGGGAAAGCACTAGATTCAATGGTGGTGTCTTCTCTGTGAACCACGAGGGCTATTCATGTGAGCCCTCAGGGTATGACAAGCAAAATGTTGTGGCACAACTCTGTCACAGACTCACAGAACTCTGAGCCCAGTGGGACCTTGAGACATTGAGTTCACCTCTCCCTGAAGGTCTCCTCTACTGTATAGTAAGGTATCTCTGACTAGTGATGATCTCATGCCTTGCTGGAAAATTCCAGGGACAGGGAGCTCACTACCATCGAGGTAGCCCATTTACTTTTGCATAGTTCTAATTATTATTGGGTAGCTAGATGGAGGAGTGGAAAGAGCATCAAGCCTGAGTTCGAGTCTGGCCTCAGATACTTATTAGCTGTGTGACCCTGGGCAAGTCACTTAACCCAGTTTGCCTCAGTTTCCTCATCTGTAAAATGAGATGGAGGAGGAAATGGCAAACGGCTCCACTATCTTTGCCAAGAAGATCCCAAATGTGGTCACAGAGTTGGACATGACTGAAATGACTGATCAGCAACACCATCAGAACTCGCTGTATGACCTTGGAAAGTCACAACCCCAATTGCCCTACCTTCCTTCTCCAAAAAAGCGAAGCAAAACAAAACAAAACAAAAAAACAAAACAACACCACCGGAGTGGGCATGTGTTTATACAGAGTAGACCAGAAAAAGACTTGTGCATCAAAATGGAGGTCTCTGTTATATGCAGCTGGCTTCCCTTTTATGTATATAATAAGATAAATCCCAAATGGGGTCACAGAGAGTTGGACATGGCTGAAAAATGACTGGACAACAAAATCTCCTTTCCTCTGACTTCTACTCATTCTTTCTGGTTCTTTTTTTCTGGGGTCAAACATAAGCTTTCATGTGCATGGCTTCAAATGCTTGGACAGAGTTATCCTGTTCCTCCCAGTTCTTCAGGCCAAACATCTTCTGGCCACTCATTTTATAGGCCATGAGTCTCTGGGTCTTTTTTTTTTTTTTTAATCATTGGGCATCCCAGGATGCATTTTAGTTGGTCCACCTAAAATGTGATGCCTCAAATTGAGCACACTCCCCCAAATGTGCTCTGCTTAACACAGCAGATAGTGAAGCATTGCTGCCTGTGGGTCGGTGCTGTCCCTTTCCTTAATGCCGTGCCTAGGTCGGCAGCCTCACTTCATATTGGTCTTATAATTTACTAAGCTGCCCCCCCCCCCCCCCCGCCCCCAGCTCCTTTGTATTTTCTTTTTCTAATCATTAATTTTGTTTGATATCTTTTGTTTTACATTCTCTTGATTTCTGAATGCGTTCTTCCCCCATTCCCAACCCTTCACCCAGGGACAAAGAATAAAAAAGGAAGGGGATATGGGAGCAATTTAGTCACACTGGCCAATGCAAATTGAGCTTCATGGTGTTCCACACTCATTGTCTTTCACTCCTACAAAGAAGGGAGGGGGCTACATTGTCTCATCCCTTGTTTAGAGACAAACTTGTTCTTCATTACAGTGTTCAGTTTCCATCGAAATGAATGCTCTCATTTTGTAAATTCTTTCCCTGGTTCTACTTCCTTCACTCTGGATCAGTTGGTCTAAGTTTCCATACTTCTTTGTATTCATCACATTTATTGTTTCCATCTCACTGATTCCCAAAGCATTTCCTTGTGGATGGCCATCAACTTCATCTCTAGTTCTTTGGATATTTTGATTATTTATGGAATCTTTCTTTTTGTCATTGACCTCTTTGGTATGTGCCCAGCCATGGGATCTCTGGCCAGCAGGGTATGGACATTTTTGTAATTTTCTTTGCATGATTAAAAATTGGACCAATTCACAACTCCACCTGTCTTTCCATGTCACGCTACTCATCTTTTTTTAATATTTGACAATTTGCCCCAGCCCTTTTTCAAAAGGATTGTGAAGCCTTGCCTCTGCTGTCTTCTGTTTTTGCAGTGCCAAGGAAAATTTCAGATAAAACAAAACAAAAAAAATTCCACACATGGCACTGTTGGTATTGGTAATAACTGCTACTCACATTCATAGAGTGTTTTGTAGATTCCATAGACATTTAAAACTCATTTAATTCTCCTAACAGCCTTGGGGTATGTGTATGTGGGGGAAGCAGAACAGAGATTATTGTCCCCATTTCTCAGAGGAAGAAACGGAGGCTTAGTGAAATGAAGGGATTGTCCACCTAGTGGGGAAGTAGGGACTGGGTCTGGCTCTGGCTTTTTTCTTGATCATCCCTTTTCTCTTTGTGCCCTGGAATTTGAATCCTTTGGTTGAGAATATAGTTCACAATGACACCCAGGTCAGGTGAACCTCAACTCGCTAACTTTCCATTTCACAAAGCTCTTGGAATCCTCATTTATTACTTAAAGATTTGCAGTTGAAGTGAAGCTTTTCTCAGCAACGAAGAAGATGCAAATATTCTGACTGGACAGCAGATTTGAGCAGGTAGAGGGAGAGGAGGTGGGGCAAAGAAGAGGAAGAGAGAAAGGAGAGAAGGGAAGAGAAAGAAAAGAGAGGAGCAAGGCAAAGGCGAGAAAGGAGAGAAGGATATATGGAGAAAAAAGAGTGAAGGGAAGAGAAGGAGAAGAGAGAGGAAGGAGAGGAGTGAAGAAGAAAAGGATAAAAGATTGAGGGGAAAAGGGAAGAGAGGACAGAGAAAAAAAGATAAAGGAAGAAAGAGAGAATGAAGAGAGAGAGGAGAGGAAGAAAGGTCTTTCTCTTTGATGTCATTCAGGTAGAAAGCTAATATGTGCATGGGAATAGACCTGAAAATGTAAAGAACACTCTGCACATGTTGGGGATTGTAATACTGAATTGAATATGAGACGAAGGCTACAAAGTGACAAGTAACATTCCCATAATCAGTGATACCAACTTGTCTCATGATTAATGCAACTGGAGGGCTATTAAATGCAACACAAGTGAGGAGCTCAGAGGAAACTTGAGTCTGAGGCGAAGGAGTAGGATGGGAGGGCTCTGTGCCAGGGAATCTAGGGAGGCCAGAAGGAGCCTGCAAGTGCGGGAAATGCCTCCTCTTTTCACATTTCCTTCTCCAGCTCATTTTACAGATGGGGAAACTGAGGCACACAGGGTGAAGTGATTTGCCCAGGGTCAAATAGCTAGGAAGTGTCTGAGGCTGGATTTGAATTCAGGCAGATGGGTCTTCCCGACTTCAGGCCTGGTGCTTTACCCACTAAGCTCCCAGGCATTAGGTGTAATAGAGCAACTATTTCTGGCAAACCATCCTCTATGGGACTAACAGTGAGAGCTGTCCTGAGGAGGATTGGTTGGTGTAGGGGGTAGTGAGATCCCTGTCACTGGAGGACCCACTTGGTGCTGATATTGTAGAAGGAATTGTTGGTGAGAAGCAGGTTGAATTTGAAGTAATTTAAGGTCCTGGGATATTCTCTGATTCCGGGGAATGTCTGAAGAACGTGTTGGATGCTGATTCTTGATGACGGCCCTCTGTGCCGCACGTGCGCCCCTGAGGGCTGGGGAGACCTGAGGCTTTCTTTTTGCCTCTCTCATGAGTTTCATGATCTTGGCCTGTTGTCTTCCTTGCTCTCAGTTTACTCCTTTGTCAGATGAAGAAGGTAATAGGAGAACAGGGCCTCCACAGTCCTTCCTATTGTGCTTCCCAGGGTCTTTTGGATTCAAGGCTTTCTATGTGTTCTTTCTGTGCTGACTTGTTTCTCTGGGTGTTGTCTCCTGGGCCAGTGGAGTGGAAACTTCTTGAGGATAGGGTTGGTTTCTCTTTGCATCCTCAGTGCCTAGCCCAAAGCCTGGCACATAATAGGTGCATCTTTGGTTCCTGGTACACAGTAGGTGCTGCCTAGGCATTTTTTCCATTGAATTGGACAGTCTTCATCTTGAGAGGGAATGATCTTGTGCCTTTCAGAGCTGGGATTTGATCCTAAATCTCCTGGTAGGTAGCTCCAATGGTACCTGGAACATTTCTGTCAATGGAAGCCCCACTGTAGCTCCATAGCCCTTCTCCCCATAAAGACAGCATGTCAGCAAAGCACTGTTGGACCAGTGCTGCCGAACCTTCTGGATGGCGGCTAGATGGCGTTCTGAGAACAGGGGATGGTCCCCAGGAGCCCTCATTGGGAGTGGAGTAACCGTTTTCAAAGTATCCTTTAATGAACTTTCTTCTCTCCAGTATCTTAGCAACATTGTCACATCCTAGTTCAGGAGGCTCCACTGTGTGCGGCTGACGGCATTGCTAGTCATTTGTTTTCTCGAGGACCCTCCACCCCCGCTCTTTTGTTGTTGTTGTGTTTGCACTTCTTGGTGACTCTACACAGGGATCGGCAGGCAAGCTTCCTCCCTCCCAACTGGGCCATTCAGATTGCTGCTTGGCGATGCTGATGAAGGAGGCATCCGCCCTCAGCCTACCTGCCAGCGAGAAGCCCAAAGGTTCTCAATGGATGAGGCTGAAAGGGAAGGCTGCTTCCTCTCCCACCCAGCTTGCAGGCCCCTGGCTATTTTTGGACAAAGCCACCATTCCCTGTCTGCTGGTTTTACACACGTGCTTGATTCACAGATCAATTAATATTATTATTATTATTAGTAGTAGTAGTAGTGATAGTAGTAGTGTTTTTTTTAACTACAGGGAAATGGGCTTAAGTTTTGGTAGAAGAGCTCTGGCCTTGTGTGGGTGGGGGGTGATGGGAGGCTCACTTTCTCAGTAGGTGTTACTGGACCCAGATGACCTTTGATGAAACCCCAGCCCTATGTCACACAAACTCCCCAGGCCCCAGTTTGAGCTCTTTTCTGGTCGGTCTCTGCTCTATAGTGAACAGTGAGGTTCCAAGGCACACAAGTCAAGAAGGCCCAGAGCTATCCCAGAAACAGGGGGGATGTAGTAGAAATTAGCAGCAACAGCAACAACAATGTCCACTTAAGTCAGTGGTTCTCCACCTTTCTAATAATACTTGTATGTGGGCGTATCCGCATGTGGGCAGACCCGCCTGGAGAGGGATAGAGGAGCGGTGTCTGGATTCCTAAGACTGTGGGAAATATGTGTTTTCCGATGGTCTTAGGTGACCCCTATGAAAGAGTCGTTGGACCCCCCAAAGGGGTCGCGACCCACAGATTGAGAACCACTGACTTAAGTGGTCCTTTAAGGTTTGCAAAACCTTTTTAGATGTCATGTCATTTAATCCTCACAACAAGCCTTTCAGGCCAGTGCCAGTATCCCCATTTTATGGATAGGGCTCAGAGAAGGTAGATGACTTGCCCAAGGTCACACAGCTTGTAAGTGTCTGAGGTAGGATCAACCAATCAATAAACATTTATTAAGCATTTACTACATACTAGGCACTGGGCTGTAAGGACAAGCAAAGGTCCGCTTGGAGCCCCAGTTCTCTGACTCCAAGTTCAGAAAAATCCCAAATATACTGCCTCTCCTTCTAAGGTCTTTGTAGTCCTCAGGCCCCTCCCAGCCCCGCCCTCCCCTGTTCTCAGGCCCCTCCCAGCCCCGCCTTCCCCTGTTCTCAGGCCCCTCCCAGTACTGACCTCCCCTATTCTCGGGCCCCTCCCAGCCCCGCCCTCCCCTGTTCTCAGGCCCCTCCCAGCCCTGCCCTGCCCTGTTCTCAGGCCCCTCCCAGCCCCGCCCTCCCCTGTTCTCAGGCCCCTCCCAGTCCTGACCTCCCCTGTTCTCAGGCCCCTCCCATCTTTGATATTTTGTGTTCTAAGGACTTTCTCATCTCTGACAGTTTCTCTCCTAAGTTTCTTCTCAGTACTGATACAAATTGGAGGCAGTTTGGGAAAAGCTTTTATTGCCAAACAGGAGTTTGTGCTTCATACTAGAGGCAAAGGGAACCATCGAAGTATTTTGAGCAGTGGAGCAATATAGTTCCACCTGGGCTTTGGGGTTTATCAGTTTGGCAGCTGGGGAAGGTAAGTTTGAGTGAAGTGAGGCTCGGCAGCTAAGTCCAACGAAGACGTTCTTGTGAGAGGCAATGAGGGTCAGCATGGGAACGGTGCCAATGCGTGAAGGGGGAGAGGGAGGTGGGTGGCAGATGGGCTGCTTTCCAACTATTAGTCACCCCTCCTTGTTTGGTGTCACCTGCAGGTCTTACATGTGAAACAATTTTAACATTTTTTTTAATATGGAGTTCCATGTTCTCTCTCTTCCTCCTTCCCCTCCCCCCTCTCTGAGGTGATAAGTGATCTGATATAAGTTTGACGTGTGCAATCGTGTAAAATGCATATTAGTCATTTTGTGGAAGAAAACTCAAACAAAAAATAAGAAAGGAAGAAGGAGAGAGACAGAGAGAAGAGAGATCGAGAGAGAGAAATAGTGAAAAATAGTATGCTTTGGTCTGCATTTAGACTCTAGTTCTTTCTCTGGAGGCAGGTAGCATTTTTTTATTACCATGAGACATTGGGAATTGTCTTAGATCGTTGTATTGTTGAGAATAGCTGTCATTCGTATTTGATCATCCAACAATATTGCTGTTACTGTGTACAGTGCTCTCCTAGTTCACTCTGCATCAGTTCATGTAAGTCTTTTCAGAAACTATTTCTGAAGCTATCTTGCTTGGCATTTCTTATAGCACAGTAATATTCCATCACAATCATATACCACAGCCTGTTCAGCCATTCCCCAATTGATGGTCATCCCCTCAGTTTCCAATTCTTAGCCACTACAAAAAGAGCTGCTATAAATATTTTTGCACATGTAGGTCCTTTCCCCTTTTTTATGATCTTTTGGGGATACAAACCTAGTAGTGATATTGCTGGGTCAAAGGTTATGCAGTTTTTCAGCCCTTTGGGCATAGTTCCAAAATGCTTTCCAGAATGGTTGGATCAGTTCACAACTCCAGCAACAGACCATTTGCAAATCTTGAGAGCAGTCCATCTCCACCTATCTCCAACTCATTAAGAAAAATGTTGCACCCTAATGCCCATCCAGGATGTGCCACCAGAGATCTGCTCTGTGGACATGGAGCCATTGCTGACTTCTCTTTGTGTTTTCCTTTTATCTCATTGCAAATTTACCTGTGTGCTCCTATCTTTCCCCCGTGGCTTCCCACAGCATCCTCTGGGAGCTTGGGGAGCCAAGACATTAGGTTAGACCCGTGTGATCTGTTGTGGATGAAGTGGGATGGGTTTCTGGTGACTGATCTTTTCTAGATATTTACTAGCCCTCTCTGGAATATTTCTTTCTGTACCAGGTCTATAATTTAATTAGTGTAGGAACCCTTAGAAACAAAATCTCCTCTGGTAATGCAGGTCAACACTGGGGCACCAGGAGGTTAAGTGCCTTGTCCAGGGCCATCTAGTAAGTTTGTGCTTCAGGAGGAATTTTAACCCAGGTTAAAAATTCTTCCTAATTTGGAGGCCAGCTTTCTAACCATTGTTCCTTACTGCCATGTAGAATTTTGCCAGGAGTTCAACTGAATTCAATTCAGCAAACATTTATTAGGTACCTAATCTATGCAAGACAGTGAATTAGATTTTGGAGATAAATAGAAAAAGATGAAAAAAATTTCTGCCTTCTCAGTAGAATCTACTGAGGGGATGTAAAATGTACAAAGATAAGTAAACATGGTGATTTAGGGAGTGAGAGAGAACCATGAACTTGGAGTAGGCAGAGATCTGGAAAGGTTTCCCGGCAGCCTTAAGAGGTTCTTTTTAACTCTGGAGAGAAGGATTTCAGGGGATTTGCTGGGCTTGGAACCCAAATTGCAAGGGGCTAAGAAGTAGGTGGGAGGATAGGAAGTAGAGACAATGAATACAAGTGTGGATGGCCATTTCTGGGAGTTTGGCTGTGAAATGAAGCTGAGATATAGGGCAATAGTTTGAGGGAAGAGCAGAGTCAGGGGAATAGTTTGTTTGGTTTTTTTTGTATTTTAATGATCAAGGATATTTATAGGCAGTAGGGAAGAGAGAGACAGAGACAGAAACAGACAGAGAAGGACAGAGACAGAGATAGACAGAGAGACAGAGAGAGAGACAGACACAGACACAGAAAGAGACAGAGAGACACACACACAGAAATAAAAAAGAGACAGAAAAGGAGACAGGGAGAGGGAGAGGAGAGAGAGAGAGAGAATGAATGATTGAAGTGGTCACTCTACTCCTGGAGGGGTTGGCCCTGGACAGAGGGAGAGCCACATCTTCATTAGAGATAGGAAGAAAGGAAGCAAGAATAGGAGGGGTGTTAAGGATCTTTGAAGTATGAGGGAATGCTGGGAAAGGGAGATCACAAAGGATGTCCTGGAGGGGATGAGGGTAGTGAAAGTGGCTTAAGGAGAGAAGAGAAAGTTGGCAGAGCCCATCAGGGGATTCTAAAAGGAGTAAAGGAGGCAGCAGAGAAAGGTCAGAGGAGCTCAGAAGAGGTTTCCCTGCACGCAGTTCACGTGCACCCAGGGCATGGCTCATGTGATTCCCCAGTAGTGTGTAAGTCAACAGATGGAGGGGTTAACCCAGGACTGGGGCTGGACAAGGGTGAATGGTCATAGGTCAAGGGGGTAGGAGATTCAGACATACAGGGCACCAGGCGTTTGAACTGGTTAACTCTAGAGTTCAGAGGTTGAGGGAGGAAAGTGGGGCCAGAGCAGGGGTGAGGGATGGGAGGGAGCAGCGAGGCTGAAGGTTCACTGCAGGACAAGAAAGGGAAGGAGATCAGGCTGGGATCAGACTAAGAGTTTCTGAGTTTAGTTTCACAGAGGCAGCACTGTTCTGGCTGATGGCAAGGTCCCAGGTGTGACTGCACCTGAGGGAGGATGTAATGAGGTCCCTGAGTTTGAGGGCAGCATTTGGTCTTGAAGGAGGAAGACTGGGAGCCAGGGACTGAGCTACCAGAGGAAGGAGGGAAGGAATTTGCTATTTTTAGCACCTACTTAATGCAGTGACAGGTGTGAAGTGCTTTACAAACTATTTCATTTGATTGCCACAACAACCTTGGGAGGTGGGTACAGTGATTATCCCATTTTACAGATGAGAAAACTGAGGACAGACAGAGATAGATAGATAGTTAGAAAGATTGAAATGGATATAAAAACTAAACAGAATAGAATCAAAGCCCCCAAACTAGGTCTTTGCCAGGGGTTCCTCTTATTACTCTTATTCTGGTGTGTTTGGGCCAGGCTTCTCATTTCACCATTAAGCCTACAGAGCTGGGGTGGGAGGTGAGGGGGCGTGATGCAAAGCCTACCTTTAGAAATATGCCCCAAAGACACACTTTTCCTTTCCTCTTGGACAAAGGCATGGGTGAGATGAAGGCTTCAGTTGTCCCTTATTGGATTCAGAGCATAGTTGTCAGTGATTGTTCCCTTGACTGTCCTGTGGGGAGATATTTGAGGCAGGGGCAGCCAACAGCAGACCTTTCTCCCCTGACTGCAGTCTCTGGCTCACAGGGACCACAAAGAGTATCAACAAGTGGCTTGGCTGGCCAAGTCTTCTTTCTGACTCAGAAATTGCTCCCAGGTTTCCACAGAGGAGAGATGAGCCTAGCACCCTACCCTTCTAGACTATGCTCCTGGGGGTCTGAGAGGCTTCCAGGGAATCCAGAGGTTGGATGCCATCCTATTCAATTCAGCAAATTCACTCCCCCAAAATCACTTCAAACACACTTATCCAAGGCCTTCTCTGTACAAGGGACTGTGGGGGACTGATCCTTACCCCACCCTACAAAGACAATTTTCCTCTTCCCTCCTCCCTCCCCTGATCAATCATAGGCAGTTAGTGGATCCAAGCCCCACCTGTGCTGCCTCATTAGCTGTACAACCTAGGGGTAATTATTTCTCCTCCCTGAGTTTTAGTTTATTTATCTTTAAAGCTGAGATAGTCATTCTTGCCCTTTTAAATTCCCAGGATTGCTGCACAGAGGGCTGCACGGGGTGTTCCCTGATCAAGATAAAATCACAGAGAGGTGCATCTCTCTTGGATCATGTGGCCATGCCCACCTCCCTCCCCCTACAGGTCTGCCTCCCAGAGAGCACTGAGGACATCGACCAAGGGTCCATTTGGGAAGGTGTTCAGTCAAGGTGGCTGCTCAGCACAGAACAGACTGGGAAACACAAAAGACCAGTGGAGTCTGAGAAGTCTAAGCATCTGGTCACTCTCAGGGCTGGCTGTCACTTGTTTGTTGGGCTCACTGTGTTTGAAGCCTCTGCTTGATGTCAATGTCATGGTACCATTGATATTGTTACTTTCACCATCACCACCATCTTCATCTCCATCACCACCATCATCATTGTCTTCATCACCATCATCTTCATCACAATCACCACCATCTTCATCATCATCATCATAACCGCTACCACCATCTTCATCACTGTCGCCATCGTCATCATCATCACAACCACCACCACCATTATCATCATTGTCTTCAACATCACCATTATTAGTCTCCATCGTCACCATCTTCATCATCATTATCACCACCACCATCATCACCATCTTCATCACCATCTTTAGCGTCATCACAACCATCACCATCTTCATCCCCATCATCATCCTCATCATTGCTATCTTTGTCATCATTACTAACGTCCCTCATGTCTGGAATATATTCCCTCTCTACCTCCGCTCAGAATTCCAAGTTTTATCCAAAGCTTAGGGCAGCCTTTTACATGAGGCCTTTTTTGAGCCCCCCAAGGGGTTAGTGCCTTCCCACCTCCTGAAATATCCTATATTTATGCATATTTTGTATATTTGTATTTATGTACACATGTCTCTCCTGGTAGAATGAATGTGAGCTCCCTGACCGCAGGTAGTATTGGACTTTTGTCTTTGTACCCTTGGTGCCCAATATATCACCTGGAACAAAGTAGGTCCTTAATCAGTCCTCATGGGTTAATGATTGACAGCTTCATGGAGATACATATGAACACATACTGAGAGTTTATAGAGAAGGACCCTGGGTTTGAATTTCAACTCTGCTACCGACTTGCTATATAACTGTGTTCAAATCCCCTTTTCTTTTGACCTCAGTTTCTCATTTGTAAAGTTAAAGGGGTGGCTGAAGTTGAGCTAAGTTCAGTAAGAATTCTTTTGTCCAGGACTGTGAACGAGCCCCTGCGCTTCATGCCAGGGGAGATGCAAAGGCAGAAGGAGGTGATCTCTTTCCTAGCTGCAGGTTCTCAGTCTGGCAAGGAGAGGCCCAGCTGGGTTTGATGCAGATTCATCATTCAATGGGCAGCCATTAAGCACCTTGGTGCACACAGGGTCTGTGTTTTGTGCTCGGAATACCAAGGTTGGGCTAACTCAGATCCTGTCTCAAGACTTTCACAGTGTGTATGTTTGTGGGGGGATGGGGGACTAGAATATATAGATAAGTAAGTGTGGTGTAAGGCAGAATGTGATGAAGACAGACCCTACCAGGGGTGGGGAACTCTGGCCTTGAGGACACATGTGGCCCTGTAGGTCCTTAGGTGTGGCCTTTTGACTGAATCCAAGTTTTACTGTGTACAGTGTAAAGAGATGAAATTTCCTTCCTCTGAGGGACCAGGCCAGGTTTCCTAGAGGGCTTGTTCTCTGAGAGCAGAAGGAAGGGAGAGCCTGAGAAGGAGGTGGGCTGACTCTGAGGACACTGTAGGGATGGAACACAAATGGGAGATCCAGAATGTTAATAGGGAATAGAGGCTCATTCAGTCTCAATGGAAAGTCAGGGGAGTCAATTAGATGTCTGGGGAGAGAAGGCCACAAGCAAGAGTGGGCAGCATGGTGGCTCTGGCCACCCTTGACTTTCATTCCTTAACTTTAGAAATGTATATTTCCCCCCCTTACTTTCTGAATTCCGGCTGCCATGGGTCCAGATCAGCTCCCTGAGGCTCACCTGCTTTCATGGCAAATGCGACATGGTATCCCAGGCACCTAGGGTTTGATCTGGAGGGATGTGCAGAGTGGTGAGGGGAGGAGAGCATTGGTGAGAGCAGAGGGAGGAATGTCTAGGATCCTTCTTTATGCTTCCAGAGAGAACAAGGAGAGAGTGCAATTTGTACAGATGCCTGCTCTGAGAGGGAAAGAGAAACGGAAGAGGAGTTGTTCATAACCTTATGTGGAATGAAAAGAGACAGGAGGAAGAATACTGTAGGGATGGGGAAACTGAGGCTCAGAGAGCACTGCCTTTGAACACAGGATGTTAGCACTACAATAGAACTTGGCATATAGAATGTTAGAAAAGAAGGCTAAATTTTAGAGATTCAGAAGACCTTATTCTGCAGATCATGGAATGGCAGGGCAGAGAGGATCTTTAGAACAGAGAATGCCATCCTGGGAGGGGACTTAGAACATGAAATGTGGGGGGTGGAAAGGGTCTTGGAATATAGAATGGAGAATTTTAGAACTAGGTTTTTGGAATGTAATATTGCAGCCCAGAGGGACCTTAGGGGTTATCTAGTCTATTCCTACCTCTACCTTCCCCCAATTTCATAGATGAGGAAACAGGCTCAGAGAATTGACTTCCCCTAAAGTGCCATGGTAAGTTAGCAGAGCTGAGTGGAACTCACTTCCCTTGACTTCTGGCAAGTAGCGCTAAGCCATCTTTGATCCTGGAGTAAAATCGGATTCACTGTCTTTTGGGTTTGCCTGGAATGTAATCGTCATTATAGATATCCCAGGGGAGTGATTCTTGCTGGGAACATGGTCTCCTTTCTCGGAATTCAGAGGGAATCTTTCTGGTCCTCCTAGAGCTCTGCCCAGGATGGTGTCAATTCCTGTCCTCCTCTGGTGTCTTACACATTAATGGTGGCAACACAGGCTAGGAGAGCTGAAGCCTTGTCCTGCTGCCATCAGCTAAGTGCCTTTGGCCAAGTCACTTCCCCTTCCCTGACCATCCATTCCCTTGTTTCTAAAATTGGGATGGATTAATGAAGGGATTTGTGACAAAGATTGTTGAAGGAGTTGGATCTTTTGTTGTTGTTGTTGTTTGGAGGGCAGTTGGGGTTAAGTGACTTGCCCAAAGTCACACGGCTAGTAAATGTGTTAAGTGTCTGAGGATGGATTTGAACTTAGGTCCTCCTGACTCCAGGGCCAGTGCTCTATTCACTGTGCCACCTAGCCGCCCCAAGCTGGCATTTTTATCCTGGAGAAGATAACGTGGTTGGGGGTGGGGAGGGTGAGGCATGAGAGCTGTCCATGCACCTGAAGGGCTGTGATGTGGAGGAGAGATCAACTCTGCCCTGCTTGGTCCTAAAGGGAAGTGCTGAGAGTGCTGGGTTGAAGATTCCAACAAGGGGATTTTGGTTCAATAGAAGGAAAAACTTCCTAACTGAGAGATTTCCCAAAGGAACAGGCGATGCTTCAGGAATGGGTAGACTTCCTCATCCTTGGGAGTCTTCAAACTGGTTGGATGACCACTTGTTGGGAATGTTGTGGAAGGAACTTCTGCTCAAGGAGGCTCACAGGAGCTTGGGTTTAGAGAAGGACCTCAAAGGCCATCTGATACAAGTCCCTCATTGTATGGATGAGGGAACTGAGGCTTAGTGGGATGAATTGCCTACTGGGAAGTCACAGAGATAGTAAGTGGCAGAGGCAGGACCAAGCACTCCAAAGACACTGGGCCACTTTGGTATCCTAGGAATTGGAACAAATGCCATTAGATTCTCTTCTCCTTTTGAGATGCTACAATTCAGGGATAGTTGTAGGGCATACCTGATACTGCTGTTGGGCAGAAACACTGTACATCGAGGGGCAATGACCACCGTTGTCATTGTTGGCCTTCTCTAAGAAAGTCTCTGAACTGAAGTTCTCTTTCTACTTCTCTATTGCATCCTACCATCATGCAAGGCCAGCTTGAGCCCTCCCTTCCCTCCTTTCTAAGAATCTTCCCTGAGCAGCCCATCCCATCCCTT
>CM053581.1:395337824-395367340 GCA_028627135.1 Pseudochirops cupreus | reverse complement strand
CCTCTCACCAGGAAATAGTGATGAGGTTGGAAGCCACATTGCAAAGGTCTGTAAATCTGCTGAGTTGGAAATTTTCTCCCTGAGATCTATGGTTCATGGACCTTTGGGAAACTGCCTCACTCAATTCACATCGTTAGCTCATGTATATCTTAATATTTTAGAGAGTTGTTGTGACCAAGTATCACAAGTTCAGGATGTATCAGGAATCAGACTTGAACTCAGATCTTACTGACTCCAAGATCAGCCCTCTCTCCTCCTATTCCGTGTCACCTGATACCAAATGCTTCTACCTTTACCTGTCCATGGTGGGTGTTCTCCCAGGGTTGTGCCTAGAATCCAGTGGTAATGAACATGAAGAGGTTTTTTTTGGTCAATAAGTGAAGAGTCATGAAGGTGTGAGTTGTGATAATTATGGGTGTTCATTTTTAACAACCTCATCTACCTTGGGAGTCTAGTGGAAAGGGGCTGGATTTAGAGTCAGAGGACCTGGATTCTGGCTCTATCACTGACTATTTGTGTGACATTGGATCAGTTATGGCTCTTTTCTGGGCCTGGCTTTCCTCCTTCTAAAACCAGGGGGTTGGATTTTGGTTTCTGATAGCATGGACTCTGCTTCAGATTCCTGAGAGCCTCTCATAAGGGGTCAGGCTACCATGGTTGTGGGATGGAGAGTGATGGTGGATGTTTCTCTGTAATCTGGTTCTAGACTACTCTCTAGCAGTTTGGGAAGGGAGTGGGCAGTTTTTTCATGACAATGAAGATACAGGCAATCCCATGGCGATTCTTTGGGTGAGCTCATCCCACATGGGAGTGAGAGTTTATAGAAGAGCTGTGAGGAGCCCTGACCATGGTCCTGATCCTCTCTCCAGCCCTTACCCTGTGCCACACACTGAACTAGGAGCTGAGGGTACAAACACAGTGAAAGGAACACGCTCTGCTCCCATGGACCTGACACCTTCGTGAGACATGCCTTGATTGTGACTACTCAAGTTTGTTGTCACTGGGCCCTGACACAAAAGGAAATATGCCCCTTCTAGCTCTCACTCCTATGACATATGACCCTCAGTGGCTTCCTGCTACTGAGTAAGTACAGTACAATCTTCGGACCCTCCCCTTCCTGGCTCTGGCCTGATCAACCTCTTAACTTACTCAAACTCTTCCTCATAATACATGCTGGAGGTCCTATCTGCGCTCCTCTCTTTGCCATCCCCTGCTCATCTCTACTCCTCCAGGTTCCATGTCTTTGCTTGCCTCATGTCCTGAGTCTAGAACAGCTTCCGCTTTCTCTCCTCCTCCCTGGATCCTTTCTTCCAAGGTCCATCCACCTCAAAAGTCTCTTGCTGCATGTGGCTTTCTTTGGCTTCCCAGGTGGAAGCATGTGCCTCCTCTGATTCTCCTAGCATGGTGCCCACATCCCTCTCCTCTTCTCTTCCTCCTTTTTCTTGGGCCATCGATATTTTCATACTTGCCTTTCCTTCACTAGACTATATGCTTCTAGAGGACAGGGCAGCCAGTCTGTTAGAATAGAAAGAAAACGGCTTTGGAATCTAAAGATCTGTTTTCAATTCCAAGCTCTGTTGTTCACCACCCATGTGAGCTTTGGCATGTTGCATCTTCTCTCTGGGCCTCAGCCTTCCCATCTGTAAAATGAGAGTATGGAACTAGATGGTTCCCAAGACCCCTTCCAATTGTCAGCCTCTCAGCCTAGGCTGAGCTGTGCCATTTCTACTTTTTTATTCCCAGTTCCAAGCACAAAGCCTTACCACATAGAAGGCACCTGCACAGATTTCTCTGTGAAGTGACTCATTAGCTGCTCCTGAGGCTTAATAAGTGACTGATGGCTAGGCTGGGGTCTTGCTCCCTGAGGGATCCAAGTGCCTTTACAAGGGGAAAGCATCCTCTTATTCCACTGAGGTCCCACTGAACAGCAGCTGTCACCCCGGACTGCAGGCTGAAGCAATCAGGGCAACTAATTATCACTAATTGTAAGATAGTTTCTGGCTTGCTGCTAATACATTTAGACTTGGTAATCAAATCAAACTCTTCTACCTTGCAATGATGCTTCCAAATAAACATTTCTGCCAGGTGGGGGAAACACTAGCACTGCCCAGTTTTGTTCCTGCTTTGTGTAGCCGCTGTCTGGAGAGTTTACTAGGTCTGCCCTTTATTTCTCAGTAGGGGCAAAGCTGCAGGAAAAATGTGCATTGGTGGGATAGATGGCTCCGTGGGTGGGAGTGGCCGTAGTAATCCTACCTTTGATGTCTTATGTTACTGACATCTCCTTTCTGGGTGGGTTTTCCTTTCCTCTGGAAGGGAAAGACTACTTTTAGCTTTGAGTCTGAATTCATACTCTGCCTCTGTGTGACTTTGGGCAAGTCACTGACCTTCTCCAGGACTCAGTTTCTCCATCCATAAAAGATGATTGAATTAAATGATCTCTAAAGTTCTTTCCAATGCTAACTTTTAGGGTTCCTTCTAGGATTGTCATTTGCTTTTCTAAGATTCTCCTAATTCTGTCATTCTGTGTTCCAATGTCCCTCCTAGCCCTAATGTTTCCTATTCTAAAACTCTGCCATCTCTGACATCTCCTGTTCTAAGACTCCTCCTAGTTCTGACATTCCCTGTTCTGAGGCTTCTCCCAGCTCTGACACTCCCCGTTCTAAGGTTCCTCCCATCTCTAAACTTCTACAATAGTACTAAAACTAACTGTGTGTTTGCAGATTTTTGTCTGCACTTCATTTGCCCCTGGAAGTTCTCATGTGTTGCCAGTATCGTGAGTGGATCCTGAGCCTGTCATATTGTTACTGGAACAGTTCCTCCCAAGCCTAATGATGAAAAGCTTTGAATGCCACTAGCTAGTGGTTTAGGAACGTATGGCCAAGGCACTTGATCCAAGGGACCTGCAGAAGCTTGGGGTGAGGCTCCCTCTAGCTCTAGTTCACTGGCAGTGTGTGATCCTAATAAGCATCTCCTGCTTCTAAGAAAGAAAGGAATAACAGGCTATCAAACAAGGCCATTGATTTTAACTAATTTCAGACCTTGCATGTTTCTAGCAATTATTTATAACAAGGTTTATGAAGGGCATTTAAAATTAATTGTGATTTTTATCAGGAAATCAATGCTTCCCTCTTCCTAAAAAAAGTAGCTCATTAGGCTAGAGTGTGTGCACAGGAGTGACCCAGGGTCTGCTGGTGGGAGGGAGGTGTTTGGGGCCTTGGGAGACCTAGCGGAGGGAGGGAGATCCCTAAACTGTGACAAGGAGATCAAAGCAGGCAGGATGGCATGACCAAAGCTGGGAGCCAAACACAGTCAAATTGGATTCCAGATGTGTGTGAAGGAAAAAAATCTCTGCAACATAAAAAATGGAAAATAGAGCAGTTGCCATTGAACTTTTCAAGAGCTAATTAAAACCAAAGTTTGCCTGCATCAGCACAACAATCTAGGAAATAGAGCAATGCTCTCCTCATTTGGAAGAGGAGCTCACTGAAAGGAGGGCGGGGGCTGAACTCAGGCATTTTGTGTGGAAAGGACAGAACTTTGAAGAGCTGAAAGGGACTTTAGAGCCTTGAACCAAAAACACCAGAGCTGTGAAGAACCCTAGAAGTAGGAGGGAATCTGACAACAGGGAATGTCAGAACTGCAAGGGGCATTAGAATAAAGGTCAGAAGTGGAAGATATCTTAGCACTGAGGCTGTCAGAGCTGAGAGGGATCTTAGAACCCAAACTAGTCCAAGTCATTTTTGAAATGAGACAAATGGAGCCTGGGGATATGGAGTTACATGGTCTGGGGCATGGGGGGTGTTCAGGGAACACTAGCACCTTTGGTGTGAAGGCTGGCAGAGCAGTTTTCAGGGCTGCTCAAACACCTTTGGTGTCCACCTGGCATTTAACTCTCACCTGTGGCTCAAAGAAACTAGAGCATGTGCACTGACCATACCCCAGTAGATCGTATTACAAGCAGGCTAAACCAGGTTGAGGGTAACCGATGGGCCTCCAAACTGCCAATGAGTTAGGAGGTTGTCTATCTCAAGCTTGTGAAGACTTCTCAGGCAGAATGGGTGGATGAGAACAGTTTGTACCAATGGCCATGAAGGCTACTGAAGCTGGCACTGTGGAATGCTTAGAGATTGGTCAGACATGGAAGATGCCAAGGTCATCCACTGCATCCTGGGCCATTGCCAGTCATGCAGACCTTTGTCTTGCCACTGGACTAAAATGACTCAGAAGAGAGAATGAAGTTGATAACTTTGTGTGACTCTGCCTCACCTAAGTCTGCTTGAGGCACAAGTCAAGATATTACCCCATGATTTCATTTGTTCTCTTCAAAAATGAAGGGCAAACAACATGAGCCGGGTCACACAGGAAGTTCAGTTCAGCACTTAGACTAGAACCTTGGTCTCCTGGTTTTTAGCCCATGGATTTTTCCTCCATATTTTGCTTTATTATGATAGATAACTTTAACTTTGTTTGAAGGCAAGTAATTGTTTTTTTTCACAATTAATGTTATTGTGGCAGTAACTATGGGGCAGTTGCTGATGTCTTCAAGTAGCCTGGGATTAATGACAAAGTGAAATTTAATTGGGGTAAATGTAAAGTCTTACACTCAGGCTTGAACAATCAAGGGTCCAAGGTCATATCAGGGGAAGCATGGCAAGACAATAGTCTATGTGAATGAGATCTTTAGGTTTTAGTCAGCTGGGAGCTCCATGGGAATAGACAGTGTCATGGTAGCAAAAGAGCCAGTGGGGCTTGAAAGCTGCAAGGAATCCTGTTTCAATGTTGCAAATGGAAGTGATGGTTTCCTTCCCTCTGGCCTGGTCAGATAACTAGGTGGGCTTTGTTCTGAGTGCCACATGCAAGAAAGATGTTAGGAATGTTAAACAGTTGGGGTACTGGGTAGGGGGGCGGCTAGGACGGTGAAAGGCTTGGACAGTTGGCCATGTGAGGATCTATGGAGGAAACTAGGAATTGTAGATTGGAGAAAAATAGGCTTAAAGGCAATGCTGTCCCTGTCTTCATGTATCAGAGTGGTTGCCTGTAGAAGAGAAATTAGACTTGTTTTTCTTGACCTCAGAGCAAATAATAGGAAGAATGAAGAGGAAATACTGGGAGGTAGATGCTAAGTCAGAGTGAGGAAGACATTGCTAATAAGTGGAGTTGTCCAACAAAGGAGGAAGTGAGGTCCATGCCATTTAAGGTCTTTGAGCAGGTGCTACATGAACACTTGAATATGTTGTTGTACAGGATTTCTGTTCAGCTCCGGGTTTGAATCTCTCTGAGATTCTTGGGGCTTAGGATGCCAGTGGTGTGGGCATCAGGCAGAGAAGCTCCTTCCCTCATTGCTGGCCTTCCAGAAGTGAGAAATTAAGATCAGAGGGGAACATGACAACTAGTGGTTTTAAAATAATCTATGCTGACATCTCATTTTAAATAATGTTTGCTGACAACTAGTGGTCTTCAATAAGTGTTGGGTTGAATTGTTACAAATGAGACTGAAAATACCCAGGGTTTTTCATCTCTGTGGGAAGATTCTGGAGATTGGGATCAACTTCCAGCTTTGTGACTGTCCCTGTGATCTTGAACAAGTCTCTTCCCCTTTCTTGGCCTCAGTTTCCCCCTGCATAAAATGCCGGATTGTACTAGATGTGTTCTATGATTCTCTCCAAGCCATTGCTTCTGGTTTGCCTCCATGAATTTCTTTCATTAAACAAGTTAAATTTTGTTTGGGAATCCTTGTGGTCTCTGCAGGTACCTGTGCATGGGATAACTTCCGACCAAGTAAGGGGAGTGTAATGGTGTTAACTGAAACAAATTAACTGGCCTCTGTACCATCATCATACAATCCCTGTCTTATTAAATCTAAGTGATGTTCATGTCTGGAAGATCTGATTTAAACTGCTAACCCAGCATGAGTGGAACAATGCCCATTGTTCAAATGAGCAACCTCTCCCCTTCACTTTCTGATTAGATTTGACATACATTGTACAGAGCAGTGCGCATCTGGCAAGGCCAAGTAGGGTTAAAGCACAGAGCACAATGCAAGCAGATGCAGTGAGCTGCTCCTCTCCATTGATACAAGAACCTTGAGCAGTGAAGCAACAGGTGATGTAGGAATCATGTCTTGGTATGTGCCCAGGGGTTGGCTATGTGCAGAAGGGCAGGTGCATAGTCACAATTTGGGCATGCATTTGTGGACACTTCTAACCATTACATCTAGGTCCAATCCCCTGCCCCTTCATGTAACAGGCAGAACTGAGGCCCAGAGAAAGGATGTGACTTAAGATGTGGTATCAGATTCAAAGCAGAAAGGGGCCTCAGAAGTCACTGAGACAGACCCTTCATTTTCATCGGAGGATGATGAGGTTCAGTGTGTATAAACAATTCACTTAAGGTATCACAGGTGGCAAATGGTATAGTTGGGTTTTGAATCCAGTCATCTGATTCCAAATTTAGCTCTCGCTCTCAATGCACCCCCTCGATCCCAAGTCCCACAGTTGGTGAGTATCATAGCCAGTTCTTTCAACATCAAGGTTGGTTTCTTTCTACTCTCACACTTTTAAGAAGGATCACTTTTTCCCGAAAAGGAGTGTTGAGCTATGTTCTGTCTCTAGTCCCTGGAATACAGAGCTGGAAAGGTCCTTGTAGATGGTCCAGTGCTGATGGTCTAGCCTTTTGGAGCACAGAGACTGCTTTTTAATAGAACAAACTTTCATAGATCACTATAAACTATGATTGTTTGTTCTCTCAAAATCCATCAAGTGAGACAACCCATGCTGACAAAAGTGGCAATGAATTCTGAAAGATTTTAAATGCATTTGTATTTTTAAAAGACAAGTATCTCTATCCATTGGAAAACTAGCCATGCATCTACATATGAAAGAGTGTATTTGTTCAGCCTGAAGATGGCATGCTTGCTTTTTTTGTTACCCAGAGGCACAAAGCATATTTTGTGGGCACTAAAGATCAACATGGCAATGCTTGGGGGACACATGGATTAGAGGATGCCTCAGACCATACTGTTTGGGAAACACTGATGTAAGCCAAGACTTTTACTTTACAAATGGGAAGACTGAGGCCCCCAGTGTGTCAGAGACATGCCCAAGTTTCGGTGAATGGCTAGTCCCTGTCCACTTGTTTCTGTGCTCAAGCCTTGAGAAGTCAGAGACAACCTTCCAGGCCAAGCTCAGGTGTCCTCTCCCTCTGGAAGCCCTCCTACCTCATGCTTCATCAGAAAATGATCTCTGCCTCTTCTTGTTTCTTTGAGCACCTTATATGAGGGTCCCTTTTGCCTCTGACATTCTGTCTTGTACTCTGCTTTTTCATGTACATGTTGTATCTGCCTAGTTAAAGGGTGAGTTTCTTGAAGGAAGTATCTGTGTTGTCTTTCATCTTTGTACCCTCAGTGCCTAGCATAGTGTGCACAGTACATAGTGAGTGTTTAGTGTGTGTTGAATAAACAAATTAGCCAGCTAATCTCTTTCCTAGCCAGAAAGTATAGACAAGAATTCAAATGGCCCAGGAAGAAAATCTTGGTTAGCTGGAAAATATGAACATCAGTGAAGTGGTTTGCCAGCTTAACATCTCAATGCTGATTGGGAGGTGCATAGGTTGTCAGCATGAGGAGGGACATTAGAGATTTTATAGCCCTTCTCTTTTTCATTGCAGTGTGGATACTGAGGCCCAGAGAGATGACGTGATTTGCCCAATGTTAGCCATCAATTAATGCTTCTGCCAGTATTAGAACTGAGGTCCCTTGAATATTAGCCCAGTTTTGTTTTACCTTCACAAGATAGTTCCTGTTTGTATATTGAGTCAACTGGTCACGTCCACATGGGAGAGCACAAAACCAGCAATGAAATCATACATTATAACATGGAACTTTCTCTCGCAAATGTCTCTCCCAGGAGAGTTGAATTATTCAAGGAGTGAGCCCATTAATGAGTGTATGAATAGGGGAGCAAAGTTCTAGACCATGGGAAACAAGGAAAGAGGTGGGTTTGAAGAAACAGAAGTGAGTACACAGGGAGGGTAGGGGTTGGGTTTGAGAGGTGCTGAAATGGGGAGTTCAGGCTTTAGAGCTAGGAGGAAACTTGGCAATTATCCTGTCCTGCCTTTTTCATCTTATAAGTATGGAAACTAAGGTCCAGTTACTGCTGTCTGGGGTTGCACAAGGTGGTGAGGAGCAGAGCCAGGGTCAAACTCATTTCCTGACTTCAAATCCAATGGAATGGGAGACAGGGAACCTAGATTCTGATCTCGGCTCTCGAATAATTTTACTGGTCAAGTAGAATGATGCCAAGTCTGGTCACTTTATTTTTCTAGTCCTCAGTTTCTCTGTGTGTAAAATAAGAAGCTCGGACAAGAGGCTCCAGACATCCATTCTCCCTGAAGCTCCAGGTCTTCATTTCTTGGACTGTAGAGAAGATCTGCCAGAGGATCAGGCATCAAGATGTGTGTCCCCCTATTTTTCACCTTGCAAATTCCTGCTGCTTGGTACTGGCCACCCCCAGCCCTGGAATGTGCTCCCTCCTAGCAGCATCCCTTTCTTTCTTAAAGACTCAACTCAAGGACCACATTCTCCATGAAAGCTTCCCTGATACTCCCCCTCCCCCAAACCACCTTGCTTGGGGGTATATTTACTCAGTGTGTGCTTAGATATAAACCAGGTTTAGGGCTCTTCCCTGATAGGATGTTAGCTTCCTAAGAGCTAACTTTTCACCTTTATCTTTTGTATCCTACACCTAGGACAGTACCTGACACACAGTAGGTACTTAATCT
Source organism: Pseudochirops cupreus (assembly GCA_028627135.1). Taxonomy (NCBI): domain Eukaryota; kingdom Metazoa; phylum Chordata; class Mammalia; order Diprotodontia; family Pseudocheiridae; genus Pseudochirops; species Pseudochirops cupreus. Next base: position 395,358,562 of record CM053581.1, on the reverse strand, counting down.
ATGCTCGTTGTTTGTTTGTTTCATGTTAATGTTGCTTTGGCTTCTGTAGCTGGGGGAGAAGGGTCAGTGATGGCCCCAGCCAACAATACACTTCTGTCTCTTGGGGAGTCCTGAAACTGATGAACAGTGATACTTAGGTAACCAATCATATTTATATTCTTGGGATATGAAGATCAGGGAACCTTTTAAAGTGGCAGTGACTCCCATGCTATCATTGAATCTGCCACTCCAGGCTGCTATTGCCCTCCACAGAAGCTGCTTTCGTCCCTGGGCACAATCTTTTTGGAGATAGGGGTGGCCTTCATTCTGTGAGAGAGGAACCATGAGAAGATGCAGGCAGAAGCATGCTGGAATGTGAAGCCCTTAGTGGCAAAGACAACAAATCAGAGGAGAGGAAGCAGATAGAATTGCTACTGACATACAGCTCCTCTAAAACCTTAGTATTTCAGAGGTGGAAGAGACCTTGGGAAGCATCTCATCCAGCCCCTCTCATGTTACTGAGGTGGAAACTGAGGCCCATAGAGGGGACGTGCTTCCCTCCAGGTGACAGATAACAAGTTAAAAACTGGAATGGAAACATAGGTCTTCTGACTGCACATCCAGTGTACTTTCCTTGGTATTGATCCAGACAGATCTCTAGCATATCCCTGGAAAGAGGCTTCTCACACTCCTCTTAAATATCCCCAAGAACCAGAACCAAAAGCCATCAGCGCATGTCCCCATTTCTCTGCCATCTTAAAGTTCACAAAATGCTTTCCTCACAAGAGTCTTGTGAGACTTGGAGTGCAAGTTTTACTGTCCCATTTCACAGATGCCTCAATTGAAGCTCATACAGCTCATAAGAGTTGTAGCAGGGACTTGAACCCTGTCCTTTTTTTGATTCTGAGTGGGTGCTCTCTCCTATGTGCTCTGGTAGAAGGTAAACTCCTAGAGGACAGTGACTAGGTTACTTTTGCCTAGCACGGAGTCTGGCACAAAGTAGTGGTGAATAAATGATTTATAGTTAATCAATGACATTGATACCACTCATTGTGATCTTGTCACGAGTCAGCTTCTAGAACTGGTAGACAACTCTGCTTTACCTCATCCATATCTAGAGCCCCAGGTCTGCCTCCTATCCTTCCTCAGAAACAATCCAGCTTTGAATTGTTCCTGTAGAATGAAGTAACCAGGAGATAATTCCTGCCCTTAATTCCACAGAGAGACAATGCTCCCAATTTCCAGAGTACTTTAACATTTACCAAAGCCTTCCTTTGTAAAGGCTTGTGGGGATTCTGGATTGGAGAGTTGCCCAGTTCTGAGACCTAAAAGTTTCTGAAGAGAGAAAAAAGATGAGCCTCAAATACTGTTCATACAGTTCTGTGTATTCAAAACAAGTCTCTGAGCCTCAATTTCCTTGTCTTTAAAGTGGAAATAATGATACCCACAACATATGCCTCACAGGGTTGTTATGAAGCTCCAGATGAGTAAAACATTTTATACATTTGAGAGCACCATAGAAATGTCAGTTGTAATTCACTCCAAAATTCCCACCTGTAAGCTTCAGTTTCCTACACTGTGAGATGGAACCCTAACCTTGCCTGCCTCCTGTGCTATGGTGAGCAGAGAACTTCACCAGCCTTGAAGAGTTGTATAAATGGGAGTGGTTGCTGTCACCATCATTATGGGAGGCACTCCCTGGAAACTCTCAAGTGCTCCCCCTTAGGAAGCTTTGCCTCTTTTACCTCCTGGTGACAGCTGGGGACAGCTTCAGAGCGCTGATAAAACCTTTCCGTGGGGGATGACTCCTGGTACCACAGAAGCACTTAAGTGGGGCACAGCTCCCGGGTGCTGCAGAAGCCTGTCTGTGGGAAACAGCTCCCAGTACTACACAAGCACTTTGGTGGGGGACAGCTCCCGGGTGCTGAAGGAGCATGACAGATTAGACAGCGCTGTTGCTTAGATTGTTGAAGTGATGTCCTCTGCTTGCTGTGTCTGCTGCCTATCTGTGAAGCAAAACCAATTCCTTTTCATGTGGCTTCCCAATTGTTGCTCTCTTGAGGGCTGGGGTTTATTTTTACTTTTTTAATCTTAAAAAGAGAGAAAAAAAAGTGATGTTCTAGTTGTCATTCACATTGCTGATGGTGAAGAGGTAGATATCAGTGCATCAAAGGGGGCCTGTGCGAGGATGGTCCAAGAAGCATCTAGGCAGTTCTTGGAATGGTCTGGTTGATTAGAGCACCGGACATTTCCTGCCTCCATGTTTCTGCAAAAGTAGTCCCCCAGTGGTCCAGGCCCTCTGTTTTAGCTTCATGTCTCGCATATGGCACAATCCAGCTGCCAAACCACTCCAAGGCCTTTCTTGATCCTTTTGGCTGTGAGAACGTCCTCCCTCTGAGATTACTTTTTAAAAATTACTTTTTGTCTCGTCTTACTGTGTACTTGTCATAGGCCCCAGGGGAATGTAAACTCTCAAAGACAGAGATTGTTGTGATGTTGTCTCTCTGACCCCAGGGTCGAGACCGATGCCTGGCACATAGTAGGTGCTTCATAGATCCTTGATGAATTGAATAAAGTGACCACTATGAGATGAGAATGAATTGGTCCCTCTGTTCTTCATTTTTGTCCACAAGCATCAATAATCACTTATTCAGCAATCTACTATGTGCTGGGGGTACAAAGAAAGGCAAAAGCAGTCTCTGGTCCCAAGGACTGCATATCCTTATCGGGGAGACAGCATGTATGTAGTGAGGCACATACAAGACATGCACAGAACATCTGGAAGGACATCTCAGAGGGGAGGCACTGGGGGCTAGGAGTGGGGTAGGCCTCCCAGAGGAGTTGGGATTTGAGTTGAGTCTTGAATGTAGACACATTTGGGCACATGTTTTCTCTTGCCTATGACTTTTTTTTCTCCCAGACTTATCTTTTTCTGACTTCCTACTTCCATTCATCTCCCCACTTCCCCAGGCTTGTAATTGAAGACTATCCCTCCTTGTCTTCCATTATATCATCCCCCGCATTCCATTAGCTAGTAAGTCCTGTCCTTTCTGCCTCACTGCTTTTGGCAACTAGATCCTCTTCTACACTCTCACTGCAAGCACCTTTAGGTGGACTCTCATCTCTGCCTATACTAATTTGTCTCCCTGCCCCCATACTCCCCCCGTCTCCCATTTTATACATGCTGCCAAATTAATTCTCCTAATATACAGACACTAAGATATTTCTTCCCCTGGTTAGAACCATTTAGCACCACTCTGTTGTCCGAAGAATGAAGCCCAGGCTCAGCCTGTCATTTAAGGTCCTTCTTTGTCTGGTTCTAGCCTTTTTAGGAAGCCTGCATGGTACAGTTGAAAACACATGGAGCTATAAGAATTAGGTTCTAATCTAGTCTCTCTTATTAATTTTCTGAGTGATCTTGGGAAAATTCTCTCATCTCTCTGGACCTTAGTTTCTTCCTCTGTGAAATAAGAAGGTTGGATTCCACCAGATAATGGCTCTGATATTTTATGAACTCTGACCTGTAACTGAATCACACATTACATCCCTCCACATGCTTCACACTCTGGCCCAATTGGACCATTCCACCTGCTGATTATGTTCACTTCTCTGGCCTTTCATTTGCTCATTTGTAAAATGAATGAGTTGAACTCCCAAGCATCTGATGGCCCTTCCAGCTGCAACATTCCTTGATCCTTGGCCCTGGTGTGAAGTGAGGCCCCTCTATGGCAGTCAGAGGCAGTGAATTATAATGGGAGGCAATGTAGTTCAGTGGAAAGAGCACTGGTTTTAGAGGCAGGAGATCTGAATTTGAATCCAACTTTCTTATTCAGTCCTGTGGAGCCAGCAGTTATTTGCTTGCAGTGGGAGGAGCATTGTGTTAGGCAATAGAGATATGAAGAAAAAAGCAAAAACCCAATCTTCCCACAAGGAGCTTACGTTCTTTTGGTGGATACTGCATGTCTAAATAAAGGAGTATAGACATCCTGATCTAAGGAGGCTGGGAGGAAGGGAGGGAGCATTAACCACTGAAGGCATCAGGGAGAGCCTCTTGTGGAAGGAGGCTTCTGAACTGAGTCGTGCAGAGAGCCAAAGATTCTAAGAGGTAGAGGTGAAGAGGGAACACCCTCTAGATATGGGGCACATATGCAAAGGTTCCCAGGTGGGAGATGGATATTGCATTGGGAGAACAGTAGATAAGCTAGTTGGAGTGAGGTGTTAAGTACATGAAGGGAAGCAGTGGGCAGCATGGCTGGAACAGGTGGATGGAGCCAGAGTGGAAAATCTTGAAATAATGTACTGTGGCAATAGAGACCTAACAAAGGATCTGGGGCAAAGCAGTGACCTGAGGAGACTTAGGGTTGGGGAGATTATTTTGGGGTTGTAGGGAAGATTGCAAAGGTGAGGTGATTTGAAAGTCCAGGATAGAGGTATTTAGGGGCCTGCACTGGGTGGGGGGGGGTGTGGCCTTGTGAGTATAGAGAAGTGGAAGGTGCAAGAGACAATATAGCTGTGTGCTGGTGAGACTTGGCAACTAATTGGAGATGAGGGATGAGGAAGGGGAAAGAGTCAATGGTGACTGAGGTTTGGAGCCTGGATGACAGGAAGAAATAGAAAGGTTTGGATATTGGGTGGATGCTTGATGGGGTTAATGTATTTGTTTTGGGTGTGTTGAATTTGGGCTGCCTATGGGAGATTCCGCTGGAGAAACCCACTAACTGGTTCATATGAGCTGTGACCCAAGAGAGATATTAGGGTTGTAGGTAGGTAGATAGATATATGACAGATGGATCGACATATCTGAGTCATTTGCATAGAGATGAACTAATGGGAACTCACTTTCTCAAAAGAGTGAGGACAGTAAAATATAGAGAAAAAAAGAGAACCTTGAGGGCTGCCCACAGATGGTAAGACATGGATGGTGATTCAGCAAGAGAGACTGAGAAGACCTGCCACATAAAGGAGAGCCAAGGACAGGTAAACATCATGAAAACCAAGGCAAGAGAGTTTCTGGAAGGGCAGGGTGGTCAGCAATGCCAAGAATGCAGTCGTCAAGTAGAACTGAGAAAAACTCATCAAATCTGGCAGTTAGGGGTTCATTGGTAACCTTGAAAAGAGCAGTTTCTATTGAATAGTGAAGTTGAAACTAGATGAGAAGACACTGAGAATAAAGAGTAAGAGGATACAAGGAGAGCATACAGCTTCATCAAGCAGTATGCCTCTGAGAGGGAGGAGAGGTTTTGGATGATAACTTCAGGGGATGCTAGAATCAAGCAAAAATCTTTTAAGGACATGAGAGACCCTGCTATTTATAAGCTTTATGATCCAGGGGAAAACTGTGTAAGCTTTCTGGGCCTCAGTTTCCTCATCTGTAACATGGGGATCATCATGCTATAATAACTCTTTGCACACCTGAGAGCTGATGGAAGGAAAACCCTTTGTACACCTTGAGATGTTAGAGGGATGGGAGCTCTGTCCCTTTCCCTCCCTGGGGGTTGTCTCTTAGTCCAATCTGTGCCCTTGGTACCACTCCTCTCCCACCCCACCCCCGCTCTAACTCAGAGTACATAGTAGATTCTTAAGGCATAGATATTAAATGTTGATTGATTGTACTGAAGATTGGAGAAAAGTACAGTGGGAAGAGCCAGTGCCTGATCCAGGTGGTCTCTGTCTATCTCTCTCCTTCCCTCTCTCTGTCTCTGCTTCTCCTCTCTCAGTCTCTCTGTGAGGCAGGACCGGCTTTTATAGCCTTAAGCCTCTTCTCTCTGCTTGTTTTCATAAAATGATGAAAATGCACAGTTGGCAAAAGTGCCCCAATCCATAACTCATTATGAATTTATGCAATATAGCAGAAAGAGCTTTTCTTCATCAGCTTTCATAGTTTTATTAACAACATCAAAGCAATTAGATCTAGAACAAACTTTCTTGAATCCTGTTCCTCCTGCAAAAAGCTAGGAAAGCAAAGAAATCTGAATTTCAAAGGGAAGCCTCCAGTCCTGACTAACCCTTTGGGTGGAGAAGGAGCTCAGCCTTTGGGCCTCAGGCTTGGGGCCTCCAGAACTCTGCATTGTGTCATTAGCTAGTAGAGAGTTTGGCCTGAGTGTGCTGGCTGAGTTTTGGAAGCACAGCAGTCACAGAGAGAAGGGCCTTGGGCCAGATGTCACAGAGGATGCTGTGAACATTTGGGCTAGCATTAAGAAGGCCCTTAGGAGGCTGCCTCTGACCCTCAGGAATCTGTTTCCTACACCCCATCCTGTATGTGGAGCAGAATCAGGAGAAATGTTTATTGGGTGTAGGGAATGAGAGGCCAGGGGATACAGTGGACAGATCCCTGGGTTTAGAAACAGAAGATCCCTTGCACCTCTCCCCTGCTTCCTCCAGCTGTCTATGGGACACAGGCTGAGTTCACTGCTCTTTTAAGGCAATTTCCTCATATATAAAGTGGAGATAATAGTTATATTGCCTTTAGGCTTGTGGGGAGTATGAGGTACTCATGTAAAAAGTGGTATAAGCATCAAGTGCTCTATAGTTGAGATCTTCTCTAGTCATTGTAATGTCATAGTGTTATGATGTCATGTCTCTGCCACTGGGATTGAGGATAAGAATGGGAACAGTGCCAACCCCCAAGGCTAGGTATTACTAGGAAATAACTTGACATGACATGATGAAACAGGAAATAGATTGGAGAGGGGTATCCACCTGTGGGAGTGAGGATGGCACCAGCCTTCCCCTCTGAGATTACCTCCCATTTACTCTGTATGTATTTTATAGGTGACTAGTTCTTTAAAATGTTGTTTCCTCCATTTTAGAGTGAGAGTTCTTTCCCCTTCTGTTCCCTTCTGTTCCTTTCCCTTCCTTCCTTTATCTTTCCCTCCTTCCCTCCTTCCTTCCTTTTCTTTTTATGCTCAGCAATGAACATAGTATTTAATAAATGGTTGTTGACTACTGACTGACAAGTGCCAATAAAGTGATGACTAAAGGTGTCTTTTGGACAAAGGTTTGCATGCTTTGGCAGTTGGAAGCAGGGTTATTTTGAGACATTTACCAGAATGTAGGTGTCCCCTCAAAGCTCACCACTATACAGTAGAAGCTGCTGGCATGTTGTCTTTTCTGCCCACACAGGGTTGATGAACAGAAGTATCAGCTGGCACTAAAGCTGTTGGGGAAAGGCTAGAGTAATAGCATCTCATTCCACCTTACCTCATGGACAAACAGGTCAATTCAATAAGCATTTATTAAGTGTTTCCTTTGTGTCTAGAGTGATCATAAATGCTGTGGTGGTTAAAAGAGAAGGGTAAAGCCTAGCTCTGGTTCTGGAAAAAAAAAACAAAACTTTCCCTCTTATAGGGAAACAGCACACTCATATGTGACTAGATAACAACAAAAGACCCAATTGTGTTTCATTCCAAGGTTTCATTCCTTAGGAGGGAGTTGCCCATCACTCCAAGCAGAGATTAGATGGCTACTTACCCCGTCACTGTAGGTCTTCAAGCCAAGACTGGATGAACCTTCTCAGGGGAAGTGAAGAGGGGATTCTTGGCTAAAGATGTTAGATTAGATGACCGCTGAGAACCATTCAATGCTGAGTGTTTTTAGTTCTGTTAGGGTATGGAGGTAGGGGAAATGGGCAAAAATTCAGAGGTAACCAGTTCTTGGATGATTATGGGAGTGTGACGTGGCTGGAATGGAGGTTTGGATTTGATGTTGGAGGTTATCCTATGCCATAGCCTACCCTAAGATAATCACAGCTTATAAAGGGGCAGCATGGACTCTGCCCACCTATGGAGGCTACTGGTTGAAGAGAGGACTTGGGCATGGGGTGGAAGGAAGCCCTTCTTGGTAGGGTCTGCTTCACTTTTGGACTCTGCTGAGAGACAGGATGTCACAGAAACAACTAAGCTGGGGTTGTTTGGTTTCAACCCAATAAAACTCTTTGTGTCAGGACTTATTGGTTATATATGGTCTTGTTGACCTTGGGTTGGTCAATTTTTTTGTGGTCAGTTATGAGACACTTTTATTTCCTGTTTCTTTGGCATTAAATAGGATTATTTATTAGTGATGACCAGAAAGTTTAAGATTCATGGCCTCCACAATTTTCACTGAGGATGGAAAAAAGAATGGAAGCATGTTTGACCTACTTAGCTTTTCCAGTCATCACCTTGTTATCTGATCAAATAAAGTGGTGGTGGTGGTAGTGGTGATGGTAGTGGTAGTAGTAGTAGTAGTAGTAGTAGTAGTAGTAGTAGTAGTAGTAGTAGTAGTAGTAGTAGTAGTAGTAGTAAGAGAAGGGGGTGGAGGAGGAAGAGCCTGGGTTGAAATCACCCCTTCCATACACCCAAAGAGCATCACAGAATGTGAGTCATACTGGACCTCAGTGGCACCTCATCTCCCTTCAAGAACCAAGAACATGTCACTCCATTTACACCTTGCATTGTCACTGATCTCATTCCTGCTGTGCCTCTGTCTAGAGTTCCATGAAATTCCCGAGTTGCTGTGATTGAAAGACTTTCTCCCCTCCTGGCACCCCTCAGAGATGTGCTTCTTGGCAGAGGCACATGGTTCTTCTCTGGGCCCACACTGATGATAGTGATCTCTCTGGCTTGTGTGGCACCCTATATCTTAGAAGAGCTTTCTATTTGTTCTGGCACCTAGCACAGGAATGAGTACACAGGACATACTTAAGATGTATGTTGAATGAATGAATGAATGGATATGAACAGGGGATTCCATTCAATCCTATAAACATTTATTATGGTCCAGGCACTAGGCTAAGCCCCCATTAGAGACTGAAATGAAACTCTCCATCCTCAAGGACCTTCCATTCTGCTGGAGAAAAGGAATATACTTACAAGTGGATACAAAGTGGCTTCTAGGAGGAGGGACTTGGCAAGGGGGGATGGGGAGTGGAGAGGGAACCAGGTGTCCTTGGGAGCTTGTCTGGTGAGTTCAGGACAAAGAGAAGAGGAAACTGAGGCAAACAGGGGTTCAGTGACTGACCCAGGGTCACTCAGCTAATAAGTGTCCAAAATTGGATTTAAACTCAGGTCTTCTTGACTCCAGGCGCAGCACTTCATACGCTGGGCCACCTAAATGAGGGACTAGGGCACTTTTTCCCTTCCTGTTACTCAGAAAGGAGAGCATCATCATCAGGGCTTCACATGAGGAACCAGGACAGGTCGAAGGGCTATAAGGTTGGGCTCCACCTTAGCCCAAAATTGGTGCCATTAGGGGAATGGTTCTAAGTCGGAGGTTTTCTCTTCTTAATCTAGAAAAATCTCCCAGGAGTCTGAGGATGTTTCGTTCAGTTTTGGCCTTCTCTCTTGGAAGGTGGAACCATGAATCTTTGCTCCTCTCCTCCCCCAGTACCTAGCAAAGAGCTCTGCACATAGCGCACAGTCAGTAGTTATTTGTGAGTTAAATGGATCTGCTGATGTTGCCAAGACTGGACACAGAAATTTGCCATATGCAAAGAACTGAGGTGGTGGATTAGCCAGGAGGAGGCAGGATGGGACAGAACCCATAGAAGGGGACTGGAGGCTGGGGACCTGGGTCCTAGCCGAAGTTCATCCACTATATGTATATATGTGTGTCTTTGGAGATAATGTGATTGGAAATTTAAAACTGGACTGGACCTTAAGAAGTCATTTACTCCAACTCCCCCATTTTACAGATTTGGAAACTGATCCTCAGAGAGATGAAGTGAGTTGGCCCAGGTTACACCATTGCCAGAGATAGAGTGAACTCAGATCCTTTGATTCCAAATCTGACAGACACTTTTTACTAGTAAATCACTTTCTCTGTTAAATGGGGCTAACAATCCCTGCTTTGCATAAAGAGGCTTGATTGGGAGGGTCCTGTCCTTAAAAGGCAAGCACTCTAGTGAACCCTGGCAGAGTTCCTCAAGATCTTTGAGGTAGATGGCTGTGAATGAAGCTAACTTGGGTGCTCAGTCCTGCTTCCAAGAAGCTCTCTGGGTGTCCTTTGTTATGCAGATAGATTCTTTGTTTTCAGGAATATGGAATTAGCCCAAACATGTAGGAGTAATGAATCAGGACCAAGTCCCATTTATACAGAAGGAAAAGACTCTCTCATGTTGCCTCTCTCCTTGGCTTAGGGTCGTGCCCTACTTACCCATTTTCTTGGCTACTAGAGCTGTGGGGCATGCTGGAACACATCAGTTAGAATCGCAGAGAGTCAGAGCTGGGAGGGGACTTAGAACATAGAAGGTCAGAGCTGGGAGGGGCCTTATAACAAGGGCTACCACAGCTTTAGAACTGAGAAGTTAAGAGTTAGGGGGGAGGTCTTCCTTTGTGAACATGTTTTGTCATCTCTAAAATGAGGGTCATATTTCATTTTACACCTTGTGCTCCCAGCACACAGTTAGGGCTAGCAATGGCCTCCTTTTATGCAGCTTCCCCTCTACTTCTGTCAAATGTGTGTTGACTATCCCAGCTGTTATTCACTGGAAAAGGTTTCCCTGAAATGTGCCATTTCCCAATAATAACAGCTAATTTTACGTGGTTTCTTAAGGTTTGCAAAGTGCTCATTTGAGCTTTACACCAACCCTCTGTGCTCTCCCCCCATTCAGCGTTTCCTTTTTCTGAGAGGGGGTGACTGGGGAATTGTGTTAAATCCTGTGGAGCATGGGACTTGCTAACCCTAGGCTCCTTCTCTGTCCAGCCCTAGTCCATGCATGATAGGGCCCAAATTTGGAGGGTCAGGCTGAGCCTTCTTCAACTTCAAAGTTTGTATTATTCATTCAAGATAGATAATACACATCGAGAAATGCTCCTGAAATCCTTTATCCAGACACATTTCATATGTCAACCGTGTGTGAACACTGCACGTCTACATCACTAGGAGACCTACAAACACTTTGCTCCTCACAACCATGAGATATAGCCTGGGTATTGAACATTATCCCCATTTCACAGCTGAGGGAACAGGTTCAGCAAGGGTAAGAAATATATGCCCATGACCACCCAGCTAGTGTCAAAAGCAGGATGGAAACCATCCTGAATCTAGGTTTTCTGACTCAGCATCCCATGGCATTGTCAGTAGAGAATGAAGTAGATTATCATGCAGCTGACTGAAATCACTTTGGTCTGCATTTCCAAGGTGGTGGGCTGCCTACCAGCTACTGGGTGCTCTCTGTGGTTCAGAACCACTCTGGGATAAGGAGCTGCCGTCTTCAGGGATTCCCAGCAAATAAACATACATTTCCTTGTAGCAGCTTTAGCCAATTCAGTGGCCCAAAGCACAGACCTTCCAGGAAAGACCTTGAAGAATTCTTTTTTTGGGGGGGGGGAGTAATATTTTTTTAAATTTTAATTGAGTTGTTTATTAACTTTTAGTTTACAAGATTCAGTTCCACAATCCCTTGAGTTTCAAATTTTCTCCCCTCCCTCCCCTTCCCCCCATGGTGGCATGCAATCAAGTATAGGATCTGCAAATGCTTTCACATTGGACATTAGTCTGGTTGTATAGAAGGGTTGTAACCAATGGAATGAACAATGGGAAAGAAGAAACAAAACCAAACATGGAAAAGAACAAGAGCGTGTAGTTTGCTTCAGTCTCCATTTAAACTCTATTCTTTCTAGATCTTTCTCTGAATGTAGACATCTCCTTCCATCCTGAGACTTTTAGAGTTGTCTTATATCTGTGCATTGCTAAGAGAGTCCAGTTTATCAAAGTTAGACCTTGAAGAATTCTAATCCCTCCTGAGTTTATTGGCAGCAGCATCTTTCTCACCATTGCTAACTTTGGGTGTGGACATTATGAAGGAGCCTTCAACAGATTACACTTCTGGGGAACCTTGTCCCCTATACTCTCTCTCTTTTTCTCTCCCTCTCTCTCTCTCTTTCTCTCCCTTTCCCTCTCCCCCTCTCTCTCTCTCACTTGTTCTCTCTGCCTCTCTTCCTCTCTCTCTCTCTCTCTTTCTCTCTCTCTCTCTCTCTCTCTGTCTCTCTGTCTCTGTCTCTCTCTGTCTCTCTCTCTCTCTGTCTCTCTCTCTCTCTCTGTGCCTGAGCTTGCTTGTGCATTGTTTCTGCCCAGGGGCCTAGACTCTTAGGTGTAAGAGATGAACTTTGGGTCCTGTGCTTTATAAAGTGAGATTCCTTTGGAGAGATCCACCTTTCTCTTTCTTGATGCTAGGCTGGAGAAAATCTGGAAGTTAATCTGGAAGCTAACACATGGCAGAGTGGATAAAGATCCTTGACTGTGATTCCAAATCCCATTTCTGGTGTTAACTCTATATGAGGCCTCAGGCTAGTCACTCAGTGGCCTTACTTTTCTCCTCTATAAAATGAGTAAGTTGAACTAGGTGACCCGTGAGCTCCCTTCCAGCTCTGAATCAACAGTACCATGGCCCTAGAAATCAATGGTCAGGAAGTGAATAAGTCACATGCCAGTCTCTCCACAGGCTGGTGCTTGAAGCTCCAGGACTCTATGCCAATCAAAGGAGTGTTGGGTGAGGCCAGCCAGAGTGATCACGCTAGTTTTCCTCCTTTTTACGACACTGCCACAGCACTAGTGGAAGCCTCCCAATATGCATTGCAGTGATATTTGGTAGAAATATTTAGGGCAAATCAAGAAGATGGGCACACCACTCCTGTTTTCTGATATCAGTTGGTGCTCGAATATGGTTTGCTATATCAATAAGTGCCCGGATACAAGGTATCCATTGGAGCACAAATGTAGGATGCTTCTCCTTGGACCCAGACTCCAATGGGCAAACTTATAGTGGTAGAAACACAAATAGCCAGTAAGGAGAGGCTCCCAATACTGTCAGTAAACCCTGGTTCTCACAGTTTTATGAAGTATTCCTCCTGGAGAGTCCATCAATACTTCTCAAAGATAACTTGCCTTGGGTAAAAGGAGACCTATGTGACCTTGGGCAAGTTCTTCATCTGCTCTGTGCCTCATTTTCCCCTCTAAAAATGAAGAGATTAGACCAGATGACCCCCAAGGTACCTTCTAGCCCTGGCTCCAAGATCCTAGCATCCCATGTAACAAGCAGCAAGGCCAGACTACAAGCACTAGTTGTTATCCACAGGTGATTCTTGTAAGCAGCTGTCATTTGGAAAGAGCTCATTTTGGCTGAAAAATTAAGTTGCTTCTTTTCCCCTCGTGCATGCTGAAATCTTTTTTTTTCTCTGTCCTGATGTATTTTTGCTCATTCTCTCCCCACCATGCCTTTGGTGCAGAGAGATGTGGTTTTTGTCAGATGCCCCCAGCTAACTTCTTATCCAGGAGTAGAACACTGTTGAAGTGATTATGATAAGTGCCCCAGTAGATAAGTGTAAAGAAGACTGAAGCTGTACTCCAAGAACTTGGCATTTCCTTTTATCTGTGTCTCAGTTGTCTTCTCTGAAGTGAGGTGTTGGATTGAAAGATCTCAAAGATCACTTCCATGTCAAAGAGGCAACATGGAAAGGTAGAAAGATGGTCATCTGGGGAATCAGGAGAGACCTGGCCTCTGGCTCCTATGAGTTGTATGGTACTGGATGAGTTCACTAGACATCCTAAGAGTGAATTTCTTCCATTAAAAAAATTTTTTTTATTTTTAAGTTTTATTGAGGTTTTTGCTTTTCTGTTACAATCAATTCCAGATTGCCCCTACTCTTGTAACAAAATAAAAATTTAGCTAAGCCAAAAATACAGTGACCTCATCTGAAAGTACACCCTCTCAGTCTCTCCACTTTAATGTTAAAAAATGAACAGAATCTATTTTTTCCCCCTGCCATCCCCACCCTAATAAAAAAGAGATAAGAAAAACAACCCTTGTAACAAATATGCCCAGTCAAGCAAAACATCCCAAAGAGATCAAAGAAATAGGAGAAAGTCCTTTATGTACAAAAATATTTATGTCAGCTCTTTTTGTGATATTAAAAAAAACCTGGAATGGCATGCCTATAAATTGAAGAGTGGATGAATAATTTGTGGTGTAGAAATGTGATGGAGAAGTGTTGTGCTTTATGGAATGAGCAAAGAGATGATTTCAAAGAGATGTGGAAAGAACATGAATGTCTAATGCACATGGGGGTGAGCAGAACCAGGACAACAACTTGGACTAGAACATCACTATCAGTGAAATAAACACTTCTGAGGACTTACATGAGGTGGTGAAGACCAGATAGAGCAGAACACTGAAAGTTTCCTCTACTTCAAAATGGGGCTTGTGATACAGCCTCAAGAGGGTGAGGAGAATGCTCTGCAGCCGACCTTCAGCGCTCTTCATTCATGAGTTATTGAGAAGCCCTATAATTGTAAACTGGCTTTTTAATGAGGAAATTGCCTTGTCTCCTTTCTCCCCACCCCTGCCAATGACTTGCTTTTCAGAAGGTAGCACTAGGACCCAGGATTCCTGAGACCAAATCCCTTGGGCAGTGCTAACTTCTGCCAACGCAACACATTTCCTTTTGCGTGTGTGTGAACGAATGGTTGTAGGGTTGTCTTCTTTTCCGCTTTCCATTCATGCTTGTTGGCAGAACAGGGAAGCAGGGTGTAGCTCTTGAAGGTAGCCAGGGGTGTTGAAGATTCAAAAGGAGATAATTCATTTTGATCTCCCCTTCATTCATCCAACAGCCACTGATTCTCTTCCTGCTAGAGGCAACTGTGGTGAGGGGAAAGGGAGTTTCTCATGATACCAGGCTCCACTGGACCTCTCTGCAGCTTCTACCTGCTAGGGCCAAGCAGGGCCCCTGCAGTCTCTTTCCCTTCAATCCATAAGGAGGTGGCTTGCACACTTCTGGAGTCTTCTCTTCTCCAGGTCCCACAGACCTACATCTTTTACCTTGTTCTCTTTTCTATAGTCTGATTTCTAGTCTTCTTGCTCTCCATCTTCCTCTCCTGGACAAATTCTGGTTTGTCAATGTTCTTCCTAAAATGTGGCCCCCACAGCTGGTCACGACTGTGCCTTGAGGCACAGTCTGGTCAGGGTAGAGGACAGAGAGACTTCTCCCCTCATCGTCCTGCACAGTATTTTCCCCTGAGGGTTTGTGTATGTTAAGATCTCATTCACCAACTTTCAGGCCACCATATCACATATTGACCTATGGAACTTGCCAAATCTTTTCCTTTCCAAACTGTTGTGCTGACATTTCTCCCCTTTCCTCTTGAGTCTTTGAACCCAAGGTGGGATTTATCACTATTAAATTTCTTTGGTCAGGAATTATCTCTTTTACAGAAGTGGGAACTGAGGGCCAGAGGAGTTTGGTGACTTGGCTCAGGTCATGTAATCGATGAGACCTTGAACTCAGGCCTTCTGATCCCAAGGGCAGGGCTTTTACCTCCTCACCAGGCTCTGCCTCAACTCAGTGTTTAGCTGCATACAAATACTTTTCCTAAGATCTCTGTGCCTCTCTCCTTTCCCCCTCCCCCATGCCCCAAATGATGTGAGGAAACACCTTACAGGAGGCAACAAGAGGGGAGTTCATGGACTCTGCAGTTCTGAGGCAGAATAATGCAGCTCAGAAATTAAGTTTTTGTGGCAGACTAGCACACTAGAATTGAGGGGGAAGCAGGGCATGGGATGCGACTGCCAAGCTGGGGGCTGATAAGGTCCTATCTCTTTCCAGCACAAAGACCTGCTTTGTATTCTGATCGACTGCACAGCACACGATGTAAGCGCTGAGGACTGGTTGTTAGACTGTGCTAGCCACGGCTTTTCGACTTAATCAGAGCCTTTGAGGCTCCTCAATCCCTCCCTTCCTCCCTCCCTCTGTGGACCTGTTTGTCTTGCTTCCTCAGAGCCCTGCTGGGCCAGGTGGGCAGGTAGTGCAGGTATGACCCTATGCTATGGGGACACATAGCCCTCCCTTCAGCTGAGATGGGGAGATATCCTCCTTCCCTTCCTTGGGGGGGGGGCCAGAGTCCCTCCCTGCCTTCCTTGGGGGGCCAAGGCCAGGACCTGAGACTCATAGCATCCTGCATCCCTATGAAGCTAGGTGTAGAACTGTAGCCTTTGGAGCTGGAAGAGACCTTGGAGATCATATGTCCTCATTTTAGGACATGTGAAGAAATCAGTGAGGCCCCTAGAAGGGAAGCAACTTCAGTTCACCTCATCAAGCATTGATTCAGCAGCTGGGTGGTGCAGTGGATAGATCTCTAGACTTGGAGTCAGGAAGAGCTGAGTTCAAATCCAGCCCCAGACATTTAATGGCTATGTGTCCCTGGACGGGTCCCTTTACAGGTTCAGCTGTAAAATGGGAATCATAATAGCACCTAATTTACAAGGTGTGGATTTGAACTCAGGTCTTCCCAACTCCAGGCTAAGCACTCCATCCTCTGAGACTCCTTGGTGAGTCACCTCTACTGGGCTCCCCACCTTTGCTCTACTCCCTGACTGGCCGGGGGTGAGGAGGACCCAATTTTCTCCTGGGTGGGGGAGTTGAAGGCAAACAGGCAAAGGACAAGATGCTATCAGATCAGTTTTTTGTTCAAAGTGACAGGATGCACTGTGGGAGAGGTGGGAAAGACTGCTCTCAGGCCTTTCCATGGAATCTCAGAGAGATTCGTGGCATGAAGGACCTGGAAGGGAACTTGGGAATAAAGTACAGGATGTCAGAATAAAGAACATGGAATGTTGGAGATGGGAAGGCCTCTTGGTGGCACAGTGTTTGCTGGAGCCATTGGGATCACTGAGTCTATCCTTCTCATTGTACAGACAGGGAAATGGAGGCAGTGGGCAAGGGGACACCAGAGCCTGCTCTGGCCTGCAGGGTTCTGAACCCCCATTCCAGACTTCTTTGTGTCCCTCCAGCTGCTGCCTTTGGTGTTTTATTGTCCAAAATCAGTTGGAAAAATTTGCTGCAGGCAAACTTTATGCCAATGGTCTCATACTGGGAGGTATTTTCCTTTAAAATGTGGCTATTAATCACTGTAACAGAAATTAGCATAATCAGTTACCTAAAATGCTGAGCCTAAGTGGGTCAGAGTATTCCCTCTTCTGCCCTGTGGAGTTGGGGTGAATTGTCTTATCGGTGGAGATTAGATGTGCACATATATGTTCCCTGCTTCTCTGGTACTGCTGTGCGTTCTGGCTCAAACTGTGATTAGTAGGTTAAAAAAGCAGGAAAAACACACATCAGTGCATAGAATCCAAACATTGTAGCCTAATGGGCTGTGAAGGGAAGGAACCCTGCCCTGTTGGAGGGAATCTTTACTCACTATTAAATGTTGGTGGGGCACCAGACTCTGCTCTCAGGTCTTGCTTGTACCCAGAACAGTCCGAGATTTGGGCTCATCAGTGGCTACCATCACCACAACCTGACTTACTCAAGAAAGCATCCTGCTTCCCTCCTGCCCCCTGACAGCCAGAGGAGGAGGCTGCTCCCAAGTCTATGTTCATGCTCTCTTGGGTGCACAGAGATGAGGCCCCCTTTCCCACACCCCAAGCACCAGGGCCCAAGGTCCTGACCCAGAAGGACACACATAGTCCCCCAGGTGAAAGCTGGACTGACCTGGAGACTCACCAAGGACTGAGTTCCCTGTGGCATCAGGTCCTATTGAAGCATCCTCTGTTTCTGAAGTCCTGGGCTCCCCCACAAACCTGGGAACCAGCTGCTCAGATGGTTAGCACTAGTGGTGGTGCTGGGTCAAAAATCCTGTCAAGATTTTTAGAGCTGGAGGGATCTTAGTAGAGGGAGGGTCTAATCCCCAGCCCTGAGGAAAGTGAATCCCAGAGCAGGTGAGGGGACTTGCTCCAGGTCCTGCATGTGAGTAATAAACACCTGAGCCTAGCAATAGCTAACACTTAAGCAGAGTTAAAGGGGCAAGGCACTTTATATATGTGGTCTCATTTGATCAGCTAAGATTCCTCAATAGTTGTAACCAAGAGAACACTTTGTTCTCCCTCTTATCAGCAGGATCAGCTGAGGGACAGGACAAGGCAAAGGGTGTATTCCCCAAAGGTATTCACAGCTGACACTTTAAATGTGCTAGGGGGATTCAAGTGGAAGAGGTTTTCTCTGTAGCTACTGAAGGCCTCCAAATGGTCCTCTTCATGGACAATTGCATCCAGCCCCAGAATGCTATAGAGCCATCTCACCAAGATCAGGATACCTCAAGAGACTGGCATAACAAGCCATGTGGGGAAAGACTGGATGAGGGATGAATGGTGTAGTGGCCTCATAACGAAACAAGAGGAAGTGAAGAGGGGATCACTGTGGTTAGGACTTTGCACAGTCATAAATTGCCTTCTGATGACATTATTCTGATTTTTGGTACCAAATATGCAAAGTCATGCAAAACAAATTCCCTTATTGGCCACATCCAAACATGTATGTCATCAATCAACCCAAGTCCCTCACATATCATGATAGTTTGTTATTGAATCGATTGGGGTTCTCAAGTATGGCACCACCTTTTTAATACCATTATTTTCCCATGTCATATGGCTGCCCCCAATGGAGCATCTGGATCTTCAAAGATTCGGTACTTTGGCTGGCTTGTTGGGCACCAAAAGGGCATGTGGTTGGCAGGAGGCAGCAGCATGTTGTCTATGTTGACTTCCATGCAAGATAAGGCTTAAGGGAAGTCATCCTGTAAATATCCAATAGGAAAAGGAAATTGGCCAGCCAAGTCGTTAGAGGGATGGGCTATCCTTGGGGGTGCGTACCAAAGGTAAAAGGGACCTGGGATTTCTTCCACCCACACACATGCTGGGCATGCACAAGAGCAGGCCAAAATGAGAAGTGGATGGGATGGATTCAGAATGTTGGATGAGATCTTGGCATCACTGAAGGTCAGAAGCCTGAAATCTTTTTATTTCTTGGTGTTAGATGTAAGTTTTGTCCTTGTACTCATATATATTCACTGGCATGTGCTTGGAATGCCTTCCCTAACATTTAAGCATTGGTTTGGATGCTGCCATTCCCAGGATTCCCTTCTTGGTCCCCACCCCTTCCTCTGTCCTTTGCCAGGAAGGGTCCCCTCCCTCTGGTGATCCTGTGATGCCTTGTAAGAGTGCAAGGGTGAACTGGGTTTCTTCAAGCTTGTGTGCTTGGAACGCAATCTTTGGCAGCTCCTGCCAAGGTGGAAGGGATTAGAAGAGGCCTGATGAGCTGGAAAAAAAAACCCCAGACACCTTCTTTGTCTTTCCTGGGCAAGAATGTCATATCAGCCTTAGTTTCTTCTCGGCATCTGTGAAGTATCTATCACCATAAAGTGCAGAGAAGGCTTCATGGTGCTATTGAGCAGCCCTGGGAGAAGACGATTGCCATGCCTGGATGGATTTATCCTTGCTCCCCTCATGGGTGGGTGCCTGTGTGTGGGGGGAGGGAGGTAGAGGGTGAAAATCAGCTTTGTTTCTCTTCCCTTGGTTACCTCTTATGTGGTCAAAAGGTTGCCAATGATCGTCACCAATGCTGTGTGAGGGGGCACCCTCCTGCCTCCCTATGAGCCATAATAGCTCCCTTTTTAACCAAGGTGGGGAGGTTCCTGAGACCTATCCTCTTGTAATCTTGGGAGGGGTACCAACACTGCATTAGGTCCTCCTCATTGTCCATCTGCATGGGGAGGGTGCTGCCTGCTGATCCTGCCCAACCCGGCTCCACCAAGAAGGTGGCTCAAAGGAGGGCAGAGGACATACTTTGTCTGGCTCTGTGGCAGTGAGCTCCAATTTCAGCTCTGCCTGGGTTCAGAGGAGGGGCTAGTCTTTTTTTTTTAAGCTTCTTGTTTTTTAAAAAACAATTTTTTGAGTTTTCAACATTCACTTCCACAAGATTTTGAGTTACAAAATTTCTCCATCTCTCCCCTACCCCCACCCCAATATAGCAAGCATACTGAACACCCCTTCCCCCAATTTGTTCTCTCTTATGTCCTCCCTCATCCCACCTTACTTTCTTATGGTCAAGATGGATTTCTATACCCCACTGGAGGGGCTAACTCCCCCCTCCCCATGCCCCCATCCCAAGCTGTGGGTCTCCCACAGCTCTGCATTGCTATCCAAAGGGCCAAATAGTCATATTTCTGCCATCAAACAACACCGTTGCCAAGGCTAACTCACCACCTACAATGAGTAAATTAAATATTGACTATTTCACTGACTGTTAGATTTAATTTGCAGCAATCACACTGGAGCTGTGATGGGAGCTGGGAATGCCTTACTATTTCATCTGAGCTGTCATCCCCCTTAAGTGTTGAATAATGAGGAAAAGATGTACTTGACGAAGGGAAGGAGTCCCCTATTGCCAAGCATCAGAAAATGTCAGTGCAGGGGGAGAGCATGGACATCAGCTGGGCCAGACTCCTCACCTGATGGAGGAGGAAAATGAGGCTGTCAAGGGAATGGAGGAGATCTACGGAGTCCCTAGATCTAGAGCAGGAAGAAATTTTAGAATGGCTCTAGGCCAAGGAGGTAACAGGCTCAAGAGATCCCCGAATCTGCCCAGGCTTGTACATAGTGGGATTGGGATTCAAAGCCAAGTTTCTGAAAGCTAGAGACTTCCTGTTCCTTAATAAGAGCAGTAGTTAATGCCTTGGTCATGAATTCCCTTTAAGGCTTCAGCCCTTTGAGTTCCCAGATTTTCTGTAGGGGTATTTGCTAAGGGGGGCTCCCAGTAAAATCTCACCAATTTCTGAAAGTGCCTCCCTTGGCCCCACCCCAAAGCAGTGGAGGGTCTTCTCCATTATAGGGGGAGCAGGGACTGCCTGGAGAAGGGGAATAATTTAAGCCCTCAGAGCCACTAACTTCCTGGGTCAGGCCCTCATCACCTCAGCCCTGGACCATTGAAACAACCCACTGGCTGGTCTTCCTG
>CM053581.1:395258792-395337724 GCA_028627135.1 Pseudochirops cupreus | reverse complement strand
ATCACTCTCATCAAATGTCACTCTCTGTTTGGCATTCACAGTTCTTCTTAGTCCAGCCCCCTCCTACATTTCTAGTCTTTTTTTTTTTAACTTTTATTTATTTTAGTTTACATCATTCATTTCCAGGAGATTTTGAGTTACAAATTTTCTCCCCATCTTTCCCCTACCCACCACCCCAAAACAGCCATCTCATTGTATAACCCCTCCCCCAATCTGTTCTCTCCTATGTCCTCCCCCATGGCCCCTCTGACTTTCTGGTAGGGCAGGATGGATCTCCCTACCACAGTGCCTGTGTATCTTAAGTTCCAGTTGGACTACATTTCTAGTCTTGCTACACTTTACACATTCCTATGTAATCTGTGAACAGCAACATCCACCTGCTTTCAGTTCCTCACATACCACCCTCTATCTCTGGTCTCTGAGGGTTTCCTCTGGCTGCCCCCTGCCTGGAATGCTCTCCCTTCTCATCTCCACCTCCTGGCTTCCCTTCCTCCTTCATGTCCCAGTTAAAGTCCCACCGTCTTCACAGTCTGCCTGTCTTGATCCCCTTACTTCCAGAGCCTTTCCTCTGGTGCTTCTGTGCCATATGCCCTGTCTTGATCTTGTTTGTGGTTAGTCGTGTGTGGGTTGTCTCTCCTACTGACCTTGAGCACCTTTGGGTCTCCAGAGTTTAGCGCAACATCTGGGACATGGTAGCTATTTTGTAAGCACTCTCTGACTGACTGAATGACCCTGGCAGCCTTCCCTGGGTAAGAGGCTGGCTGACCTGCCCTACTGCTCTCTGCTTCCTCAACCTCCTGGAGGGGCCTCATGCTTAACACAGATTTCTTGTTGTGTGTGGGGTTTGCTGACTGACTGACTGACTCGAGGGCACACAGTGGGCCTTTGAGTGCTATTTGTGAAGGTTCCATGAGGCAGCTAGGGGAATCACCAAAGGAGGGGAGAACATAAGGGCCATAGCCATAGGACCATCAGGAAGCCTTGGTGCCCATTCTACAGATGAACAAGCCAAGCCCCAAGGAGGATGTGATCTGTGCAAGGTCACCCATGTGTATCAGAAGCAGGATGTCCACCTGAGCCTGCTGGCTGAAAAAGCTGGTCTCTTTCCATTGCACCCCAGTGATGCTGAAACAGACCTTTGCCATCTTACACTTGGAATAAGGACTCAGCGTAGAGAAGGCATTGGCAGAGGGCTTCTCAGGCGGTAAGAAGCAGAGGTGGGATTGGAGCACAGTCCTCTACCCAGCCTGGACAGCTCCACTAGTGAGTGCTGGGGCCCGGACTTGGAATCTCCAGGCTCTGCCCTCAGGTCTTGGACTCTGCCCTTTCCTGGCTGTGAGGCCTTCTGTCCACTCAGAATCCTCCTCTGGGAAGTGGGCTGCTCATCCTTTTTCCTCCCCACCTCCCACAGGGGGTTCTATAGAAATCACTGATAGGATGAACGCCAGGATTTTCAGGGAAGCAGTTACTGGGTAACTACTGAGCATCACACCTTGTTCTGAGCACTGAGGAGGCAGAGATGGCTCCTGCCCTCAGGGAGTTTCCATCCTGAACAATGTGCCTAGCAAGTGATTGTGACCATCTGAGGTGAGTTGGATAAAAATTCCCCTCAGAATCCTGCTCATAGGGAGCAGGGGCAGTGGGAGCAGAGCCAGGTGTCCCCCCAGGCCCTCTGATACCCAATGCAGGGCTCTTTCCTTGGCAACCCCAGCAGGCTGGCCCTGCTCTGGGGAGTCAGGCCTGTATTTCTGTGTCCACAGAGTATCCAAGAGTCCTCAGAAAGATGAGCCCTGGACAGGGAGCTCTCTTACTTTGCAGAGGAGACTGAGGCACAGAGGTCACAAAGACAGGGGCAGTAGAGCTGTGATCTAACCTGGTGCTTGTGGACTCCATTTTATAAATCACTTAAATATCCCCTGATGGTTCTGGTGTCTCCTGGATGTGAATGCCCCTTAAATGACTCAGATGGGGACCCTTTCACCTCTGCCCAGTCAAGGCATCTCTGTTTGCGGTTGGGGACCTGTCTTGGTTTCTCCTGTCATCAGGAAGACACGGTTCAGCCTTTGGTCTGTCCACCTGTCATTAATGACCCTGAAAGAAAAATTGTTTTGCTTTGAAAGAGACCTTTGTAGCCTCTCTCCCTTTTTATAACCTTTTAACTCCATAGAAATAAAGAGCAGGGGCAGGAGGAGTGATTGTTTTCCTCCCCTACCCGGGATGTCTTTGAGGAAGGAGCTTTGTCAACCCTTTCTGGCGCAACCTCAGGAACTGGTCTTAATAATGGCCCTGCAAGGTGGGCTTCAGAGGAATGGTACCTGACTGGCAGAGCTAAGTGTCCTGGGGTTTGTGGTCAGGGCACCCTCCCCCTTCCCTGCCCCAGAATGAAGCTAACTGTCCTTAGTAAGAGAGGACCAACCCTACCATAGACCATGAAGTAAGCCAAGTATGTAGACATATGTATGTGTGTGTATGTGGAATTATATATATCTGTTATTTCCTTTCTGATTGCCTAGATATAGATGATTAAATTTCCCCAACAGCTGTCATGTACTCACAGACACTGCAGGGCTACAAAAATAGTTTTGCTCATCTTTAATCAGTTCAGGGGTTTCAACTTTGGAGTCTGATTACTTAGGGAATTAGTTTTCATAGAAATTGAGTCCTGTATGGTCAGCTGCTCTGGGTCCCGGAGTCTTGGCTGACCCTTCTATGCCTAGGAAATGAGATTGGAGAGCCCTAATTCACCTAATTCAATCAGGCAGCAGCTCCTGCTGTTAATGGTCCTTCATCTGTCTTTGAATGGAAGGGCTAGGAAGGTGCCTGGTTTGGGGGCCATAGTTTACATTTCCACATTGCCAGGGTGCCAAAGAGCAAATGACCTGATTGAGTGTTATGCTACTTTTTTATGGAAAAGCTCCACCCCTGGGGCCTCAGTGGCTTCTGAGGTGGTGGGGCAGTCTTTGGGAGAAAAGGAAAGGACAACTATGTTCAGATTCATTGATCAATCATTGAACATTGATTAAGCACCTGGGCTTGGCACCAGACAGAAGTAAAGCACCTCCTTCCCTCCACAGTGTGTGTGTGTGTGTGTGTGTGTGTGTGTGTATACATACATATATATATATATATAATATATATGTCTGTATGTATATCTGTTCAACCATGTCTGACTCTACATGACCCCATATGGGTTTTTCTTAGCAGAGATACTACATTGGTTTGCTATTTACTTATCCAGCTCATTTGACATATGGGGAAATTGAGGCAGAGTTAAGTGATTTGCCCAGGGTTACACAGTTAGTAAGTGTCTGAGACCAGATTTGATCTCAGGAAGATGAGCGGTCCTGACTCTAGTCCTGAGGCTCTGTGCACTATGGCGCCCTCTAGGTGCCTGGTGGAGATGGCCAATGAAACACTATGAGAGAAACAGCAAGTAGACCAGTGTATGTAGAAGGGATTAAAGTGCTCAGTAAGAAAATGTAGGAAGGGACCAGGCTGTGAAGACCTTTAAATATGGAAGAGCTGTTATTTGATCCTGACAGTACAGAATGGGGAAGATGGCATAGTCAGAATGTCTTGGGACATTCCTCAGCTGGCTCTGCGGAGAATAGATTTGAGGCTGGGGTACAGGGACCAAGCAGGGAGCTATTGGTGTAGCCCAGGTGAGAGGTGATGTGAC
Source organism: Pseudochirops cupreus (assembly GCA_028627135.1). Lineage (NCBI taxonomy): Eukaryota > Metazoa > Chordata > Mammalia > Diprotodontia > Pseudocheiridae > Pseudochirops > Pseudochirops cupreus. The sequence goes on along the minus strand of CM053581.1, from coordinate 395,334,045 downwards.
GGTGGGGTGAGGGGTAATGTGAGGGGTGGGGTGAGAAGTGGTATGAGGGATGATGTGAGAGGTGGTGTGAGAGGTGGTGTGAGGGGTGGTATGAGAGGTGGTATGAGAGGTGATATGAGGAGTGGTATGAGGGATGGTGTGAGGGGTGGTGTGAGGGGTGATGTGAGAGGTGGTGTGAGAGGTGATATGAGGGGTGGTATGAGGGATGGTGTGAGGAGTGATGTGAGAGGTGATGTGAGGGGTAGTGGTGTGAAGGGTGATGTGAGGGGTGGTGTGAGAGGTGGGAGCCCTGGTGAGTGGTGAGAAGGGGACCAGGAGAGAGATGCTTTGGGGACAAAGATGGCAGCCACTTATGGTATGTATGAGGGAGGGAGTGAGGGTTTTTAGATGAGGATACAGCCAGACTGGTGCTCAGGAGCCCACTTGGAGCTGGATGTATAGAGTCACATGACCTTAGCACAGAGATGATCACTGAGCCCAAGAAGGATGATAAGAGGGCCCAGGACAGACCCCTGGGAGCACCCACAGGCTGTGGGCACACTGCCCTAGGCCCTTCAGAAACTTCCTGTGGGCTGGTGGCAATCAGACAGGCCTAGGGGCTATGTAATCCTGGAAATGGAAAACTTGAGGAGACCTAAGAAATCATGTTGTCCAACCCTTTCATTTTACTGAAGAGGACACTGAAGTCCAGAGAGGGAGGGACTTGCCTGAGGTTGCACAGCTCCCTAAGTGGCATAAACCAGATTTGAATCCAGCCCCCTGACTCCAAATGCAGGACTATTTGCACAGTCCTCTGTTGACTTAAAAGACTCAGCCATAGTCACTGCCTCCCTTTCTGTGTGCCTCAGTGGCCTGCTCTTTCCCCTCTTAGGATCCCCACACTTTGTTATCATCTAGCAATGGAATCACTTTTACACAAAGCCTTCCCTGGAAAGGGTCTTGTGTTGGAGCCAAAGGCCCTGGGTTCCAATCCTGCCTTATGAGCTTGCTGCTTGTGTAGTCACACTAAGCCTGTATCACCTAACCTTTGGAGGGGGTTGGGCTCAATGACCTCTGAGTTCCCTTCCAGGTCTATGATCTATAAACCAAGGCTGTATGATCCCATGAGTTCCCTATCCTGAAGCAATCATGGACCTTGTCCTCCCTCTACTCCTCCACCCCATGCCCAAATAGGAAAAATAATAATTTTGGTGTCAAGGCAGCTAGGTAGTGCCACAATGGCTAGAGCTCTGGGACTGGAGTCAGAAAACTCTGGGTTCAATTCCAGTCTCAGACTTCTGCTAGCTCTGTGACCCTGGGTAAGTCACTTCACCTTTGTTTGCCTCAATTTCCTCATCTGTGAAATGGGGATAATAACAGCACCTCCATCCATCTCCATCCCACGGTCATTGGAAGGACCAAACGAGATGATAATTGAAAAATCCTTAGCATAGTGCCTGGCACACACTAAATGTACCCAGTATTATTACTGTTTTTGAGTTAAATGCTCTGTGAGCTGTAGTGTGTTCTCCCAAGTTCTCATCAGCCAAACATCTAAGTTTTTCTCTGTTCTAAGATTCCCTTTTCCTGGTAAAAGAAAGGGAAGGGAAGGAGGTGATACTGAGAATCATATATTCATCAGTTCTCAGTAAGTCAAGCAGAGATTTGAGACAGGCTTGGAGATGAGTTCATAGAATCATAGTCAATACCTTCCAGAGCTGGAAGAGATACTTCCCTGCTGTGTGACTCTGGTTATGACATCTCAACTCCGAGGCTCATTTTCCTTGTTTGTAACAGGGGGTAATAATATCCAGAGCTCTGCACTGTTGTGAAGAACAGGGGAGACAATCTCTGCTTTCCAAACCTTGATGTCTCCAAGAAATGTCAGTTCCTGTTAATGGTCATGAGGTGGCGCTGCAGTGGATAGAGCACTGGGTCTGGAGTTAGGAAGGCTCATCTTCATGAGTTCAAATCTGGCCTCAGATTCTTCTTAGCTGTGTGACTCTGGGCAAGTCATAACCCTAACCCTGTCTACCTCAGTTTCCTCATCTGTAAAAGGTGCTGGAGAAGGAAATGGCAAACCATTCCAGTATCTCTGCCAAGAAAACCCCAAGTGGGATCGCAAAGAGTCAAATACAACTGAGACACCTCAACAGCACTAATAGTTACATTCTTATCTCATTCTTTTCAGTTTTTTTGGATGGGGCTCAGATAAAAACGATCCTGGAACACATTATGAGCCAGCTATAATTCTTTGACAGTTAATGTTCTATGGATTCTTGTATTGTACAGGTGGATAGAAGATTGGCTAGTCTAATTCATTCATTTCATGGATGGAAAAACTGAGGCCTGGAGGGAGGCAGGCACATGCCCAAGTGTCCCCAGACTCTTCCTGGGGAATTGCTGGGAGGGGGATCCAGGTCTTTAAATGAATGAATTCTGTAAAGCAACATGGCACTCACCCAGTCTGAGGCCAGTTTCAGTGATGTGCTTGCCAGTTCTCTGAGCAGCTCTTGCCCCTGTCTCCTCTGGCAGGGATAATTGTGTTGGCTGTTTTTCCTCACTCTGTTCTCTGTGGCTATCACCAAGGTCAAAGGAATTAAGGTTTAACTCAAAAGTTCTTTACTCCAGCCTGGAGATCTATAATTTCCTAGTCCTTTCCCCCCACAGTTGACATTCTAAGCTTTATAGATTGAAAACCTGAGCCCAGGGGGCCATAGGAGAAGGGAAGAGAGAGAAGAGGCTTTGTCCTAGAGGATATGGGGGAGAAAGGAGGAAGATGCTGAGTCAAAAAGGGAGGACTTTGACCTGTTTGTACAGAGGAACCTGGGTTGTTCCTAAACCTGAACTGTGTGAAAGAGGCTCTTCTTTAGTCACAGAGAGGAAATACTGAGTGGAGCATTGTACAGCTGGGAGATATGAGGATGTTGGGAGGGAGGGAGAAGGAGGAGGAAAGGAGGTTGGGGAAAGAAAGTATGCAGTAAAGGAATAAAGAAAGAGAGAGGAGGAAGGAAAGGAAGCGAAAAGATAAAGGAGGAAGGAAAGGAAGAGAGAAAGAGAATGGAGAGAGGACAGAAAGAAAGGCAAGAAAAGAAAGAGAGAGGAGTCTTGGAATAAGACTTGGAATAAGACTTGGATTCAAGTTCTGTACTGACTATACAGCCAGAGATCGGGGTTCAGATCCCGTCTCTGACATCTAGTCCCAGTGTGACCAAGGGTATATCTCCCCCTCTCCCTTGATATTCTTCTCTGTTTAATGACAGAATTGGACTAGATGATGTTTGCTGGCTCTAGATATAGGCTCCAATGACCTATATGAGCTCGGGAAAGATGTTCCTCTGTATTGAGCCTGATTTTCTTCATCTGTACCAAATAATAGCTAAGGTCCTTCCCAACTCTGTTCTTCCCTGTTCTAAACTCTCTTCCCACCTCTGACATACCAAGAACCCAGTGAAGTGGATGGAGCTAACTAGTAATAAAATAACATCCAGGGTGGCATGTGCACTTAAGGGGAGAAACCATTGTACCTGGAGTCAGGGAATCTGGATTTACATCTGACCCTGACCTTTATTGGAAATAGGAGTCTGAGGAGGTCGTTCCTATGGTGCCTATGGCACCAAATCTCTGGTCCTATGACTCATATGTAGTATGGGTCAGTAGTGAGCTCACAGGATCTTGGACTCAGTGTCATGAAGGAGAGACCCGTGCTGGGCCACACGGTCTCTGTCTTGGTTTGGCCACATTGAATCATAGCTGGAGAACTAGAAGGACCTTGGAGGGCCTACCCATTCTCTTATTCTTACCCTCACTTGCCATCTGGTTGCTCTGTCCAGTTTTGGGAACCCTGTTTTCAGAATTACAGGTCAGAGGCTGCCCAAGAGAGGCTGCCCATGCCCATATGCATGGAAAGACTGGGAATTAGATGTTCATGAGGCATGATTGAACTTGGGGCCTTTAGCTAGGAGACAAGAAGGTGTGATTGCTGATAATGTAGAGGAAGAGGCAGAGCAGCAGTAGTGAGGAGAGGAATTACAGGAAAGAAAGAATTTGCTTAAATGCATGCTGTCCCACAAAGGAGTAGGTTGACTTGTGAGGGATCGAGCTCTCTGGACCACCTGTCAGGGAGCTTACCGAGAGCACTCTCCTTTGCTTAAAAAGTTGGATTAGATGACCTCTGAGGTCCCTTATGAGGAACACTGGAAGGGAGACCATTGAATCCAATCCTCTTCTTGTAGAAATGAAAAAAATGAAGTCCATGGAGGTGTTGACTCACCTAAGGCCACACCAGGAGTGTCAGAAATGGGATTTTTCACTTCCAGGCCTCCCAAGTCCTTAATTTAGACTTTTAGCACCATCACCCACAGAATTGACCAGGGCCAGGAGGGATCAGCAATGTAGCCCCACCCCCACCCCTGCCTACTCCTTGAGGCTGTCTCTGTCTCTGCCAGCTTCTCTCCAGGGTTGCCAGGGCCTCCTACATTAGGAAAATTACTTGGTCTTGGGCAGGATTGGTTTGTGATCTGGCCACTCGCTGTTAGAACGTAGCTGAGTTTTTATTGGAGAATGCCAGTGGGTCATTGGAAAAGCACATGTTGACCTCAATTAATGGAGCTTTTGTAAAAATTGTATACTTTATTGACTTGGTGTTAAAAGTGGGGGTATCCAGGAGATCTCTTCCATTAGTGCAAGCAAACAAAAGACCCTGGCTCTGCTGGACTCGAAACCCTCTCTCTGTGGGTGCCTTAATAATGCCTTAGCTACTTCAGCAATGATGGCAACAGAGATGGTCCCCATTTCTAAGGCACTTGAAATCTCTTGATCAGCTCAGGAAGTTGGTCATTCAGGAAGCAGCATCCACATTTCCCAGGCAAACTGAGACTCATGAAGGCAAAAGGACTAATTTTGCTTCTGAGGCATAGAGGGAAGTGATGTTAAAAAAGACATAGGAAATAACCTTCAAGGTGACCCAATCAAACTCCTCATTTTACAGATGGGGCCAGAAAGGGGAGGAACAGACTAGTCCCTGTGCAAAGTCACTGAGAGAGTAAGGAGCATGGCCAGGATTTGGAACCAGGATTTCTGCCTCTGAAACCTGTGCTCTTCCCTTTTTCATTTACTCAGTTTGCAATGATGGGCCCCTTGAAAGGTCTATGCATGCAAAAGGGAGGCAACTTCAGTCCTTACAGGACTTATACTGCCCCATTCTGTCCCACTGTCCCAAGATCAAGTGCTTAGCCCAGGGCCTGGCACACTGGAGGTGACTGATGCTTGCCATTCCCCGTTCCTGGAGCCTGCTTCTCCAATCCCCATCTTAGTAGCCCTGGAAATTCAAGCTAGTCTCATAGTATCTAGAGTTGAATGGGACATTAGCAATTATCTAGTCCAAGTCCAACCTCACCTTCCTTGTACAGATGAGGAAACTGAGGCTCAGAGAGGTACTGGTTACTTTGTATATATATTGTGTTCTTTGTCGTTATTTATATGGGTAGTATCTATTGATTCTAGGCATGGGCTCAGCCACAGCCAGGCCCCATTACCTTGTAATGTCCCCCTTTCACCTCTCTATCCGATCACTTTATGTTGAAGGCTCTAATTGGCATCATTAGAAATATTGATTCAGTCCTAAATGAAACAAGTTAATTGTAAATGTGCCAATGGGAGAAAAGAAGACGATCGATGCAGCCTGGCTTTGGTATGTGTTGGGGAGTGGGAGTGGAGGAGACTGACAAGGGATGGCCTTCAGACAAGGCAGTGGAACAGACTACACAGAAGAAAGCTTTGAGCCTGGGGTTCCACTCCCCTTGACCATACCACAAGGAGTCTCTCTGAGCCTCAGTGCCTTCTACCAAGCTCCTCTTAACTGTTGCTGTATGCAAGGTGAGAGGCAGAAAATGAGATAGAGAGTGGACCTCGGAGGGAAGGAAGCTCTATGTTCAAGTCCTGCTTGTTACACATGCTGGCCCAGTGGCCCTGGGTGGGTCACTTACCCTTTTCTCAGTGCCTCAGGCAGCTCTCTAAGGTCCCTCACTTGCTGCTGAAACTTCATCAGGGGAGAGAATTCTCTTACCAGGAAGTCCCCAATGATGAAATCAGAGATCTAGACCCCAAGCAGGTGTAAGTTGTTTGGGTTATGAAGACAAAAATGAAATTCTACTTTCTCTTGAGAGTCATAAGATCTATGACTTACAGCTTGCAGGGAGGGACTTTCACAAGCTGGACTCATCCTACCTTTCCAACCTTATTACACCTCACTACTCATTATGTACTCTATGGTCTAAGCCAGGGGTGGGGAACCTGTGGCCTTAAGGCCACATACGGCCCTCTAGGTTCTCAAGAGTGGTCCTTTGACCAGATCCATATTTCCCAGAACAAGTCCCCTTAATAGAATGATTTATTCTGTAAAACTTGGACTCAGTCAAAAGGCCACACTGCAGGACTTAGGAGGCCAATATGACCTTGAAGCTGCAGGGCCTCCATCTGTGGACTCTAGCCAAACAGAGTTTTACCATTCCTCATATACAACCCTCCTCCAATCTCCATGCTTTTGCCTGAGTTGTCCCTCATACCTGGAATGCCCTCCCTTTTCATCACTGCCTCTTCCAATCCTTGCCCTCTAGCACCAGGGCTCTGCTCAAACAAGGAGGATTTTGTTTATTTTTTTTGTCTACATTGGAAGCTTTTACCACTATCTCCATCACTTAGCACACTGCTTGGCATATAGTAGGCTCTTAAATGCTTATTAAGTGATTGAATGATTTATATACTATATTGCTAACAATAGTACTTTAAAGTTTGCTAAGGGCTTATCTTATATGATCCTTACAACAACCCTGGGAGGTGGGTGCTATTATTATCCCCATTTTATAGCCAAGGGAACTGAGTCAGACAAGTTAAGTGTCTTGCCCAGGGTCACACAGATAGTAAGTGTCTGAGGCTAGATTTGAGCTCAATTCTTCCTGATTCTAGGGCCAACATTATCCATTACCTAGCTACCCCAACCATCTCATTTTAGGCCCAGGATCATGTAGCTAGTTAGTGGCCAAGTTGGGATCTGAACTGAGGTTCTCAAAGACCAGATTTGGCTTTCTTTATACTGCCCCAGGACTCACTATTCCTAGCAATCCAGATATTTGAGAACATTTACCATGCCTTGTTCAAATGACAATGTGGAGTAAAGGATGCAATAAATGGGTGGCTGGCTGGCTGGCTGGAGAGCCGGTTGAATGAATGGATAGGTGGATGGATGGATGGATGGATGGATGGATGGGTGGATGGATGGATGGATGGATGGATGGATGGATGGATGGATGGATAGGTGAATAGACAGGTGGATGGATGGGTGAATGAATGAATGAAAAGCGCTCATTATAGGCCAAACACTGGTGAAAATGAAAGAGGCCCCTCCTGGGAGTCAGAGACTCACATTTCAGTGCTGGCTATTCCATTAAATAGCAATGTGACCTTGGCCAAGTCACAGTGTCATTGCCCTAGAGCTGGAAGGGATCTAAGAAACCATCCAGTCCATGCTCTTCATTTTACAAATAAGAAAACTGGTGCCCAAAGAGAGATTAAGTGACTTGCACCACATTATCCAGGCCATCCATGATAGAGCAGGAGCTTGAACCCAGGTCCAGAGCTTCAGAATCAGAGTTCCTTTGCCCTTCAATGATGAGACAGGGCTGCCAGGTATCCTGCTGCTACTGCTATTCACCCCCACCCTGAGGCTCTGGGAGATGCAGAGAGCCCAGGATGACCATCAGGAAAGGGCTGCTAGGCCAGTCTCCCAGCTCAGAATTGTGCCTTTGGGTTTCTTGTTTCCTCCCCTGATGGCCTCTGCTAGAGCACGAGTGCTCTCTGTGCAATGTCGCTGAGATCCTGAGATATAAACTAATTCAGCCAAGTGTGTGTGTGTGTGTGTGTGTGTGTGTGTGTGTGTGTGTGTGTGTCCTGTGTACCATGTGTGGTAATTTAACTGTTGGGAAGCAGGGCATCATGACCAGCAAGCTTGGAATAGAATTCAAAATGTGTTTTGCTTCATGCCTAACTGAAAATGAGCCCAAGAAATCAAGACATTCTACCCCAGTGTTGCCACTGAATCATGGCCTCTTAGGGCTGAAAGAGTCCTCCAGGGCAAGCCTCCCCTAAAACTTGAGCCCCTGCATTTGCTGCCTTCCTGACAACCATTTACCTAGACACCTCCAGTATCTCAGGAACCTCACCACCTATTGAGGGAGCCAATGTCATTGATTTACCTTATACTGAACAGAAATATGCTTTCTACAACTTGCATCCAATGCTCCTGCATAGCTGTGTCCTTGAGGGTCAAACTGGACAAGTGTAATCCCCCTTTGGGGCCAGCCTTATTCCCACTCAGCTCAGTGTCCCTAGGGGAAGGAGGACCAAATGGACACACAGTCTGTCGTGCACTGAACATTTATTTGATCACATGTTAAGCACTGGGGACACAAAAACATAAGGGAGAAGTGCCTGTCCTCAGGGAGTTGACATTTGGGCAGAATGTTCTACCCAGCAGAAGCCTCCTCTCCCTCCTAAATTGCTGACCAAATCACCCAGAGATTGTCAGAGAATCTTGGAACTGCAATGGATCTCTAAGAGCATGGAGCCCAAGCCCTCATTCAGCATCTGAGAAGCAGAAGCAGGAAAACTCTGCAGGCAGTGGCTACCACATGGCAGTGGAAAGAACAAAGGAGAAACTGAACTCTGTGTAATGGCCCAGCTCAGTGCTAAAGAAGGTGAGGAAGCTCCCTCCCTTCTTTGTGGAGGTGAGGGGTTATGGGGGCAGAACAATGCATGCACTGGCACAGTGAATGTGTGATTTGGCTGGTTAACTGCCTTTTCTACTTCATTTTTGTTACAAGACTCCCTGAGTAGGGAGAAGGAGTGATATCTTTGGCAGTAAAGGTGATATAAAAACCAAAAACTATCCAGAAAAATTGTAAAGAAAAAAAAGAAAGGAAACTGAACTTGGAGTCCCAGGACTTGGATTTGCATCTGAGCTCCTTCATTTCCTGTTTGTGTGGCCTTGGGTTAGTCACTTCCTCTTTTGGGCCTCAGTTTACTCCTCTATAAAATGAAAAGGTTGGACTATCTGACTTCTGAAGTCTATCCCTAGGTGCACTCTGGTCATTTCCCCAGCCTGGCAATTCTCATGGGGACCCATCTGCTCTAACTTGGGAAGGTCATTGCCAAAAAGGCAGTCCACCAAACAGATTGCAGTGCTTCCTACCTGGTCTGACCTGGGCAGAGCACCCTGAGCCCTTTAATCTCTTCTAATTTCAGAGGGACTTTATTAGGCACACAAATTCCTGCTACATTTCCCATGATAGTCTGAAGTTAGCTAAGCACAGCCATCTCAGGTCCACTGGGCAATGGGCAGGGATACAGCAGAGAGACTTCATTCATAAAGGCAACTCCCAGGGAAGGAGAGTCCCTCCTCTAGTGCAGACTAGCACCTGCTCTTCAGGAATGAGGAGTGCCTGGACCAGTCATGGGCAGGATGGATCCAAGGTGGGACTCGAACCCACCGCTTCCTGGCTCTGAAGCAAGCGCTCCACTCACTATACCACACTCCCTCTTCCAGGAAGGCAGCTCACCCCATGCCTTGGCTGCCACCCAGCAGCTGACTTTGTCGTCCCCATTCTGCTGCAATGCCATCACCAGTGACCTCTATTTCTGTTTCTTCTGTCAGTGCTGATGATTCCGGAGAGCTGGAAGGGACCTCAGATTTAACTGAGAAGAAAACTGAAGCCTAGAGAGTGAATTCCTGGCTCAGGCTTATGTGGGGGTGTGTGTAAATAACAACAAAACAACCATGACACCAACAACAACCAGCACATTGTCACCTGTTATCGTTTGCCCAGGGTTTTACATTTAGCATGGAGTGGGATCTTCGAGCCAGCCCTGGAAGGAACCTGCTGTTCTAGCACTGTCTTTAGGGGAGAAAGCTTAGCTTAGAGACAGTGGGACCTGTCCAGTGTCCTATGGCAAGGTAGTGAGTGGTGGAGCTGGGCTTTGAACCCAGCGCTTTGGCTCCAGCTTTCCACTGCCCCACACTGCCTCTGGAATGGCGAGCTCGCAGCCCCAACCTGCCAGGCACTGTCTTTAACCACGTGCTGTTCTTACCACAAAAGCAAGTTTTCAGTTCTTTGTGGCTAAATGGGGAGAGGGGGAGGTGAGTGGGCTGAGAGGCAGAAAAGGGAGAGGGGGAATGTGAAGGCCAGGGCAGTCTGCCAGAAGACAGGAATGGAAATGTTCCCCAGCCACGAGCTCATGAGCTCGCCCATTGAGTCTCGGAGGTCTGGGGACAGAATGGGTGGCCTTGGCTCTCACCGCTTTCCAATGCTCCTCAGAAAGAAGTCTTTTAATTAACACATTGATCGCTGCATTCTCCTTTTGTTCTGTAGCTCAGCAACCCACTTCCCCCACCAAAGGCCTTTGGAGAAGTGCCCTTGGTTCTAGTTCTTGGCGATCCCTACTGAGAATGAGAGGACCAGGTGCCTTCCCATAAGTCTGCCAGGAGAAAAGGCTCCATCAATATGCTCTGGGAATGGAGGAGAAAGATCTCAGTGAAGCCCCCACTAAGACGTGGCTGCTGCTAAATCCAGCCCAGAAAGCTTTCCCCCCCTTCTTCCCTTAGTGCACTGAACTGAAAATCTGAAGCTTATTTTCACCACATTCTATGTTTCCAGTAAGAAGTGCTGTTCTTTCTAAAAATACCTCAGGGGAAAGGACAGAATGTTTGGTGTCTGTTCACATTACCCAGGAGCAGGCCGGGCCCATGTGGTGCAAAGTCGTGAGGTGTAGTGCAAAGAAGACTGTTTTGTAGTCAGAGGACCCATTTTCAAGTCCCATTCCCTAGCTCTGTCACCTACTTGACTGGGAGACCCTGTGAGGGCAAGATACCTCCCCAATGTCCTTGACTGTAAAATAAGAAACTGAGAGGCTGGCCCCCAAGACCCCTTCCAGCTCTACCCTGAGAGTCCCATGATTCTAGAATTCCTCATCTTCAAGGACCCTTCTACCTCTAGATCAGGGATCCCCTTTTCTCCAGTCCATCATTTTGGAGGCCTTGAATGTTGAATATCTGAGAAGTAAAAGCTCAGCTGTCTGTAGCCCTTACACATAAGGAAGCTTGTGGGAAGCAGACTTAGATGAAACCTGGTTATCAAATATCAGAATTAGAACTGAGGAGCTCTGCACTCAGGGCTGTGGTTGGAATCTAAGTCCTCTGGGTGGCAGTGTTGCCTAGTGGCTACAGGCCCGACCTCTTCAGAGTCAAGAAGGCCTGGGTGCAAGTAGTGGCTGAGTTACCCTGGCCAAATCACTTCGTGTCTCAGTGCTCTAGCCAGCTCCTGAAGACGAGAAGGTTCAGACACTGACCTGCATTGGTACTGGGAGTTCCTTCCCTGAGGACTTTCCTAGAGCAATGAAACACAGGCCCGTCCCCTCTGACTCCAGGTCTAGCATTCCTTTCACTGTACCAATTGAGATTTTTATTCCAAGAGACCCGAAGTCAGGGAACCTGTTGGACCCAGGGCCTGAGTTGGCTCTTTAAAGGGCTTTATTAGTTATGAATCATAGACATGACTATAATACTTTTTCTGTGGCACTTTTCAGTTAATTCATTACTTTCAATGATCACCTTGTGAGGTAGAGACGGTAAAAACTCTCATTCATGGTTGATGGCGTCAAGGAGCCAAAAGCCATGGCTCAGGGGAGAAGACCTCTATTGCTTTGAATTCTTAGTCTCAAACTCTTGCCACTTCCCCAAGATGCATGTCCTGCACATGCACACATGCATGCGCACACGTGTACACACACACACACACACACACACACACACACACACATACACACACACTGCTACTTTCCTTGGGATTGTTGGAGAGAAAGACCATACAAACTTATGCCTGATGCCCCTCTGGACTGTTATTAGATAGAAAACTTGGACCTCCTGGGAATGGTGTTCAAAGTGAGACCCAATTGTAGATACAGCCTTGGGGCTCTCCAAACACTGTCACGTCTATGATGTCATTGGATTCTCACATCAGCCTCATGAAGCCGGAAGGACAGGAATTTTTACTGTTGTTTTACAGAGAAGGGAGTAGAGAGCCAGAGAGGGTATGTGACTTCCCATAGAATGTCACACAGAAAGCTAGGCAAAGCCCAGACTCTTACTCTGTCAACGTGTTGGGCTTCCCTCCTGGGACTTTCCTATTCTGCCTGAGCTCAGGCTGGCCCTGGATAATGTCACCCTGACCACTGTTGAGCAGTACTCTGGTCATTACACTTTCTAGCCAAACTCTGCTGGAACAGCCAGGGCTCACTGTCCATCTTTATAACCTTCCTGTAGCCTTCAGTGTACCTTCTCATGTCATTTGCCAGATGCTGAATTTGCAAAGAATCTCTTAGAGGCCTTGTAGACCTGTTTCATTATCCAGGCTGATGCCTTGTCTCCTGCACACCTACTGTGGGATATGTAAAGGGAAGCACTGGAGCTTCCTCTGATGCGTGCGTTTACCACATACCTCTCTTGGAGTAGTTGGTTAGTAGGTATCGGGGGAATAAACAGCATGAGGAGGATTCCAGCCCAAGGGATACGTTTGGTTGGAGTGGTGGACGGCCCTGATGCATTCACTGCCTCCTCTGAGAGCCCGACTAGGCCAGGCCAAGGGGCCGCCTTCTCAATCTCTAGTGATGGAAGAACAAGGAGTTTCTGGAAGCAGTAAGTCAGCTAACAAGCTAGAATAATGGTCATTTTGCTTCTTTTTGGCTTTTTTATTCCCTTTCCTACAATGTAAAGGTTGAAGACAACATCTCCACCAGACCCAGAAACTTAGAGCTTTATTAGATTGGAAACTTCCTGAGAGCAGGGACTGTCTTTGTTTTCATTTGCATCCTCAGAACTTAGCGGAGTGCCCTGCACATAGTAGGCATTTAATTCATGTTTATTGCTTGAGTGATGGAGAATGTGAGAGCTGTAAGGGACATGGGACACAGCAAATTCTCATGTCTACTAGCAATTTAAAGTATATAAAATGTCATTCTTACCCCAACGGATTTGGCAGGTGAGGAGATAGGCTAGGGTTAGCCTGCGCAAGGTCACCTTGTAAGTGATGGAGACACATCTTGATGCAGATGTAGACACTATGAGATAGCACCAGGGCTAGAAGCACACTTCTGTGACCTGGCTACCAATGGAGGGAATCAACTTACTAGGGACCTTGCTGAAGTCAATCAGCCACAGGGAAGCTCTTTAGGAGCCAAAGTGGGAGAGCTGGCCATTGTGCTGAGTCACAGGCTGTGGCCTCAGCCCCACTGCTGAGCATTGATATTGGGGCGAGGAAGTTAAAGTGAGGGTGAATGCTGACGTCTTTGTAGTGTTTTAAAAGTTGCAAAGGGCTTTGGGGATGTTTTTCTATTGGAGTTGCACAACTACACTGTGAGCATGGTACTGTAAATATTGTATTATCCTCCCCATTTTACCTCTGGGGAAGCCAAGGCTCAGAGAGATTAAGTGGCTTTTCAGTGAGTCAACTAGTAAGCAATGGAGACAAGATGCCAACCAAGGTTGGTCTGTTTTTCAGAAGATTGTTGATTCCAAGCTGGGTAGGACCTTAGAGATTATCTTGTCCAGCCTCCTCATTTTACCGACTAAGAAACTGAAGTTAGAGAGGTTAAGTGATTTGCCCATGCTAATACAGGTAGTCTGAGATAGAATTTGAACTCAGGACTTTTGTGAATCCAGGTTTAGCATTCTATCCATTGTGCTAGTTGCCTCTTAGCAGGGCTACAGTGGCAGTGTAGATTCACATTGGCTATGAATGGCACCCAGCAAGGGATGCTAAACCCACTCTGGTTCTTTTTTGGTTTTGGTTTTTGTTTTTGGGTTTTTTTGCCCTTTTTTTTTTTTTGGAGGGGGAAGGCAGGGCCATTGGGGTTAGTGACTTGCCCAAGGTCACATGGCTAGTAAGTATTCAGTGTCTGAGACCGGATTTGAACTTAGGTCCTCCGGACTCCAGGGCTGGTGCTCTATTCACTGTGCCACCTAGCCACCTCTACTCTGGTTCTTTTTGCCATTCTTCCCCTTCTCTACCTGATTATGAGTATATGCCTGATCAACCCTGTTCCTGTATTGTCTGTTGCCTGAGCCTGTCTTCCATTGTGAGTGTCTTATTATTGTTCAGGGATTCTGATATTGCTTCAAATTCGGTACATCCCAAGTTCCACGTGTCTGAGAAAATGGAGTTCTTGGTGGACTTTTACTGATCTGTGTGTATAGGGCTGGTAGGAAATGGTCCCTGGTCCTCAGCTACTTGATCCAAGGCTAGATGAATTCAAAGGGTGGGGGGGAGGTGTGGACTCTCCCGACAGTCTTTTCTTTAGACACCTGGTTGGGTTATAAAAGACAATTTGACATACAGTAGGTTGCTACAGTCAGTCAGGAAGACCTAGGTTCGTCTGTGATATTTACTTATGACCCTGGGCAAGTCACTTAAATTCTGTAAATCTCAGGTTTCTTATCTGTTAAATGGGTAGGATAATACCATCCTCCTAAGTTGGTTGCTGTAAGATTCAAATGAAATCATGTAGCCAAAGTGTTCTGCAAATGTTAGAACACTAAATAAATGTAAACCATTGTTGTTACTTGTGTTATTACTGGAAACAACCAGGCGGCTCAGTGGATGGAGCACTGGGCCTGGAGTCAGGAAGGCTTAAGTTCAAGTCTGGCCTCAGACACTTGCTAGCTGTGTGACCCTGGGCAAGTCACTTAACCTCTGTTTGCCTTAATACACCAGAGGAGGAAATGAGAAAACCCTCCAGTATCTTTGCCACAAAAACTCCATGGACACTATTGCTGTGCAATTGTCTGCAGCATCCCAAAGACTGAACAACAACAATAACAAATTGTTATGACTACAAGCCATCACATCCGAGGAAAGATTATGGTTAAGATGACTCTCAGTGCTTTTCCTGTGTTTTTTCTTATTTGTAAATCTCCTATTAAGCACCAACTTTCCTCCTCCTTGATCATTCTCTGAGGTGGAGACTTTGCTAAGGTCCAGCTCCCCTTCCGTTGGTCTTCTGAGGTGGAGCATTGCTAGAGGTGTTCGGAGTCTTGTCAGGAGGTTGCCTTTATCCTAACAGAGGCAGAGAAGTGTCTCCTCCAGCTTCTCTTCAGGAATTATCGGTGGTGCCTTAACAGATGAATGTTTTCATTGCACCGTGGTCCCTCCTGCTGACCCCTCCTGGAGGGGCTTTGGGTCAGCATAATTAACTGTGTGTTTTACAGCTCTTTGAGCTGTCTGGCTGACGACATCCTCCTTGAACAACTGTGTAGTGAAGGTCCCTGCTTCTTGGCACTGGATTTTCAAACTCTAATTATGACTAAGAGTTCATGGCTCTCCTTCCTGATGCAGAGTCTTCTCTACCTGTATCATCTGCTTCTTTGGGTAAGTGAATGAAACAGGCAGGAAGAGAAAGAGGAGGAGGTAGGGGAGGAGGAGGCGAGGTGGAGGAGGAAGAGGAAGAGGAGTTTTGCAAATTTCAATGCAGTGACATACATACATACATACCTATATATGTGTGTGTATAATGTGTATCTCATTATCATTATTAATTATGACATATGTACTGTTGATCTCACAGAACGATTGTGAGAAATATGATTGTTGTTATATAATATGTAAATATTTATATCCTGACATTTATTAATAATGTTAATAAATATATTATTAATAATCTACATTACTAATACTTATATCATTATGAAGAAAGGCAGGGTGTTGTGGTGGTTAGAAAACATGCCTGGGAGTCAGTAAGACCTGGGTTCAGGTTCTACCTCTGACCCAATCTGTGACACTGACCAACTCATTTCCCTTCTCAACATCCTGAATAACTTTCTGACCCCATAAGCTGCCAAAACATTACTGGTTTGCATTGCTTAAGGGTGTCTCTGCACTCGGAGTTCCCCACACCAATGAAATCACAGATCTGGAGTCCCCCAAAATCATTGTATTAGTTATAATTCCAAATGACATCATATTAACATGGTGGTTAACATTATTAACATATTAACATTTGTAGTTCTCATAATGATTTGCTATATTTACTCTATGAATGAATGAATGAAAAATGAGCATTTATTAAGTGATTACTATGCATGGCCTGAATTTGGCTGCAGAAAAGCAGTGTGGAGGTTGGCATTGGGCTAGTCACAGAGAGCTTTCCCCAATCCGGGGTAGTGCAGAGCCCCGACATGGGAGGGAAGGTATGATATGACAATATCTGAAGAGCAAATGCCACTGTGAGCACCACGTCACAAGTATTATTATCCCTATTATGAAAATGAAGTAGATGAAGCACAGAAAGGAAAGTGAATGAACTTATATTTACGTGTTTACATAGCATTTTATGATTCACAAAGTAGCTTCCACAAGAATGAATGAATGAATCCTCATAACAACCCTGTGAAGGAGGGAAGATAGGTATTATCCCAGTTTGACAGATGAGGCAACTGAGTTTCAGAAGGGTGAGATGACTTGTCTGAAGTTCCCTAGTGAATTGTGGGAGAGTTCAAACTAGAACTGAAAGTCTTCCAAACCTTAGTCCAGTACTCTTTACTTTCCATTGGGCTGCCAAGAGGGCTGTGTGGCCTAGTCCCATATCTGGGCTCAACTGCCTGCTTCCCATGAGCAGGAGCACACACATTACCTTCAAAGGCACCAGTCAGCTGGGATCTCGCCAATGGGAAATTTGTTTCTGAGTTACATCAATGAGCTAACATGGCAACCCACACAAATGTTTATTTCCAGCCAGTGGCTCCAGAATGAGGCTCGGATGCTTCCCAAGGCCCTTCAAGAGCAATTTAAAGAAGGAAGAGAGAAAAGTGGCAGCTTGGAGGCCTCCGGAGCCACAAATAGAACAGCTCCCTTTGCAGTCGGGGCCACTTGGACAAGGCCCAGTCTCCTTTACTTTGAGTTTCTCCCCAGTTCCTTCAGAACAGAAGTGTGCACTCACGTAGCTCTTTTTGGATCTGACGTGAGTTGGTGTCTCAGTATTTTGGGGGATTTCTGAAAGGGAAAGTTGGAGTTTGGAATGAGCTTGTGGTTACTAAAGACACATTACAGCATAAATACGGTGTAAATGGAAATCACAGAAAGTCAAAGCTTAGAGGAACCCTGGAGCAGGGAATAGCAGAACTGGGAGAGCTCTTAGAACAGGGAATTTCAGAGGTGGGAGGGACCTTAGAACAAGAAATGTTAGAGCTGGAAGGGAGCTTGGAATTGGGGGTAGCAGAGCAACTAAGAGCCTTAGACTGTGATGACCTAACTTCCCCCCTCATTTTGCTCCTCTGGATAACTGAGTTTCTATTCTATTTGTGGAATGGAAACTCCTCTTAAAATTTGAAAATAAACCTCAGTACAGTATGGTAGAAAGACTATCTTTCTGGATGACTAGCATACCAACCAGTCTAGGGTTTGAGCTCAAGATCTACTACTACCTGCTCGTTGTAACCATGTGGAACTGACTTGGGAGTAAGGAGCAGAATTTCTGAATTGATTCCTTGTCTCTGTTTAGAAATCCCACTCCTTATTCCCAAGTCAGTTCCAACAGTTGAAAGGAAGAGAATTATTTATAGATAAATCTGAGAACAAAAGTGGACATAGTCACAGACAACAGTGATTTCTTTCATATGCTTAACCATTGTAAATCAATAAGGCCAAAAAGAATCTAAAAAAAAAGAAGTCTACAAACATCCCAGTCAGCAAACTGGGAGAAATGATGACCAAGGACAACAAAGCTTGGGCTTTAAACTCATTTGTGAATCCTTATGGAGAAGGATAGTGGAATACAATGAGGGACTTGGGAAAGGCTTTCCAAAGGCATGGGGGAAAATGCATACTCCAGCAATCCTGAAAAACAGCGATCAAAAGCACATTGATAGCTGCCAGCCTACTTCTTCCATATAAAGTTTTCATGAGAATCATTCACACCATATTATTTGTTCGTTACAAAAAACACATTTGATTCAGTAAAGCAAAATGCTTACTTGAAGACTCTCTTCCAACAAGGTGTCTCCTCTCCGTACATAAAAATGATTCCCGAGTGTAAAGAGATATAAATCCTGAGACAACCTTGTTTGATGATTGTCTGATTGTAAATATTTCCTGAGGCAGGAAATGGAGATGTATCCTGGCCAAACATGTTCACCATTTTCATCCAGAGATCCAACACAAAGCCCAGGCTAACAAGAGATTCTGTGTGGGTGATGAAATCCTCCAGAAACTCCTCATTGCAGGTGACATTGTACTGTTTGCATTAACTTCCAGAATACTGTGGATTCTCCTGAAAGAGATCTATAACCACTCAAAACAGTCTAATCTAATCACCCACACAGGAAAAACAAAGGGGATAAGGAATGCCTATTGTCTAGATTATGCCATATGCAATTAGATAAGCTATGGAATTTACACACACACACTCACATATACACACGCACACACATACTCACACACACCACACATACCACACCCCTACACACACACACATACCACACACACTCACACACACACACACACACACACACACACACACACACACTGTACAAGGTAGGCAGCAAAAATGGACAATGGGCTGGGTCTTTCCAGGGAAGAGACTAAGCATTGACATAGTGTCTACTATGTATCTGGTACTGTCTTAAGCACTTTTTGCAAATATTATCTCATTTGGTCCTCACAACAGCCCTGGGATATAAGTGTATTATTTACTCCATTTTATAGTTTATAAATGAGGGTACTAAAGCAAACAGAGAGTAAGTGACAGGCACAGGGTCACACAGTAAGTATTTGAGATCAAATTTGAACTCAGGGCTTACCTACTTGAAGCCCAGCATTATCCACTATACCACCAGCTGCCTCTAAAATGGGAGGAAAAGAGAGAAAAATGATCTTCCTCCTTCTCTCCTTCTCTCTCTCCCTCCTTCCTTCCTTCCTTCCTTCCTTCCTTCCTTCCTTCCTTCCTTCCTTCCTTCCTTCCTTCCTCTCTTTTTATTAAAGACCTGCCAGTGTCATGCTTTGCAAGCCTCATTCATTCACTAGGGGTATAGGACAGTAGATGGGTCAACTGTCATCACTGGAAGATCGGAGGTGGTGGTGGAAACCCTTAGCTAGCTTCTCTCATAGGCAGGTCCCCCATTCCCCATATGGGATCAAATACTATGGGGACCCTGCTGGGGAAAAAGATTATGAAGTTGGGCAAGGAGGAGAGAGGATCAGCAGCCAGTCCTTCTGAAGTTAGATTTTCTTTTTTAAATTTTCTTTTTTTGCTTTTTGGAGGGGGGAAGGCAGGGCAATTGGGGTTAAGTGACTTGCCCAAGGTCACACAGCTAGTAAGTGTCTAGTGTCTGAGGCAGGATTTGAACTCAGGTCTTCCTGACTCCAGGGCCAATGTTCTATTCACTGCACCACGTAGCCGCTCCCAAAGTTAGACTTTCTAAATTAGTGTTTATTATTATTTAAAAAACTCAAGGTCTGAGGAGGAAGCATATCTGTTAGTGATTTTGTTTGAAATTAGATTTCATGAATTACTGTAATTTGTTGTTGTTTTTTTAATTGCCCATGGTAGAACACAGCATTGATGACATGGAACAGAAAGCTTGAAATAATCCTGAGGAGGAATGCAGGATACAGAATGGAAGAGGTGGGAGGGCCCTTCGAATTTGGATCCTGGGAAAGGACCCTAGAAATTGTGTGTCCCAGCTCCTTCATTTTAAAGATGAAGAGACTGAGGGCCAGACAGTGAGTGTCTCCTGTCTCCTGCCTCCATCCCTGCTTCTCTCTCGATGATGCCAGGCTTCCTCTGGAAGGGCTTTTGAACATGCAACATGGAAAGTTAGAGCTGAGGACGACCCAAAGCATAGAATATTGGAGACATTGGGAGACCCAGCAAGGTTTTGAATGGAGGAATGATGAGGCCCAAGGAGAGTTGCAGGCACATGAAGGGAGCAGGTGGATTGGCAGGGAGATGCTGTGGAACCTGAAAGATTCCCAAAGGGAGGATTAAAACTATCTATCAGAGAAGGCCATGAGGAGGCAGTGTGGGGCAGTGGAAGGGGGGCTTTGTTTGGAGTTATAAGATGTGACTTGGAAACCTGGGGGAGGTTTCCTTCTCCATAGAATGATGGATTGGGAGTAGATGGTCTCTCAGGCACCTTTCAGTTCTAAGTCATATGAACTCTACCAGATCCAGTGGGTACCTCTTAGCTGGGGCTAGGGGAGGAGTCAAGTGAGAGTGTTGGGGGAGAAACAGTTGAACTGGAAGATCTATTGAAATGTTTGGGATGAGGGAAGGGAAAAGGTCAAAGAGGACCCCAAGGCTCAAGTGTAGGAAAAGGGAAAATGGGCACCCATGTTAACAGGAATAGAGTTGCCAGAGAAGGGGTTGGGTGAATAGAGCTGGATAAATCCAGCCTTGGATATATATTAAGTTTGAGATGCTGGTAGGATGTCCAAGTGAAGGGGACCTGAAGAGATGTGGATGTGTAAGGTGGGGAGAGATGGAGGCTGAACAGAGATTTGGACGTTGCTTTCATAGATATGGTGCCTGAGGTCATGGAGCAGGGGATCCTCAAAGGAGAGTGTAGAAAGAGAGGTGGCTCTGGACAGAACTTTTGGGGACACCCATATTTAAGGGGTTGAGAAGAAAGAGAGCCCAGTATGAGGGACCAGTGAGAAGCCCCTCAGCATCCTAGAGTTCTGTAGGGCCAAAAGAAGGCCCCAAGGCCATGGAAAGAGGAAGGATAATCCCTGATCCCTGCTCTCCCAACCATACAGGGCCTTAGGAATGATTTAATGAGCTTGCTCATGTAAAGAACTTTGTAAATTGTAAATCACTTAGTTGTGTAAAGAGCAGCTTCTCCCCTCTTCCCCCCCCCCCCCCAGAGCATTTAGAGACAGATATGGACAAGACTGGCCCATGGTGAGCCTACAGAAGAAGCAGGGCTCACTTTACAAGATTCTGGACCCTTCCCAGATAGATGCAGATTACCAGTGTCCATTCATGTATTGAGTTAGCAGATTTAGGGTCACATCAATCCATCAGGCAGGCAGTCACCAAACATTGATTAAGTGCTTCCTGTGTTCTAGGCAACGTGCTTAAGTGCTGGGGGTACAAAAAAGAGGAAACAGTCTAGATGTGAGAAGTAAACAAATCTGTACAAACAAACTGGACACACGGTGAGAAGGAAACGCTCACCAGAAGGAAGGTCCCCAAGTTCCCAGGGGAGGAAAGGGCCTCCTGGAGGGGCAGGGTTTCAGCTGCAGTAGAGGGAAGCCAGGAGGTGAAGAAGAGAAGGGAAGATCTTTCAGGAGGGAGGGGATGGACAGCCAGAGTCTGAGGTGAGGCTCAGTGAGAAGGAAGGACAGTGCTGGCAAGGGAGGAGTGAGGCAGGCTCCGAGGGGTTTGGGGTTTGGTCCTGGAGGTGATGGGAAAGATCATGGCATGGTCCTATCTGGGAGCTAGCAAGAGGATTCTGATGGCTGAATGGAGGATGGGCAGCAGCCCTCTACCCCCACCCTGGCAGGCTAGACCTAGTGTGAGACAATGAATGCCGGCACCAGGGCAGGGGCAGCATCAGAGGAGAGAAGGGCATGTATGTGACAAAAGGAAAAACTCCCTGAGTTCTAATCCTTATCTGTGCAAGTCAGGGCTTCTGTGTCAGCCAGTAAATGGAGATGAAAATAGCATTGTCCTCAGAGGGCTGGTGGGAGGGTCAAATGAGCGGAGAAATAAAGGCTTTGCTGGTGAGCTCCCAGAGGAGCCTTTCTCCAACCGCCATTGCTTAGCACAACCCCGGGCACATTTTGTTGTTGTCATTCAGCTGTGTGTGACTCTTTGGGATGCCATTGGGGGTCTTCTTGGCCAAGATACTGGAGTGCTTTGCCATTTCTTCTCCATCTTGTTCTACAGGGGAGGAAAGTAAGGCAAACAGGGTGAAGTGACTTGCCCAGGGTCACACAGCTGATAAGTGTCTGAGGCCAGATTTGAACTCTGGTCTTCCTGGTCTTACTGACTGCAGACCCAGCATTCTGTTCACTTCACCACCTAGCTGCCTCTAGCACATAGGACAAGTACCTCAATCAACATAAGTATGTTGATTGAGAGCTGACTGGTAGAAATGATACCTGACTTGGAACTGGGAAAACCTGAATTGCAATACTGACTGAAACTTAGAAACTGTGCTCTCCGTCAGTGTTCTCCCCCCCCTCCCTTTGACTTTCCTCATTTGTAAGATCAGAGAAACTCTTTCATCGTGAGGTTGCAATGAGGTAAGAGTGTAGAGCTTCTGGTACTACATTCGTCCAGCTTGGTGAATTTCCCTCATACACACCTTGTTTTCTCCTTATTTATTAAATAGGAAGGGGGCAAAGAAGGAAGAGGAGCAGGTACCTCACCTACTTTGTGCAGAGGTGGGGAGCTATGGGTATGGAATATAGCATATCACGTTAGGCTTTTTCACTGTGTTGTTTGGTTTTATTGTTACAAGGAATGACTCTCAGAGGAGGGGTGGGAACCAACACATTGGGATATGTAGATGATATAGCAATAATGTTTTTAAAGGAAGGCAATGCTGTGGAATGAGAGGAAGAAAAGAGAGGAAGCAAGGACCCCCAGGGCCCAGGGAGAAAGCTTGGAGGTCAGTCCCAGGGATGCATGTTAGGCAGAGCTCCAGAGCAGGGTAAAGAAGTGCCTTGAGCCTTGTTTCAAGCCTGGGGTTGAACCTTATGAGGTATGTGTTGTGCTGATGTGGCAGCCCTTACACGGAAGCCCCTTGGACCTCATGCCTGTAAAGGAGACCAGACACAATGGGGACCTCTATCCCAGGGCTTTCTTATAGTCTAGATTGGGACAGACTTGTCCCCTGCTGGATGTGTGATCTCTGAGTGGTTCTGAGGTCTCTTCAATGGGGCCTTTCTCTCCACAATGCAGGTCACCACTTGTCCGTGTTAGCAACAAAATAATGACAGGTGATACTTGTGCCGCACTCACATGGGTTTGTAAACAATGTCAGGGCTGTCTATCATGGTTCTATCATTGGGGGCCGTCACAGCCCTGAAGGTGAGTAATGCCAGGGTGATTACCACTCCCCCACCACCCATTTGCAGATGAGGAGCTGACACCCAGAGACGGTGAAGTGATTGCCCAAGATCCCAGGGCTTATTGGGGTCAGGGACCCCTACCCACCTACCCATCCCTCTCTCAGTCTTGGATATGAGTGGCCATGATGTTCTGGGGCACAGAGTCCCCGCCAACCCTGCTCTGTGGGGTTACCAAGGAGAGCCTTCAGTGGAAAGTCTGTCCCATGCTCTGTGCTTGAGGCCAGGGGGGACCTCCAAGGAGCACATGCTTTGGCAAGGTGGGTGGAATATGGAGTCAGAAGCCCAGGCTAGATTCCTGGCTTTGACTCCTGCTACTCAGATGATGTTGGGCCCTCCTCTGGGAATGGTTTCTTCATTCATAAAAAACTACACAAAGTAAAGCCATGTCCACAGGGAAGGGTAGGCCTAGGTGGTCTCCAAGGGCTCTGCTCTTGGGTGTCTCTGCTGTTCCTGCTGAGGCTTTTTAAAAAAAATATTGTTAAAATCATCTGCTCCCAAAGAATAAAACTTTTTTATTTTCTTTTGGGAAAGTGACTGTGATTCTGGAGTCAGAGGAGGAAGAAGCCTCTTCATTGTGGATAGAGCCCTTACCTCACCCCATGGCCTAGGCAGCTTCCCCTACAAAGCCTTTTTTGCAGCCCCCAGAAAGGAAGACTCAGCAGAGGGATCTCAGCATGTTCCTCCTTTGGCTCCAGGACAGCTTTCCATTCTCCCCTACTTGACTGGAAGCTCCCTGAGGTCATGGTCATCATATTGAATAAGATGGGCCCCTGCACACACCAGGCTATGACTGAATTATGTTGATCTGAATTGAGTGCTGAGGGGAAAAGCAGCCAAGGAGGGGAAATCAGGTGTACTGTTGTTCTCCTTCTGGAACTTGGGTTCATGGGACAATAGATTTAGAGCTGGACAGGGCTGAGGGGCCCCAACCATAAGGATGGAAGGTCACCCCTCCTGAGAAATCCAGGGAAGGAGCTCCACAGGGACCTGGGAGGCAACACTATGAGGGATGGGTTCTTCAGTTTATGCTCCTCTAGCTTCCCCTCCCTCTGCCCCAGAATTCTTCCCCCCAACATAGGTAATAAGGATTCTCCCCCATACACACACACACACACACACACACACACACAGAGATAATAAGGATTCCCCCCCATACACATACACACACACACACACACACACACACACACACACACACACAAACACACACAGAGGAAGTGTCTTGGTCAGAGTGCTGATCCTGATGGATTAAGGATTCCTGTCCCTACTGTTACCCTATTCTGGGGCTGACCATTGGGAGCTGGGGGCATGGAAGCTGGAAGCTGTCTTAGGAGACACCTGACTTTTTAAGGAGGCTGTCTGGGAGCAAAGACCAAGAGGCTCTTCCAATGAGTAAGCTCCTCTGCTTAATGTGAAGTCCTGCCCTGTCCAGTTGATGAGCTGAATGGGCCTTGCAGCCCTGGGCATTTCCAAGGGAGGTGTGTATTCTGGTATAACTGAAGTTTTCTGAGACTTTGCTGTAAGCAGGCCATAAAAGGAAAGGTTTGGGGGAGTCTGTAATCAGAGTGGGGGAGGTGAGCCAGCAGCCATAAGCACCCTCAGTTTAGAGGACACTGTGGGGAGGACAGCATGCCCTTTCCCCTCTGCCTAGGAGCTAGGGGACTAGAAGGCCAGTGGCCTTGGTTATCAGGGTGCTCCTCTAAGTGCCAGAGACTAAACTATGTGGTCTCCAGATGGCAGTAGGATACTAGTCAGGGTGTCAGTGTCTGTACCACATCAACCAGGCCTAGCACTCAGTAATGGAACAGGAGTGGTGTTCTAGGGGTCTAAAACATGCCCTGCTTTCTCTGAATGTCCAAGCTCTGCTGACTTGTGCTGCCTTCATGGGGACATCAGTGACAATTTCATGGATGGATGACCTTGTCTGATAATCCCCTAAGGACTAATATATTAAGTTAACCATAAAACTGGGAGGCCTGTGCTCACCTACCTTTCCAGGCAGGGTCTGATCCAAAGACAGATTCCCTATCAATGGAGCCTTTGGAGAAGGAGGTCAGCTCTATGGCCATCCAGGGGAACCTCTTCCTCCATCGAAGAAAAGCAGCTTAGCCATCCACAGAAGAAACCCCAAGTGGATGATGAAACATACATGCTGCCCAGACAGGGCCAAGCCATTGGACGGGTGGTACCCAGAGATACCCATTAGTTACTTGCGTGCTGTAGAGGTGTGGAGAAACACTGCAGGTGGGCTGGGAGCTGGGAGGGGCTGGAACAGGACTGTCAGAGCTGGGAGGGGCCGTAGAAGAGGCGATGTGAGAAGTGAGAGGGACTTTAGAGAAGTCCCAGACTCCCGCGTCGGCTGTTCTCCCCGCCCAGGGCTCCAGAGTGGCATTGGCAGTGAGCGTATCCTCCCTCCTTCCCCACCGCCGCTCAGGGCTGCTGCTGCGTGCCACTGGAGAGGATGCAGAGGAACCAGATGCTGGTGGCCGAAGCGTGCCTGGGGAACTGGTGGGGGGTGCTGGCGCCGAGTGCGCACCATGGCCCATCTCTGCAGCCTGCCCTGCCCTGTCTGGCCAGCGGAGCCGAGCAGCTTTGGCTGTCGCGAGGTGTGTGGGGGTGGGTGGATGGATGGATGGGGGGAGGGAGGGTCTGCATGAGCAGTAGGTCTGAAACTGAGCAGCTCCCCCCTCCCCGCCCACACACACCCCTCTTTCTTCCTCTTCCCCGCCAGTCGGTGACTTCTGGCAGCGCTGATTAGCTGTCCCGCCCGTGTAAGGTAGAGTAATGTAGAAGGAAGGGGGCGGGTAGGGAGGAAGAGACCCACGGCATCGCGGTCCCAGCTCTGAGCAGGGCTTTGGGGCTGGGCTGAGCACGCAGGGGTTAATGGGTACGGCAGGAGCACGGGAGGTTTCCTCGGGTTTGGGGCTAGTCTGCAGTGTCAGACCCCCAGTGTCAGAGGAGCGGTCTCTCTCATTATGTGTCCCCTTCACCCCATGGAAGTCAGAAAACAGGGCCCAGTGACTCCTCCAAGGTCACATGCCTATTAGGTAGCACATTGGATCTGGGTTCTACTCCAGGTCAGTTCTGCTGCATCACATCGCCTCCCTTCACTGGCACTTCTTGGAGATGGATAGAGACAGGCAGGGGTTAATGGACTCCTTGTGGACAGGCTGGGGCCAGCAGCCATGGAGAGGGTCCAGGTTGGATTTGGGGAAGCAGTGATCTCAAGAGCTAATTAGGTAGAAGAGGTTGGGGATGGAAAGGAAGGGGCTGCTAATTATCCATAGCCTTAGGGGTTAAATCTTTTTAAAGACTCCTGCCTTCTCCTCCATGGAATAGAGAATTCTTGCCTCAGACTCCAGGGCTCCAGGGAGAGGATGTCACCAGCTGAGATTGGCCATTCATTCATTGACTGTTGGAGCATTTATTAAGCTCCTCCTCTGCGCTAGGTGCCAGGGAGGCAAAGGAAGCAGAGCTCTGCCCACAAGGTAGCCGGAAGTTGGAGACTAGGGAGCCCTGCAAATACATAGAATCCTAGAACTGGAAGAGACTCCAAGGGCAGCAGGCTTTATTAGAGGTGTAGTTGGGCTTTCCCCTACAGGGAGCCTTCTAGGCTGCGCTTGAGACAGATCTGCTAGAAGGAGCCTGCAGGACCGGCTTCAAATCCTGGCCATGTACCTGGTTCGTTGTGTGGCCTTCCCTCTCCATAGGGCTCGAGGCATGACAGATTTAAAGGCTGCTTTCAGCTTAGTCCCACGCTCTGCAATCCTTCAGTGCCAGGGGGCGTGAGGCAGCTCATTCCACTGTGGGACAGATCCGATTGTCAGCCAGGCTAACTTTAATGGAGCTGAAAATGGTCTCCCTGGATTTTCTATGGGAGAAAAATGACAGCTGACAGTGCATTAACGGGTGCCCTGAAGGAGCTGGAGAATGTGGGGTCCGATCTCAACCTGGAACTTAGCATCTTGGTGCATGCACATTAGCTAAGAGGTCATTGCTAAATGGGCGGGATTGTGTACATGGATAGAGGCGGGATTGGGCAAGGTACCTCTAGGAAAGTATAGAGCTGGGCTGGGCTCCAGAATGCACAGTGGGGAACCAGGGAAGTGAAGGGCAGGCAGACAGCTTGGGGCTGGAGCGCTGAGTACAGAAGGCCAGCATTGGCAGTTTGTGCTGCAGTTCTTAGGACCTCAGGGATTTAGCTCCAGACTGGCCTGAGGCCAGCATTTTCTGGGAGTCAATATTTAAGTAAAAGCTAACTGTCAGAGAGGCTAGAAATGGGGTTCCTGAACTAGGCAGGAGAGAAGAGAGCTGAACTAGATATCTGACAAGAATACTTTAGTAGTTATAATCATCTAGTCTAACCCCTTGTTTTACCTGTGAGGAAACTGAGGCCCCCAGAGGTTAAATGCCTCATCCCAAATCACGCACTAGTAAGCAGCAGGCAGAGCAGGGATTCTTACTCCATTTTGTAGAGAAGGAAACTGAGTCTCAGAGCAAGGAATGACATTCAGTCTTGTAAATGTTGCAGCAAGCACTCAAAACTAAAATCACATGACGCTTCTCCCGTCTCTTCTTTCCCGTACTGCTGATCTAAGACAAATTTCTGAATTTCTCAGTTCTAAATGTCCAGCCCAGACTTGCAGCAGAAATGTCTTCTCTGCTATCCTATGATCCAGAGTTCTCCAGAA
The DNA here is from genome assembly GCA_028627135.1 of Pseudochirops cupreus. Lineage (NCBI taxonomy): Eukaryota > Metazoa > Chordata > Mammalia > Diprotodontia > Pseudocheiridae > Pseudochirops > Pseudochirops cupreus. The sequence continues at coordinate 395,306,195 of CM053581.1, read as the reverse complement.
CAATTGAAAGAAGAGAACTTCAGCAGGCAGGAGTGAAGATGGAGTGTCTTTCAGGAAGGGTGGCTGGCCTGAGTGAATGCATGAAGATGGGGAGAGTGCAAGGCCAGACCAAATAGCCAAGAGTCTGGGGTAACTGGAATGTAGAATGTGTGAAAGGAAAGGGGAAATCAGGATGGCCCCTAGTCCCCACTCCCTGGCTTCCCCAAAGTCAGTTGTTTGCATGAAATGCTGTTGGCTCCTTTCGAGTCACGAGAATTCAGAGTGATGCCAGACCCTGCACGGTGGGTGTGCCACCTCTCTCCCTCCCCAGTCCCTTTTCCTGGCAAAACCCAAACTGAAATGAAGATGTGGCACAGATCAGGCCACCACTGCTGGCCTTTAAGGGATGTGTTACCTCCTTAGTGATAACATCCCTGTGTGTGTTAATTAATCCACTTTGCAATGATAGGGCAGTGGCTTCTGGTAAGAGGATTTCCTGTCAGCTTCCAAATCATCACTTGTGTGTTCCTATGGCTCCTGATTCAAAATGACTCTGTGGTGAGCATGCAGCAAATCAAGAGCACTGCCTGGGCAATGGGCTGGGCTTTCTGGCCTTCCTGCAGCTTGCCTTAGAGCAGACAACCACCAGGTCATTCCCCTGGCATGTCAAGATTGCTGCTGCAGCTTCCTGGGCAAAGCTCCTGGGTGCTGCCAGCATGCCTTGCCTCCCTATTCTGGATGCTGTTACAGGCTCTATGAGCATTGCAATGCAATAGGAATTATTTGCTGTGGTCAATCAGGACCTGCCCCATGACTAGCAGTTTAATTTAACAGACACATTTTAAAGCACCTACTATGTGTGTGGTCTTCTGCTTCCTGGGGAGCTAAATGTAACCACCATTCCTGACCATCCTCAGTCTGTCTCCAACCTGCCTTCTCTGTCCTCTTGCTGCTCTGTGCCCATCGTCAACCTTTGGTGCTTCAGTTTCCAAATCTGTAAAATGGATACAAAACGGACATACCTGTGACTCCTGTCTCCCAGCACTGTTGTGAACCTCAAGGGAGATTGTGGATATAAGGCAGTTTGGAAACTCTGAAGTACCCTAGAAATATTGGTTGTTGTTTGTTGTTGTCTTTCTTAAGGCAATCTGGTTAAATTGGGAAGATGAGATTTATGCGCTTGAAATAGTCTGATGAGCTAGCTCCTTGAAGGAGATCTCTGGTCAGCCCATGGAAATGACAAGAAGACAGGTTTGGGGTTAATTGAAGGGAGAACTTTCTAGCAGAGAGCCAGCCAACCTTTCATTGGGTTGTCTTCTTCAAAGATCAAGCTCCCTATCCTTGGGAGGGCTGAGGCAAGTGCTTGTCGTGGGTGCTGTGGAGGGAGTTTCTCCTTCAGAACAATGGTTGGATTACATGACAGTGAAATGTCCCTCCCACAACTTTAGGAATATATTGTTTGTGGGAGTTACCAGTAGTAACCAGAGTTGCTGTTTACAGAACAATCCTAAGCTTTGCAAATCACTCACCATAATGCTCTCCTCTGATCCTTCCATGTTCTTATTCCCCTTTTCAAAATGAAGAAATTAGTGCCTGAGAGAGGAGAAAGTCATTCAGGCAGTGATTAGCAAAGTCTGGCTTTGGGCCTCAGGTGAAATCCAGGGTTCTTTGATGATTTGGTGTGTCCATTTTGTGGGCCACAGTGTAGATCCAGGCACATTTGTCTCTGGTATGGTGCCTCAGTAACACCTTGGAAGCAAGGCCAACAGGATTGTCCACTTTCGAATGATGGCCCTCATCTTGAGCTGCACACTTGTGCCTCAGAGATGAAGACCACCCTCATGTGGGAAGATGGGTGCAGTGGGGGAAGAAGACAAAGCAAGCCCACACAAGACCCCAAATCACACAGGATGCAGCACCATCCCCAACTCTCCCCTCTTCTGGTTCAGAACGTTCTACCTTACTGTTGCCATGGCAATTTGGGTCTGCATCACTCTCCTGTGAAGAATCCATTCCATCCTCTGGCTGTTACCTGTTGTTGTCATCACCGAGCACAGACCTAACCAGGCACATTTGTGACTATTACTTCCTATGCTGTTTTTCCCTAAGGAGACTCCACTGGACTTTGTCAGGCTTAAGAAAGGTCCAATGAGATCTTTAGAACAGTGTAGTGAATATCACTACCCATATTTCTGAAAGGGCTTTGGGATGAGAGAGAGCTAGAGTGCACGAAGTTGTCTAAAGTACAGAAAAGTCCCTGACATATTGTACAGAGTATTACTGCCCATGGACCTTAAAGGGCCTTGGGGCAAATGGAGAATGTCTGTACACAGTTACCGAAAGGATTGAAATAGTCTGTAGCTCTGAAAAGACCTATGGAGGCTCCAAATGGCGCTGTCTTTGGTACTGAAAGGACATTGCGGTAGTGTAGATGGTTCTGCTGTCCCTGCAAATGAAGTGGAGATTGGCTTGTGTGAAAATAATGCAGAGCGGAAAATGAGGCAGTGCTCAGCTCCACCTCTCCCATCCCACTTGAAGGGACATTCCGTAAACTCTAGAGTGAAATGTGTGAAAAATGTAGCGTAGTTGAGGGTGTGCAAAGGAATGATTAAATGCAGGCTTCTGGTTTTCTGGTGAACTTTGGGTGGCAGTGGTCATTGCTGTGGTCAAGGAAGTGTTAGTGGAAGGAGACCAGGTTCTGTCAGCGAGAGAGAGCTCCAGACCTGAACTCAAGAGACCTGAGTCCGGGGGCCTGGTTTTGCCATTCAAGAGCTATGTGGCACTGGCCAAATCATTTTACTCCTCTGAGGCTTTTTCCTTTGTATAGAATGGTGCTGTTATTCTATGCTCCCCAGCAGAATGCTTGTGATGACAATTGGAGCAACTTTTCTTACATATTAAGGATTGAGGTTCAAATCTAATCAGAGATATTTGGAGAGTCAGTGGTATGGAGCAGAGTGCTGGGTCTGGACTTGAATTCTGCATCTGACACTTATTGGTTGTGTGATCATGAGCAAGTCATAGAAGATCATGGAAATTTAGAGCAGAAAGAAACCTCACAGATGATTGAGACCAGCTCCCAACACTTTACGAAGGAGGAAACTGAGGCACAGGGAGATGTCCAAAGTTCCAAGCAGCAGGCATTAGTGGTGGTAGTTCAAGCCAGCTCCTCTGACCTGACCAATGTACTTTCCACTGCACCCCTCCCTGCATTTCATGTTCTAGAACAATATCTACCCTCACAGGGCTGTTATCAGTGTCAAAAGAAACAGCGTATATAGAGAGCATCTTGTGAACCTTGAGGCATCAGATAAGTGACAACAATTGTTGCTATTGTTATTCTGAGTCAGGAGACCTGGATTTCATCTTTCTCTCTACCACTCTCAAACTCTGGTATTGGGGGCAAGCCTTCTGGGAGATGCTAACTTCGTTGCTGCCTCTCCAACACCGGGCACTACACCTAGCATGTGGTTAGTCCGAAGTGAAGGTTTGTTGGAGCAGATGCCATCTGTGGTATTTACTTCCCTTCCTCCCAAGGTTGCCAGAAGGAAGTACTTGATAATTTGTAAAGCTGTTGAGAAAAGTCTGAAATTATTGTTAGTAACAATGGTAATGAAGCCCGCTACCAAAAGTATAGCCTCCAGGTGAGAGAAGGGGTATTTTCATGAAAATATCTGCTGAGGCATGGAAGACTGGTGATCTGCATTGGTGGAAGGTGTACTTATATTGATGAGAGCAAGGATATTTCAAAATATTATATATGAACTTATTGTTTATTGAAGTTTATAAGGTATGCTTTGAAGAGTCTGTGATTTCATTAATGTCAGTCAGCACACATTCATTAAGCAGTTACTGTGGAACTTCCTCCCAGGGTCACTGCTCACAATCTGCCTCCATCTTCTCACCTTGTATGAGAATCCTTCATCATGTATCTCCCTTTTGTCTCCCTTAAATTCTTCATATATTCTCTCAAGAATGCTCTGCGCTTGCTCAAAGGTGAGAGGCATACCCTCTTGCCCCTCACTCTTACCTCCTGACCATCCCAACCCCTTTCTGATCACACACATGCTGGACTGAGTCTGGTATACTACTGTGGACTCTGAGTTGTCATTGGTGACATGCTATGGCTACCACTTGTATTGCCTTTTTCTCCACCTGACATTTTTATTCTTGGGAGATTATGCCATCCCAAAAGTCCATGATTCTTTTTATTACTACTAGTAATAATAAGAATAGATTATAAAGCTCAATGTAAATGTGCATTATTAGTATTGATTATTTCCCCTTCCCAACCCTCCCATTTTGGAGAAAATACCCAAGGCTGTAAGAACCAGCAATTGCTGACTCTGGCCCTGGCTTCCTCCCTTCCCCCACTCTCCTCATCCATCCAGCCTCGCTTTGTCAGGAGGTTTCCAGGGGTTTCTAGGCCACCCGAGGTAGCCTGCAGACCAGGGAGAGGTTAGAAGTTATCACCGACTTTTAAGGTCGCTTTTTGAAAATCATTATTAAATTGCTTAGAATTGTAGATGTAGTCATAAGAAACTCATTTATCTTGACAAAAGTGCTACTATCAAGTACCCAGCCCTCATAAAATAACCTTTGCAATGATTGTTTCTGCTGGTATCAATAAATTCTGACAAAGCGAGGAAAGGTCAGACATCGCCAGGAAGCATGTCTTTGCTGCTTGTTAATTAAAGGTTTGTAAGAACGTGGCTGAGCTCACTCTTTGGGGGTGGCGGACAAGTCTGGGAGAAGGAGGAAGGCTGAAGAAAGGACGCAAAGATGAATGGAATGTGGCCCAGAATGTGGGCTAGTCAGTCCAGTCAATGAAAATTTACTAAGTCCCTACTTAATAAATTAGTGCAGGGCCACCTGCTTGGTGCCGTGGACACAAAGACAAACGACCCTGCCAACATGAGGCATAAAGCAAAGCCCTTTGAGGCAGGAAAGAGTGGTAACAACCATCCGAGATCAGGGATGATAGTCCCTTTCTTTGCACCTTCCATATTCTACCATCTTCTGCCACTGGCTTGCAACATCTCCAGTCATTTTTCATTCTTCCTTTACCCTGAAAATACTGATTTTTGGAGTCAAAAGACCCTGGTTCAAATCTCACCTCTAACCATTACTGGCTCCTCTGATCTTTTTAGGTCACAGTTTTCTCATTTGTAAAATGAAGACCTTAGGTTAAATGGTTTCTGAAGCCTCTTCCAGCTCTAAATCTATGACTGAGTAATCCTCCCCCACTGTCTCTAAATCTGTAATCATGTGATCCTTCCACATCATCCTCCCTCTAATTCTAGATCCTACTCTTCATGTGACCAAAGGCACATGGACAGCAAGGGTTTCATCTCCTCAAGCCTTCTGCTTCCTATAAAATAGGGGGTAGTGATGGTTATATTATGGATAAAGGCCAATTATTGTTTGGAGAAACCCCACACCGGTGTGGAAATTAGAGCCATTACAATGACTGTGGGTGTTGCTAGCTGTGATGTGCTGGTGACTGCTCTCCACAACTTCTCTTACATACAGCTCCATAGTCCACTTTTTCACTGTGATGGCCACTGCCTTGATTCTTGCTTTCATGGCCTCTTGCTTGGTCTACTTTCATAACATCCTAATTAGTCATCAATTCTCTATTCTAATAGAGCCACAGGAATAGTCCTCCGAATTCCACAGAGCTCTGACCTTGGCTCTCAGACCCTTCAAGGAACATCTACCATTTCCACACTCTTTAGCCTGACCTGCCAATGACTTCCTACTCTGACTCCAGCTGGCCACTCTGCCCTTGTCTCACCCCTTTCCCCTTCACATACTCTGTTCTAGCTAAGCAGCAACTCTAAAAGTTCGATGTTCTCCCGCTGTGTTTTTGCCTCCAAGCTTGTTGTCCCCCTTCCCCCAAGCCTGGAATGGACTCCTGGCCACGTCTGCCTGTTGACCATGCTCTACCTCAGAGGCCAGTTCAGTCACCTTCTCCTTGAAATCTTCCCTCTCCTCCCCACCAGCTGGAAATGGTCCTTCTGTCCTTAAGAAAGAAAAAGAATAAACAGTTATATAGCACCTACTATGTACTATTCTATTAGATAGTATAACATTTTAATCTCACAGTGACCCTGCAAAGTAGAAACTTTTCTTATCATGCCCATTTTACAGTTGAGGAAACTGAAGCAAACCGAGGCCAAGTGACTTGCCCAGGATCCCACAGCTAGTAAGCATGTGAGACTAGATTGGAACTCGGGTCTTCATGGGCCCTAGTCCAGCTCTGTCCACTGTGCCACCAGCTGCCCCAAGTCTGAAATACCTCAAGTGACTCTCCTTGACTTCCCTTGTGGATGTGATTGTTTGCTAACTTCAAGTTCTTTGTGCATGGTTTTATGGAAGGAACATTGAATTTGCCGGGCTAAGCCCTGATTCTACTTGATATCAGTGTGTCCCTGGCCAGTTGTGGCCTCAGTTCCCTCCTCTGCAAAACAAGAGACCTTTAAGTGTCCTCTAAGTCCCTTCCAGTGCCAAGTCTTCGGATTCAGGCAGATGGAGGGGCTGAGGCTGTGCCTTTGTGCTGTCTTGCCCAAATTTGGTGCTTAATTAATGCATATACAAGCAAATCCAAATGCCCAGATCTGCATTAATTGCAGCCTAGAATGAGAATATTATCCAATGGTCAAATTAGCACTGCAGAAAAGTACTTCTGTTGCAGAACTGAGCAGGTAACAGTGACCTCCAGCCACAGATCCCTCAGGGTAGGCCTGTAAGGAAAGGGACCTTGTGGAAGTACACACACGGCCCATGGTGGGTCACATTCAGATGTGGGTGACATTCATTTCTGGCTGCTTCATCTCCTCTGCCAGACTTCAAATTGGAAGGCCACTCCCTCATGGGCACAGGCCCTAGTACACTTGGGTGACCCTGGGACAGTCACTTACACTCGGTCCGACTCAGTTTCCTCAAAATGGAGATAACAGTAACATCTGACTCTCAAGGTTGTTGTAAGGATCAAATGAGATCATAACTGGAAAAAACTTAGAGCAATGCTTGGTACATAATAAGTGGCACATCAGCATTAGTTAATTTTGTTATTATTTCAAGACAAGGAAATGCTGGCATTCTTGGCATTTGCTTAAAAACAATAAAGACAAAAGAAAGATTGAAAAATGAAGACCTCATGAAATAATGGGAAATCCTCTAAATTCTGTATTCCTGGGGGCATCTTGGTCAGTGGTTTGGGAGAGTCCAACTTCCAAAGAAATGGGGAAGAGTCCTAGTGAAACCAACAGCCCTGCCTTAGGCTGGATCTTTGAGCAACTTGACACTTAGTTTGATTTTAATTAACTAATTAAAACTAACAGACAGATGGCTCTTTTTCAAATTTAAACAGAGTCTGAAAATTGTTGAGGCATTAAGCATCTATGCATGCTGCGTCTCCTGTACAGAAGGGAGAATTAAATTTCAGTAAAACTCAGTTCAATCCAACTCAGTAAATGTTTATTAAATGCTAATTGTGTACTGGGCACTGGGTATACAAAGAAAAAAAATGAAACAATCTCTGCCCTCAGGGAACTCCTACTCTACTGACCACAGTCTGGTTTTCCTTTGGCCCATCCTGCTGCTGAATGAAGGCCTTGCCCAAGCTCTGCATTTTAGTGCTCTGCTGTGTTAGAAGGATGAGGGTGGTTGTGGTAATCCACACATGGAATCCCAGCTACTGAGGAAGCTGAAGGCAGTGGACCTTTTGAGCTCAAGAGTTCTGAGCTAGAACATGCTATGTCCACTGGTGTGCTAGTAAAATGTTTAACAACTGTCTCTCTGAGAAAAAAAAATGTATGCATGGTAACTAGTGTGCTAGTAAAATGTTTTAACAACTGTCTCTCTGAAAAAAAAATGTATGCATGATAAACCTTTCACCTCTGCTGACCTCCAGACCCTCATCTCCAGCTGCCTTTCAGACATCTCAGCCTGGATATCCAGGGGACATTTTAAACTCAATGTGTCCAAAATAGAATTCACTATTTTCCCCCTTAAACCCTCCCCTCTCCTCCATCCTCCATTACTGTTCAGAGCATCCTCATCCTCCCAGTTCCTCAAGCTCCCAACCTAAGAGTCAGCCTGGCCTCTTCACTGTCTCTTACCACACCTCTCCCCACCCCCACCCCCAACCATAGCCAATCTGTATCCAATGTCCATCAACTTTACCTCTGTGCCATCTGATGCAGACTCTCATCACCTCATGCTTATAATATTGTAACAGCTTTTGGGGAAGGGAGGTCTGCCTACCTTTAGTCACTCCCCACTTCAGACCATCCTCCATTCAGCCACAAGAGTGATTTTCCTAAAATGCAGGTCTGACCATGTCATCCCCCTACTCACTCCAGTGTCTCCCTGTTATCTTTAGGAATGAATACAAAATGCTCAGTTTGGCCTTCAAAGGCCCTCCTAACCAGCCCCCTCTTACCTTCTCAGCCTTCATATACCTGACTCCCCCATATATACTCTTGAATCCAGGAATGCCAGCCTCCCGACTGGTCCCCAAACAAGACTCTCCATCTCCCGGCTCTGGGCATTCTCTTTGGCTTTTCCCTTGCCTGGAATACTCTGTCGTCGTCCTTGCCCACTGGCTTCCTCTAAGTTCCAATGAGAATCTCATCTTCTACAGGAAGCCTTCCCCAGCCTCTCTTTGTCCTCGTTCTTTCCCTCTGTTAATTATTTCCTCTTTGTCCTCTATGGAGCTTAACTATATTTGGTTGGGTTGTTGTCTTTCCCAACACAGTGGGATCTTTGAGGACAAGGAGTCTTTCTCTTCTCCTTTGCATACCCAGTGCTTGGAAATGTGTCTGGCACATAGGGAGTCCTTAATAAATGTTTATTGACTGACTTTTAAGTTTATAGCATTTTTTCTATCACTTTCTTAAGTCTAAACAATCAACAAAACAATAAATCAAGCCCCATTTTTTAGCATTCACCAATTTATGAGATGTAAGTGTCTCACTAAAAATTTAACAGTTGGCTTTGCAACCCCATTGCAGCTATCTGGTGTTTGTCATCAGTTCAGTGAGAGTCTCAGAGTGTGGGGAGGACCCAGGATGCTTAAAGACAGGCAAGATGGTCCAGGTCAAAGCTGGTGCACTGATCAGTGATGGGATGAAGCCCGAGATTAAACCACCTGGGCCACACAAGGCGATCCAGACTCAGTGTGTGTGTGTGCGTGTGTGTGTGTGTGTGTGTGTGTGTGTGTGTGTGTGTGTGTGTGTTTGTGTGTGTGTGTGTGCGTGCACGCGCGCGCGTGCGCGCATCTGTGTGACAGAGAGAGACACAGAGACAGAGATGAAGACAGATAGAAACAGAAACAGAGAGAGACAGGGACAGACTGAGATAGAAAGGGATAGACAGAGACAGAGATGGGAGACAGAGACAAGGACAGACAGACAAAGACAGAAACATAAACATGTGGTATAATGGAAGGACCCAGGACCACTGGGTTTGGAGTCCTGGCTCTGTCAGTCATTAGCAATGTGACTGCAGACAGGTTACCTTCCTTATCTGGGCCTCAGTTTTCTTATCTGTAAAATGGAAAAATCATGCTTCCTACTCCTTCCATTTCTGTTGGAAGGCTTCAAGTGAACAGGGTCTCACCTTTATTGTGGGTCCACTCTAACTTGATTGTACTCTTGGTAGGAGATTCTTCTTTGTATTGGGCTGAAGTGGACACCATTTCAATTCCCCCCCCATTCCCATCCTCGGGGGGAGGGGTCACAGGACCCAGATATTTCTAGTTTCATGAGTTCATGATTTCCTCTGGGTGACATGGATGCTTCTTGCATGATGTATATTGGCCGAGCCTCACTAGCCTGCACAGACCTTGTCCATGACTTCTCCTTTGTTTGTTTGTTTAAATTTCTTTAGTATTTATTTTCCCCAATTTTTAACATTCATTTCTAAAGCTCTGAGTTCCAAATTTTCTCCCTTCCTCCCTCCCCACCCCCAACCCCCATTGAGAAGGCTGTTAACAATTCAATATAAGTTATACATGTGTAATCATACAAAACATTTTGGTAACGGTATGACTTTCTTTTTTAGAAGTTTTGTGGATGTTACTTTTTTTTCTTTGTAAAACATCACTCACCTTTTATTGATTCTCAATTTCCCTGGCTCCCATAGAGCTGTTCTTTGTAACTCACTCACTGGCAACTTTCCAGGCCAAAGTAGCCCTCTCTGGCCACCACACCCCAGGTGAAGTGTCTTTTCCATCGAAATATAAGCCCCTTGAGAGAAGTAGGATGCACAGTGCCTAAAACATGGTAATGCTTAATTAGTGCTTTCTTATTTATTCAATCATTCATACACAATAAGTAATTATAGTCAAGCAATATAAACCAACACATTGGCCGTGACTGAAAATATACTGCACAGTGCTTGGGCCCCAAGTCTACCAAGGAGTGGGAAGCCTGCCTTAGCAAAATGTACTCAAACCCTTGTTAGCCACTGCCTGAGTTCTGGAGAATTCCAGTGTTGTTTTGCTTTCCATCATGTTGGATATTGTTTAGGTTAGTGGCCTCAACACCTTTTTGATTGCATCCCTGATCAGAAAAAAATAAAGATCTGTGCATGCCAATATTTTCACATTAACTTATTTATTAACTCTATAATGCATTAATAGATATATCCATTTTTAAAGTAATGCAAAATAAAAATGTAAAAGTATGAGATGAAGATAAAATAATGTTTTATCCTAGAATCAATAAGGAGTCAGTGGAGTTCATTGAATGGGAGAGGGACATTTAGGAAATGCACTTTGGCTGCTGCCAAGCAATGGATCAGACAGGGGAGAACCCTGGGGCAAGAAGCCCTTCCAGGAAGCTCTTGGAACAGTCTAGGCACAAGGTGCTGAGCACCTTGTCATGGCAGTGGAGTCAGGGGAAGATATTGTGGAGTAGAAATGTTCAGATATGATAATGGATTGGATAGGTGGAGTGAGAGGCAAGTGAGAAGCCAGAAAGATAATACGAAGGTAGAGAAACCAGCTGACTAAGGTGTAGGTCTACTCAACAGACATTGGGAAGAGCAGAACAGGGGTGTATTTGGGGAAAGGTTTGAGATGCTTCTGGGACATTGGGATTTAGGAGAGAGATTGGGGAGGGATAAATAGAAGAGGCAATTATTTACATTAAACCTAGGGAACTGACGAAGTTACCAAGTGAGAAGAGTGTGCAGAGATATCAGAGAGAAGCCACAGCTGGAGGGCTTGATACACCCAAGAAGTGCTCAAAGAAGACTGAGCAGTGGAGCAGCAGTAGAAGCAAAGCAGGAGAGAGCTGTCACCGTAAACCCAGAAAGGAAAGAGTATACAGGAGGACAGGGTGGTCAGTGGTGTCAGATCCTACATAGAGAACTAGAAAGGATGAATATTGAGGGGGAAAGTCCGTTAGGTTTGTCCAACTAAAAGATCATTGATAACTTTGAGGAGAGCACTTTCAACTGAGTGAGAAGTGAAGACTGTACAGGAGTTTGAGGACCTGGGAGACTGGAAGGATCCTATTGTGTTCCATAGAAATAAGGATATTCAGAAGTTGGTAGGCTTGGGACAACAGAGCGTAATTCCAACCTATCTATACCTGCTCGTACTGTGCCATTCATTCTTTCTTGCTAAATAATGTGTGGATATTTGTCTTTGTGTTTGCATATGTGGTGACTTATGTGTCATCGAACTGGAATACAAAGTCAATTGCGGTGGTGATCCAAAGGACAAGAGGTGTGGCCCCTGGGGAGGGTGGACTGTGGAAATTTGCCTATACAGCTGATGTAGGTAAATAGGTTTGGTTAGGCTGTAAACCACACTGAAGCATCGACATCAATTGCAGCCAGAGAAGGTCAGGCAAAGTGGGGGACTGAAGGGATTGTCTAAGTGTGTGGGAGATGAGCCAAGGATTGGCTTAGAGGGAAGATGGGGAGGGAAGATGGGGTGGTGAGAAGATGGGGGCGTGCACCTTATCTTCCTGGCTTGAGGTAATTCCATGGCTTCTGTAGCCCCTATTCAGGAGACCAAATGGTTCAAATTGATCCTGTTTTCTGCTTCTTATGCTTTGCATTGGCTTAAACACATAGTCCCATTTCTCGGTTCTTTATATTTACTACCATCACTCAATAATATTCCATTTCAGTCATAGACCACAGTTTGTCCAGCCATTGCCCAATTAATGGGCACTCATTTTGGTTTTTGTCCTTTGTTACTATAAAAAGTGCTGCCATAGATAGGTGTATATACATGGGACTTGCCTTTGTCTTCTGCCACTTGGATGTACATTGCTAGTACTGGTCTCATCGGTCAAAGTGTTTGTAGTTGGGTAATTTTTAGGAATAATTTCTGATTGTTTTAAAGAGTGACTGGGCCAATTCATGGTTCTACCTAAAACAATCTCAACAATATTTCCCATTTTTATCCTTTATCATATTTGTAAATATGGTAGCCATGAACTGGAAGCAAGAATTTAAATTTGCATGCCTTGTATGTATTATTAGTGATTTAGAATAGTCTTTTATATGATTGTTGATATCTTGCTTTCTCCTTTCAAATACTGCCTGTTCACATGCTTTGACCATTTGTCTATTGAGGAATAGATCTTGTTCTTTTATATCTGTATCAGATTCCTATATATCTTGTATATCAGATTGTTTTGAGATATATTTGCTACAGAAGTTCTCTCCCTACCTCAGTGGCTTCTAACTCTATTGGTCTTGATTCTCATCATGTGTTTATGTTTTATGTAATTGAAATGGTCCATTCTTTGATCACTATTCAGTTTTAGTAAAGGATTCTCCTGCTAGCCATTGCTATATGAAGTACCGATTTCTATTCTCTTCGTTTCTTGGTAATGTTACCTTTTGTATTTAAATCATATATTTACTTGGAGTTTAGTGGGAATATATATTGTAAGATCCTGGTGTGAACCTAATTTCTGCCAGGCCAATTTCCAAATTTTTGGAGGTTTTTGTTAAATAAATTCTTATTCCAGTAGGTGGTGTCCTTGAAATTTTATTTTCAGCTTTGGGCTACTGGGTTCTATTATTTCTGGGTTTCACTGACCTACTCTATTCCATTCTTTACCTATTTCCATTTTTCTATTTTTTCAGCCGCTATTAAATTGTTTATTTTTCTTGCTTTATGGTATATTTTTCTATCTAATAATGCTAGGTTATTGACCTTTTGTTTCTCTGGATTAACCTTGCTATTATTTTGTACAGTTCTATAAAATAATTCCTTGGTAATCTTCTATGGCACTAGAACTAATTCACTGAGATAGGATCTTCATCATTATTATATATTTTTGGCTCAACCATGAACAATTATCTCTCCAATTCTTTGTCCTGATTTCTATAAAGAGTGTTTTATAGTTATAATCACATAAATCTTGAATGTAGGTAAATTGCAAAATTAAAAAAAACATTTTTAGCTATTTGGAATGGAATTTACTTTTTTTTATCTCCTCTTGGATTTTGTTTATAATACATAGAGAATCTGGTAATTTGTCCATTTTAAAATTTCAATGATCTTTTCTGTTGGTGTTAGCTTTTTAAGATTCTATGAGTATACGATGATATATCCTGTAAAGAGATATTCTTCCTCTTCTTTGCTCATATTTATTTCTTCCTTTTTTTGTCTTATTCTCTATATCTAGAATTTCTTGAATTATATCAAATCATAATTTTGACATTTGATATATTCACTCCCAATCTTATTGGAAAGGCTTCTAGTATTTCTCAATTATGAATAATGCTCTTAGATTTAGATAGCTACTATTTGTCATATAAAGGAAAGGTTCACTTTATTCCTATGTTTTTAGTGCTTTTTACAAAAAAATGAAATCTGCTTTGTCAAAGGCCTTTTCTATTTCTTTTAACACAATCATGCAACTTTTTTCAAATTGCTTACAATCCCTATAACTTTCCAAACAAAAATATCCCTCCCCATTCATGCTTTCCATATTTGTGTTATCTCCCCTATTTGAATGTAAACTTCTTGAGGGTGGGGCTTGGCAAACACTAAATGCTCAATTAACAGTTTTTTAATTCATTCATTTTGCTAGGAATGTGATTTATTATGTTTATGATTTCCCTAAGGCTGAGCCATCCATGTGTTTCTGATATAAATCCAACTGGGTCATAGTGAATCATCTCTGGAATTACACTGGATGGCTCCTAAGGTCCTTTCCAAAGGGAAAATTCTGTGAATAATGTTTTAAACTCATTGTTAGTATTTTATTTAATATTTTAAAATCAACATTCATTAGTGACCTTGGTCTACAGTTTTCTTTCTCTACTTTATGTCTCCTTGATTTAGGGCTATCAGAATCACATTTTTCTTATAGAAATTTGGTAACTACCTTCTATCTCTGTTTAGCTAATTTATGTGAAGTTGGAGTTAATTTTTCTTGAATGTTTAATAAAATTCACTTACAAGTCCATTTACACCAGAAAATTTGTTCTTGGGGAGTTAATTTGTGCATCTGAGATTGTGTCATTTAAATATTGGTTTCTTATTCTGTTCATCTGGTTATTCTATGTTTTTGTAAATACTTATCAATTTCACTTAAGTTTGAGGTCAATATTAGAGTAACATAATTCCTAAAAATTTTATTTATTTCTTCTCCATCTATTGTGAATTTTCCTTCTTCCTTTTGGTAATTTGGTTTCTCTCTCTTTTAAACAACTAAATCAGTTGATGTTTTGCCTATTTAATTAGTATTTTTACAAAACCAGCTCTTAATTTTGTTTACCAACTCAATGACTTTTCTTTTGTTTTTTTTAAATTTATTTATATATTTGGTTTTTAGAATTGGTATCTTTATGATTATTTGCAGGTTTTTAATGTGTTGCTTTTCCAGTGTTTGTTTTAGTTCACTGATACTTTCTTACTCTCTTTCCTTGATGAAAGTGTTTAGAGAGATAAAATTCCCCTCGAGGACTGCTTTGGCTGCATTCCAAAGTTTTGGTATATTCTCTCATTGTTGTTTATTATTTCTGTGATTTGTCATTTGGTCCATTCATTTTTTAGCTTTCTATCATTTAGACTTCATGTTATTATGAATCCTTTCTTGAAACTCCTTTTGCTGATTATAATTGTGACATATAGAGGATGTGTGTAATGTTTCTTCTTTTCTTCTTTGTTTATGAGTTCTTTATGTCCTAGCACATAATCAGGTCTTGTAAGGGTGGCATGTGAAACTGAGAAATATGTATATTCCTTTTGATGCCCAGTCAGCAATTGCTAGAGTTTGATCACATTCACTTTCCCTAAAAATCCCCTCTAGAACATTAATTTCTTTCCTATATTTCTGTTAGGCCTGTCTTGGTCCTAAATGGTCACATTGGAATTCCCAATAGTAATCATTTTACTGTCTCGTTAATTCATGATTTTTCCAAACCCCCTAGAGCAGAGTCATTCCCTGTTCTGAGGCCTCTCCCAGCTCTGACATTCCCTGTTCTCAGGCCCCTCCCTGTTCTGACATTTCTAAGTCCCCTCCCAGTTCTGACACTGTACTAGACACCCGACTTTGGCCTCTCAGAGTTCTCATTCTCTGCTCTCTCTTTCCTCCCACAGGCCTTGGGTACCATTGCCACAGTGCCCATTAAAGTTCCTCAGGTCAGCTCCTTGCACAGGTTGGCGGGGCAAGGACCAGCAGCGCTACCTCAGGTAAAGGGACAAGACTTTCTTTTGGTGTGTGTATATTTTTCTCCTTTCCCTCAGTGGCCACCTTGGTGAAGGCTCCCTTCTCAGCTGGCAGCATCTGGGAATCACCCTGTTCCTGCCCAAATTCCAGGCCCATACCACTTTTTCCCTGGAACCTTGAAGAACCGGAGTTATCCCTAGACATTGCCATATCAAGGAGATGAGAAAGGAGCTGGATGCTCCATGATGCAGCTGATAAGCTGAGAAAGCCCAGCAAAGGCTGGGAGCTGGCAGTGTTGCTAAGTGGGCAGAGCCAAGACTCTCAGAGCTTTAAGGTCACCAATGCCAACCCTTCCCTTTCACAAAAGAGGACAGAGTCTGGAGTGGAGAAGCTATTCAGACAGTGTCAAGCATGCACCCAGTCACAAAGCCTAGATTTACACTTTAGGGTCCTCTCTCAAATTTGCTCCTCTATCCATTACGCCAAGCTGTCCCCAGGCTGGAGGGGAGGAGAGGGAGTTTGGAATAAAGGTGTCACCCATTAGGAACTGGAAGGGACCTTCAGGGTGACCTTGGCCACCCCTCCTGCAGAGGGACATTGAGTTTCAGGGAGGCAAAGTAAATGCCCTCTGGTCACACTGTCAGAAGAGCTGGATTCAGTTTCAGGAAGTCTAACTCCAAATCCATCATTCTTTTTACAGCGTCACCACTTAATTTTGTCCAATCTCTATGACCAGACTGGCCCCCTGGGAATGGGCATCCCCCTCCTCTGTCCCTATCCTGAGGGATGACTTGTAGAATTTTGGAAGGGACATCTGGGATGCCCATGGTAGAATTATCTGCCCACAAGCTTCGTAACTATTTCTTCTGCCCATTTTCCAGGAGAACCCTCATTTGTGACTCCAGTCGTATCTGTAGTCCTGGAGTCTCTGTGGGTATAGATGTGGCTATGGGCATGTGTGTATGTGTGTGTGAGTGTATTGGTGGGGAAGGGGGTGTTGATGAGTGTCTTCTCCTCTCAGATCCCTCCTCCAACTGCCAAGGAGCCAGAGGTGGCTCTGGGGTCCCCTGCATTTAGGTCCTGGTCACCTGTCCCTTGTACTAGCTCCCTGCCCTGCTTCTCCCTTCTGCTGGGGAGGAAGCCTGGTGTAATGCAAACAATTTTGGGGAACAGGTTGGGAGAGCTACACTCTGAGGTCCTCCCAGGTCCCTCATTTTCAGTCCTGGGATTCTAACTTTACAAGTAAAAAAAAAAGTGAGGTCCTGGACAGATCACTGCCATAGTCTGGACCTCAGTTTCCTCACATGGAAAATGGCAGCATGAATTCCTGCCTTGCCTCCACTGCAGGGCTATTGCAAGGCTCAAAGGAGGAAAGGTATGTAAGAGCTCTGGTGAACCCATGGGAGCTGCAATGTTCAGTCGTATCTGATTCTACATGATCCCATGGGCAGGTTTTCTTAGCAAGGATTCTGGAGTGGCTTGCCATTTCCTGGTCCAGTGTGGTCCCATTTTACAGATGAAGAACTGAGACACATAGGGGCCAAGTGACTTGCCTAGGTCACATAGCTAGGAAGTATCTGAGGCTGGATTTGAACTCAAGTCTTCCTGCCACCAGGCCTGGTGTTCTATCCACTGCACCACCCAGCTGCCTAATGATGATGATGATATAGCAGGTTTACAAAGAGCCTTCTCCACAACAGCTGTGAGAAGTTAACAACATAGTGTGAACCTGATTATCCTGTAGTGTAGTAGAAAGAGCACTCTACCCACAGCCAGGGGACCTGAGTTCAAATCCTGGCTAGCTGTGTGACTTTGGACCACTTGTTCATCTGTAAAGGGTGGACTAACAGAGCCCTCAGAACCCCATGTGACTGCATTTCACAAATGTGACATTAAATCTCTTGCCTGAGGTCACCCAAGCAGCTCAAACCCAGCGAACCCAGGGGCCCTGGATCCTTCATGACTCAACTTCTCTTAAGATGCTGCAACCCCATGAAAAAAACAAGTCACTCTGGGCAGCATACTTACACTGCAACCATCACAAGCATTGAATTAACTGTTGACTGCATGCCAAGCCCTGGGGATACTTAGCCCAAAAAGAAGCAGTCTCTGCCCTTAAGGGGTTTACATTCTAATGGGGAGGAGGAGACAAAATGCACATGTAGAAACATATATAGAATCTAAGGGAAATGAATAGAAGCTAATGTGGGAGGAGTGAAGGGAGATGCCAGCTTTGGGGACTCAGGGCAGTCTTGTAAGAAGAAGGGAATTTGAGGTGAGTCATCAAGGCCATGAGGAATTCTGAGAGGATAAGATGAGAAATGAGAAGCACTGGGATGGGTGAAGAACAGCCAGGATTCAGTGTTGCCAGATCATTGACTACATGGGGGAGTCAAGTGTATGAAGGCTGGCCAAGTTGGGCAGGGCTTGAAAGGCCAAAAAAGAAAAAGAAAGTTTTCCCCTCCTATGAGGATAGGAGATTCCTGAGGAGTGATTCCACCCCCTTTCCTTGTTTTCCTAGCCCTTAAAACCCCACCTGACACATAGTTAGAATCAATGTTTATTGGCTAATTAACATTTGGGCTTAGATGTGACAGGGAGCCCCATGTTCAAGGTCTAATGGTTGGTACAGACACTCATCTGTGCCAGGGGCATGGGGGTAGTCAGGGGAGGCTACCTGGAAGAGGGAGACTAGGGCTAGATCCTGAAAATGGAGGAAAGAGAGGCTTCCTATCAGTTGGAGATCAGAGATGTGTGTCAATTTGACCACAGCATGCCAATTGGGAAAATTTTCCTTGGAAAAATCTCCAAGAATCATCCTGCTTCCTCCTACATCTCTTGCCTGGAGTGGCACTGAATTAAATGATCGACAAGTCGCTTGGTGTGCTGTGGAATCACTGCTAAATAGGAAAACCAACAAATATTAATTATGAGATTGCTATTCAGTGCAAACAGTAATTAGATCTTGAAGCCTCCCTGTCCCCATTAGCCGGCAGCCCCAGGAGTCCATTCTTGACAGCCCTGCCAAGCTGAGAATCTTAGAAGCAAAGAATCTCAGCATCAGACTCATGGCAGCAAAGTCATGTGCTCCTAATCTGTGGCTTATTCAGGCTGAGACTAGTCAATCTCTCCCCTACCCCTATCGTGGTCCTAGAAGCAGCCTCTGAGGACCATTGAGTCTTAAGACAGAGACTCAGTGTCTTAGAGGACCACAGATTCTCAAGGCAGAGACTTGGTGTCTTAGGACTGGGGAACCGTACATCTTTAGCTATAAAAGACAGCAACTGGGGCCATGGAGATAGACCTCTTCACACCTTAGGGACAGTTTATGAATTATTGTGGAGGAAAAAGCTCTCTGCAGCTGGTCCTCTGTTCCAGAGCATCTCCAAACCGACCTGGGCAGGTCCTTGGTGACCACCACAACCTGTGGGAAGGCCATGACTTGAAGCTTTTGTATTGTGGACTATAGAATCATAGTGCTGGGAAAGAGGGATTAATTCTCTGTATTTGGATCCCCTGTGCCCAGTACAGTGCATGTTGCTTAATAAATCCTTGTTGACTGACTGACATAGGTGTTTCATAAAAGCTTGTGGATTGATTGATTGGAACAGAGATTATCAGAGGTAGGATAAATTTAAAACATGATATAGAAGAGCTGGACTTAAGAAATCATCTAAAAGGTGGCACAGTAGATAGAATGCTGAACTTGAGTCGAGAAGACCTGAGTTCAAATCCTGTCTCAGAAATTTAGAAGATGGTTAAATTTGGGCATCTCACTCAACTTCTCTGTGCCTCAGTTTCCCATCTCACACAGCTCCTGGGAGGATCAAATGAAACAACATTTTCAAGGACTGTGGAAATTCCAGCTCTCCTTCATCATCACCTGTTCCAATGCTCTAATTTTCTAGATGGGGGAACCAAGGCCCTGAGAGGGAGGAAGGGCTTTGCCTGAAGTCACTCAGAGTCAGGACTTGAATCTGTCTGGCTCCCTGTCTGCTGCCCTGCTCCCTTGCGGAGAGAGCTGGTGGCTTAGGGATAGAGCACTGCTCAGGAAGGCATGTGTTCAAATCTGCCCTCAGACTTTTGTTAGCCATGTGATCCTGGGAAAGTAATTTGCCCTCTGCCTGCCTCAGTTTCCTCAATTGGGAAATGGGGATAATTATAGTACTTACCTCCCAGGGTTGTTGTGAGCCTCAAATGAGCTAATGTTTGCAAAAATTAATTTGCTTAGTGTCTGGCACATAGTAGGCACTTAATAAATGCTTATTCACTTTCTTTCCATTCCTACCTGGCCCCTTCTCTTTTGGAAAAAAGCTCTGAGCCCCAAAGGAGAACCCCCTCACAGTTCCAGGCCTTGGCCACTAGGGGGCAGGCAGCGCTCAGGCTTTGACTGCTCAATGGTCGCTGTCCACAGAGGCTAGGTCCTGTCAGGAGTGGCCCCGAGGTGTATGAGCCTCACAGAGCTAGCGGCAGTGCAGCCCAGCTGGGCTGCTGGGCAGAGCGGATGTGCCCCAGAAAGCTGCAGCTCCAGCTGCATGCGATTGCCAAGATTAGCACTACCAGTCAAGGCTGGATACAGAATGCTGCCTCCGCTGAGGGCTTGGCAGTGGGATCAGGAGAGGCTCCCAGAGAGTTCAGAGCACTGTCCAGACAGTGTCTGGCCCAGCCTGAGAATCCAGACTGCTCGGTTCTCCTTCTGCTCTGCTGCCAAGTCACTGAGTGACCCCGGGCTAATCGTTTCCCTCCTTTGGGACTGCTTTCTCTTCTGTGAAAACCGACAGGTGAGGACCAAGCAGTTTCTGAGACATCTCCCTCCTTGGGCTTTCCATGTTCTAAGCTCCTTGGACAGGCCCCTCTCCCATTCAGGATTCACTTCACTCTGAAATCAAAACTGTGGTGTGCACCTGGCCTCAGGAAAGTCCCTTCCCCCCCCCCACAATGGGCCTTACTTTCCCCTCTGTAAAAGAAGGGGGGTTGACAAGATGAGTTCAAAGGCTCAAGTGAGATCTCCTTGGGGAAAAGCACTTACCACAGTGCCTGGCACATAGTAGGTCCTCTAGAAATGCTTCTATCCTTCCTCCAAGGCTCCTGCCAACTCCAAGCTCTGCTGTTTTTTTTTTACTCTGTAGAGATTGGCTGCATCTGGAAACATGGCCCCTCCCCAGACCTACCTGTATCCTCCAGTGTCTGGTGGGTGCCAGGCATGACCTAGGTCAGAACTGTAGGGTACTCCCCCCTGCTCTCTCATTCCCTGTCCCTCTTGCCTCTTCTTTTGCTCAGGTGTTCCTCCCTGTCCCCAACCCCCTATAACATGTCCTTTTTTTTTGCAAGTCATTACTGGTGATTACTATGACCAAAGTTTTATTATTAATAACATTAAGTCAGATTTGTGGGGGTGCAAAGCTTTTCCCACACACTGACCCCATGAAGGTCAGGGTTACAAAGGTCATTGTCACTGGAGGAAGCATTGGGCACAGAGGAGAATGTGAAGGACCAAAAGTCAGGGAACCCTTGGTTTGAGTCAGACTTCTGACATTTGCTAGCTACATGGCCATAGTCAATTCTCTTGACCTCTCTGAGATCTCCTAATCTGTAAAATGGGGGTTGCATCAATGATGCTTCCATCCTCCCTGGACTCCTGTGAAACTTAGGTAGGAGTTAGGTGAAGATCAGGGTTGGGATACAATGCTCTCCAGATGTGTTTTTTTGTCCCTTTGCTATTATTGATTTGTGGACACTGGCATGCGGTGCTCCCCACTGAGGAGATGGTCTCCATCAATGTGAGGGGGTCGACTAGATCCCCCTAACAGTCTGGGCCTATTGATATCACCAGGCAGGCTGGCCCCACTCCAATCCATCAGGCAAATCACAACCAGAATAAGATCGTTCTGATAAATCAGGTCCTGCTCTTCTCTACTACAAACTCATCAATGGCTCCCAATGTTCTCAATCAGAAAACATTTATTATATGTCTGCTGTATGTCAGAAGTGCTCTAGCAGCTGGGGATCCAAGTATAAAGAATGAAACAATGTCTATCTACAGGCGACTTACATTTTAGGGCAGCTGGTGTGTGTGTGTGTGTGTGTGTGTGTGTGTGTGTGTGTGTGTGCGCGTGTGCGTGCAGTGGATGGACCTCTAGTTCAAATCCCACTTTGGACATCTATCAGCTATGTGGCCCTGGGCACATCACAATCTCTCTGTGCCTCAATTTCCTCATCCATAGAGACAATAGTAACACTTGTTCTAAGGTTTAAATGGATTCCCCTAGGTGAAAGTGCTTTTCAAATCTTGCTGCAGAGTATAGATGATAGCTATTATTATTCTAATGAAGGAGATAAGCAGACACTAAAAATAGGGAAAATAAGTTTGTATAAGCAAAGTAGTCCTCCTCCAGGCAATTTGGGAGAGAGGGAGGGTGTGAGCACTTGGGGGAGCAGGATGGGGGTTCATGCAGAAGGTGGGGCTTGAAGAAAGAGGGGAACTCTGGGAAACTGAGGTAAAGAGGAGGTGCCTTCCTGGCATGAAGGATGGCCAATGCAAAGGTATGGAGAGGGGAGATGGTGTGCCCTGCATGAGGAGCCAGAGATGGGCCAGTGTGGCTCATGGAGAAAAGTGTGGAACAGAGGAGAGAGAAGGGTGAAGAAGGAGAATGAGAGATGGAGAACAGAGGCCAATTTGGCTGGATCAGAGTAGGAAGGAGAGGAATTTCCAAAGAGGCTGGAAAGGTGAGTTGGGGTGTCCCAGGGAAAATTTAAAGCCGTTGCCTGTCATTCAAGGACCTCCACAAGCTCCCTCTGCTATTCTCAGCTCCAGCCCAGACTGTGGCCTCTTAGCATTCCTCTCCAGATTCTTTGCTTTTGATCCTCAGTTTCTGATTCCTGCCTCTCAGCTCTGTCAGGAGCTTGTTGGCTCCCGTTGGCCCCTTGATGGGTGCTTACAGATGCAGAATGCTTTGTTGATCTGCTCCCATGGGTATGTATGACTCTACCTTTCCCTAGGTCAGGCCAAAGACCCTGATTCCCGACAGCCTTCCCATCTCCCCATGCCGGGAGCGCCCATCCAAGCAGACACCAAGCTTCCAGAAGGCTGCTGTTGTCAGCATCAAAAACCCCAGCCCGGCCCTCCCCACCGCCAACAACACTGTCAACCAACCTGTGGCGGAGCCTGCTGCCCTCACCTCCCCCCTGAGTGGGGCTGGAGTCGCCTACGCCATCATCTCCACATCCCCCAGCAATGCCGCCTCTCCCATCAAGCCCAGCTCTACCACTGCCGCCACTGCTGCCGCCGTCTCCATGGTCAGTGACAATATCAAAGTTCAGCCTCTCCTCATCAGTGCCGACAACCAAGTGAGTGAGCTCGGGCTGGATATGGAGTGCTGTCCTCTTGCCTGTCTACTCGCCTGCCCACCTACCCACTTGTCCACCTGCCTGCTCACCTGCCCTCCTGCCTGCCTGCTTACCTGCCCACCTGCTCACCTGCTCTCCTCCCCTCCTGCCTACCTGCACATCTACCCACCTGCCCATCTGTCCACCTGTCCTCCTGCCCTCCTGTTCACCTGCCTGCCTACTCACCTGCTCTCCTGCCCGCCTGCCTACCTGCCCACCTGCCCATCTTCCGACTTGCCCTCCTGCTCACCTGCCTGCCTGCTCACCTGTCCTCCTGCCCTCCTGCTCACCTGCCCACCTGCCCATCTGCCTACCTGCCCACCTACCCACCCGTCCACCTGCTTGCCCACCTGCCCTCCTGTCCACTTGCCCATCTACCCACCTGCCCTCTTCCTGCTCACCTGCCTGCCTGCCCACCTTTCTCCTGCTCACTTGCCTGCCTACCTATCCTCCTGCCCTCCTTCTCACCTGCCTGCCTGCCCACCTGTCCTCCTGCCCACCTGCTCTCCTGCCCTGCTCCCCACCTGCCCTCCTGCTCACCTTCCCTCCTGATCATCTGCCTGCCTGCTCACCTGCCTGCCTGCTTGCCCACTTGCCCTCCTGCCCATCTGCCTACCTGCCCACCTTCCCTCCTGATAACCTGCCTGCCCACCTAACTGCCTTCCTGCATGCTCAGGGGCCACAAGGGGGAAGAAGCCAGTGGGAGGTGGGCTGAAGAGCAGAAGGGTGGGAGATGCAACACCAAGAAAGCACGGAATTGGGAATTTTTGACCCAGAAGGCCTGGGTTCAAATCCTGCCTGCAGTCTAGAGATTGAGTAAAGAAAGCTGAACCTGTTTCAGGGTTGCAGCAGTCATGTGTGGGGGATGTGAGCTATTCGAGAGAGGCCTGTACTCAGTACATTGTGCCACGATGAATATAGACCTCTCCCAAGCATAGAGAGTGCAAGCCTAGAGCCTGCCAGTCAGAGCGGGCTTAGGAGAGGATACTAGCTGAGAGGGCCCTTCCAATGCGTCTTATCAGTTTGGTCCTTGCCTTCCTTCCAGGTCATTATCATTCAGCCTCAAGTTCAGACCCAGCCTGACAGCAAGGCAGAGACACCCAAGCCTCTGGGGGAGCTGTCTCAGGGAGCCCCAGCCTCTAAAAAGAAGAAAGAAGCAGCTCCTGAGGTCCAGGAGAGTCCAGAGGTCAGTGGGCCCCTCTTCTCCCCATGGGGCTGCATCAGGGTACCTCCTCTTCCTCCGCTCCCCTACTGGAGTCACCCAGAAGAGAGAGAAGGGAGTGACATGGGGGGAGGGCAGAGACGAGGCAGTTTCATCCCCCTCCCTGCCTCCTTTCCTCCTCACTTCTGAGCCATCAGGCTGCTGACCACCCTCTCCATGGGGCTCAGGGAGCCTGGCTGCTCTGGGGCCACTCACTGGAACAGACCTGGCAGTTACCACTTCACATTACCCAGTGCTCAACCCTGGTAGGGCCCCTCTCTCCTTCCCTTGTCCATGGTCCCCTGGTGCCCTGTAAGACCCACCCAACTCTTACTAACTGGCAACTTCAAGCAAATGCAGAAAAAATTCTCAGAGAATCCTTACCTGCTTTCCCTGGCTCTGTTCTGGAGCATACCACAGAACCTCTATGACATGGGGACAGATGTGGAGGGTCCCTATCTCCACAACTTGTCACAATCAGGGGATGCCCATGTTGGAACTTAGCTAGATTGCTTCCATACTCTGGGGTCTTCTAGTGTGGTAGGCCCTGCCAGCCAGGGTCTAGGACTCCAACCAGCTCTGAACTTTCCTGTTCTAAGGACCCTCCAGCTCTGCCATCTCTTGTTCTCAGCCCTCTCCCAGCTCTGACATCCCCTGTTCTAAGGCCTCTCCGGGCTCTGACACATCAGGGTTTTATTGGCCTCAGAATATATTCTCCCCAGTGTCTCCCAGACCTGTTGGCCATCTTGGGTTAGGGGTGAGGCACCAGGCCATCACTCTCCCCCTGATTGAGTCTCGCCTCAGACCTTTTTTCCCTCCTACAACCTGAACTTCCAGGGAAAGTTCCTGAGTCAGTTTTCTTTGTTTCTTTAAAGTAAATTCTGGTTGATTATTGTGCATGTATACAATTAGTGTAATTACAGCTAATGACATAATTAGTGTAAATTCATTTAATTACTTAAAGAGAACTTGCAATTACAACATGGAATGGCCTTATAAAAATCCTTATGAAAGTTTATTTTTTTGAGGGAGCTGTGCAGTCTACATATGTGTGTGGGAGAGAGGGAGGGAGGGATAGGGGGAGAGGGAGGGAAAGGAAAGAGGGGGAGGGGGAGAGAAATGGAGGGGGAGGGAAAGAGACAGACAGTGGCAGAGAGAGAGATAGAGACAGAGAAAGGGAGACAGAGATAGAAAGAGGGGGGAGAGAGACAGAGACAGAGAGACAGAAAGAGGGGGAGGGAGAGAGAGAGAAAAAGAAAAAGAGAGAAATTGTAGAAGAGATGGAGAGAAAGAGGGAGATGTTGAGAGAGGTGAGTTGAGGTGTGAGTGCAGTCAGCAAAGAACTGAATTGGAGTGCCTTCCAAAGGCAAGGCCAGAAATGTGGCTCCAGGGTCCAGTGGAGAAATGCTGTTCAGCTGCAGACACACTCTCTCCAGCTGCTGCTTTCACTCCAGCGGCGCTCTTAGGTCCTTGGAGCCACTGCCGCAGTGGACATCTAGAGCTTCCAGATTTGCTGCAACTTCCCACATGTCCTCACAACAACCCTGTGAGCCAGTCAGTGTGATCCTCCTTGTCACTGCTGTGTAGAGAAGACCCTGGCACTCAGAGAGGCTGAGCTGTCTGTGCAGGGTAACACAGCAGCTTACCAGGATAAGCCCAGGTTCCTCTTGAAGCTGAGCTCCAGGCTGCCCTCACTCTGTCTGATATAAGGATTCTCTCTGGAATTTGTACTCCATTTTCAGGCATTGAAGGTGCTCCCCAGGGGGTCTTCCCTTCCCTGGTATGTCTCCTGTTCCATTTTTTGGGGAACTCCCCATTAAATGCATCTACACTCATAGACTCCCCCTATATATCCCCTGATTCTCCAAAATCGTATTTCTAATCTCAGCATCATCGGAACACTGTCCCAGGGGATCTCCTGCCCCTAGGGGTTCTGCCTACTCCCAGCGGGTCTTCCTGCCCCCAGGGGTTCTACCTAACCCCATGGGGTCTTCCTGCTCCCAGAGAGTCTTCCTGCCCCCAGGGGATCTACCTGCTCCCAGAGGGTCTTCCTGCCCCCAGGGGTTCTGCCTGCCCCCACGGGTTCTGCTTGCCCCTAGGGGATCTACCTGTTCCCAGAGGGTCTTCCTGCTCCTGGGGTTCTGCTTGTCCCCCAGGGGATCTACCTGCCCCCAGGGATTCTGCCTGCCCCCCAGAGGGTGTTCCTGCCCCCAGGGGTTCTGCCTGCCCCCAGAGGGTCTTCCTGCCTCCAGGGGATCTGGGGGGCCTTTCCCAACCTCTCTCCTAGCCAACAGTGCCTTTTGCAGCCCCCCAGACTCCCTAGTGTCTGCTTTGTATGGCTACATCTTACAAATATTCTTACATACCTACCTGTTGTCTCCCCCTTTATAATATAAGCTCTTCGAGGAGAAAAGCTTTTTGACTTTTGTCTTTGATTCCCTAGTACTTAGCATAGTATGGCTGGCACAAAGTAGGTGCTTCAAAAGTCCTGGTTGGCTGATCGATTGATCTGCTTTTCAGCAAAAGTGGGGACTGTGGCCATCCCCCCTCCAGGGTTTTCCCTCCTCTGTGTTTTTGCTGACATGGTACACTATACTCAGCTTGCCATCCCCACCTCCTTCCTTTCCTCCTCTTACCTGTGGATTCCCAGGCTGAATGTTCAAGCTGGGAGAGAGTGTCCACTTAAACAGACAAATACACCTCCAGTACAGGGTTCCTTTAAGGTCTGGGTACAACAGCATGCGGCCAAACTGATTCTTCTTTCTGTGTTTCTTCCCCTCAGAAAATCGCCTTCATGGTAGCATTAGGCCTGGTCACAGCAGAACACTTAGAAGGTAAGAAGTCCAAGGGCTCTTCATTCCTGTCCTGGCTCAGTGGTCCAGGACATGAGGGGAGGATTCCTTCAATCTGGACAAAGGCTTTGTGGGATGGGCAGGCTAAGGATGACCCTGAGGGTCAGGGTAGACCTCAGGCCAGGTTCCAGGCAAGTGGTGGGTCCTCAGGCAAGCCCCATCCCCTTTCCAGGCCTTGGTTTCCTCCTTTCTGCAATGAGAAGCCTTAGCCAACTGACTTCCACTCCTCACAGTCCACACAGAATCCGAACACCTTAGAACTGAAGAGAGTTCAGCAGCTTTCCAGTCTAGCTTATGCCCCCTGCCTCCAAAAAACTCCTCCTGCAGGCAACCTGAGGAGTGATCATCCAGCCCCAGCTTGAGGGCCTGGAGAGGGGGGGGTGCATGAGTCACTAACTCCCCTACAGTAAAATGCAGCTCGACAAACATGAAGTGCCTACTGTGTGCAGAGACTGCTGCTAGGGGGAGAGAAAGCTCAGAGGAACTAGAGCCCTGCCCTCTTGGAGCTTTCTATCTAGGAAGAGGAGACTCCAACACAAATAGCTCAGATTTATACTACTATGTGACATCAGCCTCTGAGGGGACAAACCAAGTGTCTTAGTGGAGCGGAGGATGGCCGTGAGCAAAGACTTGGAGGCTAAAGAGAAAGGGAGAACTGTGAAGAGAGAACAGTGGGCATCCCCAGTGGTTCTTCCCCTTGTGGTGAATCATGTGAGGACAGTGGGCACTGCGAGGAGGAACAACAGCAGATTATGAAGGCTGGAGTCAGAACCTGCCCACCTGGCGCACAGGTTGCATCTCCAACCACATTGCCCATTGGAGGCACTGAGGGCATCTTCAGGTAGAGGGGAAGGTTGGGCAGCTGGTGGCAAGGCAGGTTCTGGACTCACAGCCAGGCTTAGACTATACTAGCCCTGCTGGGCTCCAGATCAGGGAGAGAACACAGAACAAAGACTGACAATGGTGCACTATCTGGCATCCTCCTAACCTAACTAGAAGGTAGAGGTGAAAAGGAAGGGGGGCAGGCAACTGCTGATGTTTGCCCATCAAGCCAGATGCCACGAAGAGCATGGAGGAAGAACATCAGGAGATATGCTCAGTCATTCAGAGGAGGCAAAGTCCCAGAAATCAGATGCCCATGACATTCATGGTTTCACATGTCCACATGCCAGGGATGACATAAGGCACGGGTACACCCATGAAAAGGAAGTGCTCCTGAGAACTGGTGGGACAGGACTCAGATCTAGAGTATGGCTCTAAGAGGGTGCACCATGGTCAAGGTGGGATCCATGGAAGGACGGCAAGATAGCGGAGCTGGGGAGGTTGAGGAGATGCATTATATGAAGACTTCCAAGAAGCATCAAGAGAAACATGGGAAAACTATTAAGGAAGATCAATGAAGGGAGAGACAGAAAAGATCTTTTGTGGGAGTAAACTAAAGAGCCTCTGTGAAGAAAGCCAGGGACTTAGGAAATGGGATGCTCTTGATAAATGCTCATTGATTGATTGATGTGGTTGATTGATATAATAGTGAGATGGTGGACTTCAGTCAATTGGACAGTTGCCAGTTCTCTTTCTGTCTCTGTCTCTCCATCCCTTATTCTCTGTCTTTCCATCCCTTGTTCTCTGTCTCTGTCTCTGTATCCCTCATTCTCTGTCTCCTCCGCTCTTTATCTTTTTCTCCCCTCTTTCTCTATTTCTCCTTCTCTCTCTATCTCTCCCTCTTCATTTCCTCCTCTCCATCTTGGTCTGTCTCTCAGTTAATATTTTCTTTAATCTTTAATTCTTCCAAATATGGAGGAAGAGCCAAGAGGACTTGTTCCCATGTACCTGATGCTCCCCAACAAGGAGAAGGGTGTGGTTCAAGTAGAAATGAGGTGACTCTTAGAGGGAAAGGATAATTGCCCTTTATAATTCATGACAGAGAAGTAAAGGAAGCCATTCCTTTGACATGCACTGGTTGTATGATCCTGGACAGGTAGGCAACTGCTGCAGGTAGTCACCCAGTGACTTAGAAAACCACAAATGAACATTATCTAGGTTTTATTATATTTCTTTTTATCTTGATAAATATTTCCCAATCATGTTTTAATCTGGTTCTGGCTACACTTGGGAATTTTGCAACTAGTAGGGCTGAGGTGAAGTTTGACCCCTCGGTTCTAGGCAACTTTCTAAGACAATAATCCTCAGAGGAGCCACTAAAGTGTTGTGGTGGAGGGATGTTCTCTCCGACCTCACTGAAACTAGAGGTAGGTCTAGTCCCCATTCCTATAATTCACAGCATTCAGGGAAAGGATAGATAGGATTCCATATAGTAAAAAATAGGGAAAGTTAGCCCAGGAATGAGTGAACTTCATTGGACATGTCAAGAATGAAATTTCATATATATAAATTTCTGGTATATATGTAGGTATGTATAATTGATGTATGCATAATTGATATCATATTGCTTGCCTTTTCAAGGGGTGGGCAAGTAATAGAAGCAGGGGAGAGGATTTGGAACTCAAAACAAATTATTTTTGCATCCGAATCAGTCGATTAAAATTATCTCAGTTGCCTACCTTTTATATCCTCCTTTTAAAAAATATTTTCCCCAATTACATATGAAACCATTTTAAACATTGTTTTTTTAAATTTTGAGTTTCAAATTCTCTCTCTCCCTTCTTCCCCTCCCCATACCTGAGACAGGAAGCAATTTGATGTAGGTTATACATGTGCCTTCATGGCAAACATTTACACATTAGCCGTGTTGTAAAAGAAAACACAGACCCCCCCAAACCATAAAAAACAAAGAAAGTGAAACAACTTTGCTCTGATCTGTATTCAGACTCCAGCAAGTCTCCCTCTGGAGGCAGATAGCATTTTTCATCGTGGGTCCTTCAGAATTGTCTTGGATTACTGAGAATAGCCAAGTCATTCACAGATGATCATCATATGATATTGCTGTTACCATGTACACTGTTTTGCGGGCTCCGCTCACTTCACATTGGGAACTCAAAAGAATTTAAATGAATGTTAAATTTTTTTTATGTAATTGGGAAATATTTAATGAAACAAATAGAAAATATTTTAAAAGGAATGAAATTTCAAAGACACAAAGGGAAATAACTGTGATGAAGGTGAGAATGAAATAATTTAAATAAAATCTGACATTGATTAAATTTTACCTGGGTTCAAGGCCCCAGTTGATGGTAGGCACTAAGGATGTAATGGAATGCAAAGAGAAAAACATCAGGACTTCTGTCCTCAAGTTTACATTCTATGGAATCATGTAGTACCTATATATTAACATGTCAAATGTGAGACAACTTGAGAATGCCGGCAACACTAGTACTTGGGGACTCAGGAAAGGTTCCTGAAGAAGGTGATGCCTGAGCTGAGCTGTGAATGTGAGAATTCTGAGAGGTGAGAAAAGAAAGCTGCCTGCTCCAGGCATGGGGGTGCCCTGCATGGGTGACCTCTGAATGCAGTGATGTAAGATAGGGAGTGCAGAGCTTGGGAAAAAGTAAGGTAAATGTATCTGGGTTACTAACAGGGTGAAGGGGAGCTAGAGCATGAGATCAATGAAAGAGAGCCTGCAGGAGGAAGGATCCGTGATGGCACTGTCAGCAGCTGTCAAGAGGAGGAAGGGAAAAAGCCAAAAGAAAGAGATTTTGACAAGCTTTGGGAGGAATAAAGTCAGAAGCCAGATTTCAAGGGATTCAGAAGAATAGGAAGTTAGAAAATGTAGGCCAGTGTAGACAATCTAGAAGTTGGTGGTCAAAGCAAGGAAGGAGATAAGATTGGTTGAAAGGGATGATGGGCAGGACTTTGGGAAGGGGAAGAAAGGGAAACATGAATGAAGCACATACTAAGTGCCAGGTACTACACAAAGTGCTTTACAAATATCTCCTGTATCTCATTTGATGGACCAATGGTACCAAGATACTTAGTAGCAGATTCAAGAATTGGAAGAGTTGTCCTCGTGAAGAGGGATTGGCCTGTTCTTGGCCCCAGGAGGCAGAATAAAGAATGGGAGGAAGCTCCAGAGGCTAGTTTTGGTTAACTAGCAAGGAAGACCTTCCCACTGATCAGAGATATCCAAAATTCGATTAAATGGCTTTGTGACGTAGTGAGCTCTCCATTGCTGAAGTTATTCAAGTAGAGATTAACTGACTGACCACCTGTCAAGGGAGCTATAGAGGGGATTCCTACATTCAGCAAAAAGCTGACCTGGCTGAGGTCCCATCCAATTGTGCACAGTGTGTGTGATTTTGGTAACTTTTCTGCCCATGACCTGGTTGGGTTGGGACCACAGGATGTGCTACAGAATTCATGCCAGATGTTTCTTCTTGGCATCTTGCTTATCCAAGGGCACAAGTCCAAAAGGAGGCTGTGACTGTGTTAGGGAAAGGAAATGGGTATGGCCAGGGAGGGCAGTGGCCCTTGGGAATGATGCCAGACCATGACTCAGGGTGGGAATTGTCTATTTCTGCCCTTCCAGAAATCCAGAGCAAGCGTCAGGAAAGGAAGAGGAGAAGTACAGCCAATCCAGCATACAGTGGCCTCCTGGAGACTGAGGTGAGTGCCTCTGCATGAGGTGCATGGAGATGGCAGCCAACGGGACAACTTGCATCTAGGGAGGATCCTGGCAATGTCCTAGAAATACCCCAGCTCTGACAGTCATGAGACCTGGGTTCAAATCCTCTCTCTGTCCCCACATCCCACTATCTCTCCATTCTGGTAGTGTGTAGTACCAAGGACATACTCCATCTTTATTCTCCCCGCATCTGATGGTGAAGTCTAACAGTCCAGTTTATGTGTACCAGATAGGGCACTGGGCTTGAATCCCACCTCTGATATTATGAGGCCTGTGACCCTGGTCAAGTCATTTAACAGGGCAATGCCTCAGTGTCCCCATCTGTGACAATAGCATCTACCTCCCAGAGCTGCTTCTGGACTCAAAGGAGATCACAAGAACCCAGCTCTAGAGCTGAAAGGGACAGCAGAGGATATTGAGTCCCATCCCTTCATTTTACAAGGGAAGAAATGGAAATATTAGCAGTTAAATGACTTGCCCAAGGTCACACACCGCTAAAGAGAGTGCTTGGTGGAATTTGGGCTCACGCCCTCTGATTCCACTGTACCAGGCACAATGGGAGCTACTATCATCCCGTCAGTGGGTGGCTTGGCATTGACTCAGAACTCTGACATCTCTGGCTTCTGCAGCTAGGGGTGCTCTGCAAAATGAAGGAGGGCAGCTTCTTGAAAATCTCAGAGTTTCTTCATGAATTCTCCAGAGTCCAAACTGTGATTGTTGGTTTACTGAAGCCCTTCGCCAACCAAGATTTTTCTTGATTCTTATCACAGCCAGTGGGAAGGGAGGAAGGTCAGGGCTAGACTTATTTCTGGAGCAATAAGAAGAGTCCCCAACTTAGGAGCTGGATATGAATCATGACAACTTGCTCTCTGGGTGCCTCTCAGTGGATAGGAGGCATTGAGCCAGGTGAAAAGTGGGGAGGCAGGGAAGAACTTGAGAGAAGGCAGCTCTTGGGGTAGCCAAGGTACTCATGCAGGCCTTGTCATCCTCTGCAGCGGAAACGCCTGGCGTCAAACTGCCTAAACAGCCCTTTGTTCCTGTCAACAAGAGGTAAGCGCCCAGTCCCCTGGTCCCTGCGTGCTTGAAGGGAGGGCCCCTGTAGAGGCCTGTTCTCTGGTCAGAGCAGGACAGCTGGCAGAACCATGGTCAGCTACCCGGGACCGCTGGCAGCACCACGGTCAGTCCCTAGACAACTATCAGCGCCCTGAGTCAGCTCCCCAGTACCACCGGCAGCACCGTGGTCAGCTCCCCTGAACCACTGCAAGAATTTGAGATGACCCCAAGTCTCTGGGGACCTCCAAATCCCTGGATCCTGCTGTCTCCCCACTTCTCTTTTTCCTTACCATTTCCCAACTGCCATGCACATCTCCTTATTTTCTTACAGTGCTCTTTAAATGTCATTTCCATGATCTAGGCAAGATTCTTGCATTGCTCTCCCTTACCTGCCTTGTCCCCAGCCCTAGCAGTAAACAGACCAGATAATTTATGGAGGAAGAATGGAGACTCAAGGCAGAGCCTGTAGTACCTTAAAATCATGCCACAGGGCAGAAAGACCTTGAGAGATGAGTTTCTCCAGGCCCTGTTTTGTTCCCGGGTTTTTGAACTGGTCACTGCAAAAGGGTCAGATTCCTGCTCTGTGATCTTGTAACACCCGTCTCTAGGCTGCAGTTTCCCTGTCATTTAGATCAGTGGTTCTCAACCTTCCTAATGCCGTGACCCTTTAATACAGTTCCTCATGTTGTGGTGACCCCCAACCATAAAATTATTTTTGTTGCTCCTTCATAACTGTAATTTTGCTACTGTTATGAATTGTAATGTAAATATCTGATATGCAGGATGTATTTCCATTGTTACAAATTGAGCATAACCCACAGGTTGAGAACTGCTGATTTAGATGAAGAGTAGGCAGGTACTGCATTTAGGCTTCCTTCCACCTTTGCCATCAGTAGTTCAGTGAGGACCAAGAACCCTTGACTTAAGATAGCCAGTGCAACCATCAGGTTAGTCTCATTCCAGAAGGGCAGCACCTAATCCTGGCCACCTTTGGGCCAGGTTAGCAGACTCTGGAATGTTTCCCACCTCCACTGTGATGCCCCTGAATTACTGCTTCTTACCTGGCCCAGGGCCCAAGGCAGATATGGCCCCTCCCCTTCCTTCCATTCCCAGCTCAGGCCTTGTGTGCCCTGCCATGGTCCTGCCTCCAGAGAATGCCAGCTCACTAACTTCCTCATTCTCCACTAATTGTTCTCTGCCCTTCTTCCATGCATTAGCAAATGAGGAGCCCTGCTGGAAGGTATGTGTTACCCAATATGAATGGCCCTTGTATGTGTGACTGTAAAAATGTGTGTGAGTGAGTATATGTATGCATGAGTGAGTATGTGTGGGTGAATGTGAGGATGTGTATGTATGTGTAAGTATGTGGTGTGAGTGAGTATAGTATGTGTAAGTGTGAGTGTGTGTGAGTGACTCTGTGTGAGTGTGTCTCTGTGTCTGCAGGGATGTACTTGGCATTACATGCTGCTCCCCGGCTAGTGAGTGACAGGAGTCCACTAGAGTTCAGCCTTGATTCATGGGAATGTTCAGGGAGTTGGGGAGAGTCTGGATGTCACCCCAAGGAGGTGTCTATGTGGAAGATGGATGACCCCTTAGAGTGGATGTACCTTCCATCTCTGGGTCTCTTCTGACTCAGATTCTGAAACTGTTTTCATGTCTGTGTATTATATTTCTGGTGAGTGGTAGAGAAAGCAGGAAACCCTTTGTTGTTCATCCTTTGTCCTTTCAAGTTTCTCTGGAACACCTGTATGCATTTCCCTGCTTTAGTAAGGAGACAGGCAGAACCATGGCAGGACTCTCCTATAATTCTGGGTCTTAAACTCTGCATTCTAGACATCAATAATCAGTTCCAGGTTGGTGGACAGGTGAAGTCATGGGGGTTTGTAATGGAGGTTCAGAGAGCCCAAGAACGGATGTGGGATGACCAAGTTCTTAGACGTGGTCCTGACATTGGCTGGATTTTTACCTTGGACAAGTCCCTCAGACTCTCTGAGCCATAGCTTCCTCCTCTGTTAAACAAAGGATCTCCCTTTGATGATCTCTAAATGCCAGCTGGTCATCAGAGGCCACAGAAGGATTTCGACTCCTACTGTCAGGGTGCTTGAAGGTTTCCAAGCCCTTACCTCTCACCAGCCAGCACCTGAAGGGTAAAAGTGTTGGGTTGGGAATCCAAACTCTGCCACCTCCTGGTCTGGGGCAAGCCACTTCTCCCCATGGGCCTCAGATGGTCCCCAAGGACCTTTCCAACTCAATCCTAGGATCCAAGCGCTGTTAACCTCATTGTACAGATATGGGCATTGAGACTCAGGGGGAAAAATGATTTTCCCAGGATTGCTCCAGCTAGTAAACATCAGAGCCTTTGCCTCTGCATGGAGGGGCCAAGGACAGTGTGAGTTAGATGGGAGAAGGGACTTCCCAGCTCCAACAACTGTAAAGCACCAGAGCACATTTTTTGTTCTGGGTGGGTCTGCAACCTTTCAAAGAAACTGAGAAAGAGGGAGATAACATAGAAGGGGAAACTGAGGCACTCAGGGGTGAGGTCCCTTGGATAAGGGACCCAAGGATAGCCCTTCCCTTCCCTGGGGGACCTCTCTGGGCCTTAGTTTCTCCCCTCGAGCATCCACAGTCACAGGCTTATAAGGGGCAGCTCTTCCCTCAGGGTGACCTCCCTAGGTGACCAAGGGCTTCAGCTGGGCCAAGGTGGGGCTGGGAAGGGGCTCCTTTCCATCTGGCCCCTTCTCCTCATTGCCTCAGGAAACAGCTGCTCTGCCACCCCCTCCATCTTCACTCCTTCTTCCTCTGTCTTTCAGAATGAGATCTCCCATGAGGAGGTGTGTGTGATATGTAAGAGGGGCGCCAACCTGCAGCCCTGTGGCACCTGCCCAGGCACCTACCACCTCAGCTGCCTCGACCCCCCACTCAAAACCACACCCAAGGGTGTCTGGGTGTGTCCCAAGTGCCAAGAGAAGGTAGGGCCAGCCAGGAGCAGGGGGAGGGAAATGTGCCTAGGCACAGGTGAGGGAGACTTGAGCCTGGACAGTTGGGGAGGGAGGCAGGGAAGGTGTCTTTCTCCAAGTAGTTCTAGAAGGCAATGCTGAGCCCAGGAGTGGGCATCCACCAGCATGTCCAGCAGAGAAGGTGGTCAGGAGCAGGGTCACTGGGCCAATGGGTCCTGGAAGCCCTGGAGACTCTGGACCGCAGCACTGACCTGGAGAGGAGGGCAGTGCTGTGACACCAAAGGGCAGAGCTGGGAGTCCAGGCAGCTTTCCAGGGACAGAGATTTAGGCTAGCCTTTCCTAGCTTGTTGCAAAGGACTCCTCCATGCATTCTGGGCTCCTGCCTGGCTGGCCTAAATAGCATCCTCTCCCATCTCCAGGCCTTTGTCCAGGACATTCCACATGCCAGGAACACTCTCCCTCTGTCCTCATTTCCCTCTCTCTTGGCTCAGCTCAGGCTCTACATCCTGCATGTGGCCTCTCCTGGTCCTCCCTCTGGTCCCCAGCTTCCAGTGCCTCCCCTCCCTCCTCCAAGGGACTGTCCTTACATTGCCTCTACTGTCTATATTTCTCTCTTGGTGAGTCTATCCCACGCTGGAATGCCAGCCCCTTGAAGGCAGGGTCCCTTTTCTCTTCTTGTCTTTGTAACCCTGGCACAGGGCCTGCCTGGCACCGATAGGTACTGGGTGTGTGTAAAAGCTTGCTGACACTGGAGCTGTCCAGCAGCAGAATGGGCATCGCCTCCCTACATAACAGGGCCTCCACCTCCCTTGGGCACAGGGGGAGGAAGCACCCCATGCCCAGCTGGAAGGTCCCTCTCTTTTCTCACCACTTCCCTCTGTCCCCCTTTAGTGACTTATAGGGAGGAGTAGGAGGAGAGAGAGAGAGATGCTTGGCATCAATTGCATGAGGCCCCAGCCCCCAGGGCATCTTGCCCCGCTGCCAGAGCCCTTGTTCTTGGGGCCAATGGCACCCTTCTACTTCTCCACACTCTACTCCCTCTGTGGTTGACAGAGCTGCCCGACTGAATCAGGCCTGCTCTGGCAAGGACCTCAGAGACACATCATCAACCCAAACAAGAATCCACCCTCATGCTTTCCTCACAAGCAGTCATCCAGTCTCTTCTTGAATACCTCCACGAATGGGGAACTCATTACCTGCACAGGCAGCCTCTCTCATGTTCAGGCAGCTCTGATTAGCCAGAAAGTTTTTCTTTGTATTGAGCCAGACTCTGTTCCTTAGGACTTTCACCCCTGGGCTTCATCCTGCCCTCTGGGGTCAAGATGAGCAAGGGTGATCCCTGTGCCAAATAACAACCACTCTTTATATGCCCAATGACAACTGCTACGTCCCCTTCCCACCTCCCCCAGGCTTTCTCTTCAGTGACCTGAACAGCCCTGGTCAGAGGAACCAGACCCTGCATTCTGGCCCTGTCCAGTCTGGTCTCCAGGCCTCCTTCCTCAGTGGCTGCCTGCCTCTGGATGCTGCCTAGGGATCTGGCTCTCACCACCAGCCTCATCTGGGCCCATCTGTGGGAGCTGTCCCAAACTCCTGGGCCGAGGAAGGCAGGCCCTGAACGCTGCCCCACAGGCTGCCCTGCTCAGGTTTCATCTCCTTGTGTCCCTGGATACCAGGTCATCACATCTGCTCCATCTCCTCTTTCTCCCAGGTGTTGAACAAAGATGAAAATGTGCCCTGGCCAGGAATGCTGACCATTGTTCACTCCTATGTCACACACAAAACAGGTGGGGGCCTGGCTAGATGTGATTGAGCCATGGTCAGAGAGAAGGGACCCATCCCCTGCCCCCTGCCTCAGTGCTCCCTCAAGTGCCCCTGGGGTCTGGGTCCCTTTGCCAGGGGTTGGGATGGGGAGTTAGCCCTGGAGAAGCAAGGACAAGGTTAAGTCTGTTGGGTCCCAGACTCCAGACCTGACAGGGCCCTCAGGGGCCATCAAAGCTCCTAGGGAGTGGAAGGAACCTGCTGGAACTCATGGGGCAGAACCAGGAGTGCCCCCAAACCCAGGGCCTCTGAGTCCAGAGCTCCCTCCTCAAACAGAGCACTGTGCTGCCTGCGCCCCATCAGACAGGGGAGGCATGAGGCCCACAGGTCCTCCTCAGGAGCCCTGACTCCCATCCCAGGCTTCCTCTACACCTCTGGCTGATGGGCTGTCATCCTTAAGCAGACGGGCTGGAAAAAAGGGCCACAGGGTAGTGGGGGCTATACAAACCACTGTCACCTACCTGGTGTGGCCTCCCCATTCTGGGCCTCAGTTTCCTCCTCCTTGTATCAAATAGCCTGTTGAGGCCTGTGATCTTCTGATCTCATCAGTCAGCATTTAGAGACAGAAGGATTAGGGGAGGGCCAACTCCTTCATTGTACAGGGGAAGACAGTGAGGTTCAGAGACATGGAAGACAATGCCTGAAGAGACACAGCCAGGTTCTGTGCCTCTGACAGCCCTGCTCCTCTTGTTTGGGGCCCCAGGGCCAGGGAATGGGAGCTCATCCCAAAGGGTGCTGCCCCATTCCCATGACTCAGGGTCAGTGTGACAAGCGTGGCAAGATGCCTGCACCTGACCTTGGGGCGGGGGGTGTCTTGTGTCCTAGTCAAGGAAGAGGAGAAGAGAAAACTCCTCAAAAGGAGCAGCGAGCTGAAGACTGAACACAGACAGCTGGAAGAGAAGGATCGGCTCCTGAACACAGCCGTGAAGGTGAGCCCTTAGCTGGGCTCAGGACAGCTGGCAGAATGTACCCCAGGCTGCTTGAGCCCAGCTCAGCCTAGGCCAGCCCAGCCCAGCCTAGATCAGCCCAGCCTCATAAGCCCAGATCAGCCCAGCCTCATAAGCCCAGATCAGCCCAGCCTCATAAGCCCAGCCCAGGTCAGGCTCTTACTCCTATCCTGTAGGCTTCAGCCAGAGGAATCCCATTTGGAAGACTTGGGCTCTCTCTTCCACACTCATATGTGACATCCCTATGTGTGGTGCTAGGGGAGAAAGAAGGTTTAGCTAGGACAAACTCCCTGCTCAGGGAGTTTTTTGCCTAATATGGGGATTTATTACATTATTATGTAGTGAGTCATTTGACCTCCATTGATTTTGTACCTACTGTGTGCAGAGCACTGCTTGGGGTCAGACCCAAAGTTTAGCCAAGACGGGCTCATGATGCAGTAAATGCTCCTGAGAACTGAGGGAGAGGGTTGGCTGTAAACGCTTGGGCTCCTGGAACATCACAGCTGATGGCAGGAGCTTTACCTTTCATTAAGCCACTAAATCCGCTAAGAAGCCTGAGATCTTTTTCCCAGGAAATGCTATGGAGCCCCATCCCTCCCCCCATACCTGGGCAAGCACGGACTTTCTGTCTAGTGCAGTAAAAGCCCATTTACATGAGGTCTCCTCTGAGGTCTGATCTGTATCTAACCTACATCTGCCTGGAATCAGTCTCCCCATCCTGGCAACCTGTCAAGGACATTTCTAGTCTCCCTTCTGACTCTTGTGTGTCAGGTTTCCCAACCTGCTTCTGTTCATGGCAGATGTTTTAATGGCTCCTGTGGGTTTACAAAAGGTTCTCCCTACAGTAATGGGGGGGGGGGCGGTGTATGCAGATTGGTCTCTATTCTACTGATTGGTAGAGGTTGGTTAACTGACGAGGCCAGGTAGAACTGCACACATCACAAGTGAGCAAGGGAGCAGGACCCCCAAACAGACCCTCTCTCCCCTCCTACAGCCCTTTCTAGGCTGTTTCTTCATAGGTGGGGGATGGTTCTGCTGGTGTCCAGACCAGTGTCTCCTTGCCTTCAGACAAGAAGAGGTCTCCAAGGTCCATCCCACAGGGACCAGACTTAGGGGGCAGAAGGGCACTGAGCAGGCAACACCTTCATCCTCTCTCTGCTCCCTTTGGACAGAAATGCCTAGAGCTCAAGACCAGCCTGCTTGCCCAGCGGAAGGGGGCCCAGTCATCCCTGGAACGACTCCGTGCTCTCCTCCGGCTGATACAGAATGAGCAGATGCTTCAGGTCACCATGACCACCACCACCACCTCTGCCTCCTCACTCCTGGCTGTGCCTTGGATCAAGCCAGCCACCACCTCTGCCTCCATGGCCATGCACACAGCCTTCCAGCAGGCCCAGGGGAACAACTGAGCCCCAGCAAAGAGTGGACCCCATAGGGTAAGGGGCACCGGGGAGTGGGCACCCAGAAAATGAGCCTTCATAGACATCCCCCAGCCTATGTCCTCCTTCTATGGAGTCAGCTCCTTGGCGGACCTCTGGTTACCTGGGTCACACTGCCCATGATGTCCTGAAGAATTTCAATTGAAGAAAGAGAGGAAGGAAAGAGATGAGGGGAGGTGGTTGAGGGGCAAGAACAAGAGAAAGGAGAAGAAAGAGTGGAAAGCAAGAAGGGCAAAGGGAAGGAAGGAAGGAAGGAAAGAAGAGAGTGTGGGAGAGGAGAAGGGATGGTCCCCTGCTGGGATGAGCAGACATCTTGATGGGTGTTTGGCTGGGAGGGAGAATTTCAAGTCCAGGGCTTAGTTGGTGATAGTTAGCAATATTAGGGTAGGTTTTAGAGCCAGCTGCAGGAAGGGAAGCTGGGAAGCCAAGGTCCATTGCCCGGGAGTCATGCCTCTTGATTCAGGGGTTGTGGGAGGGCACTGGCATTGGGGTTGAAGCTGGGAGTGATTCCAGTTTGGACAGCAGCAGAACACACCCCTCCTCCACACACACACACACACACACACACACACACACACACACACACACACACACGACTCTTCCATCAGATTCTCCTCACAGAGAATAGGCATTTACCCCAAAGGCAAGTCAAAAGCCAGTTCCCCGCCCCTCCCTCCCAGTTGGCCTTTCTAGTGGATGGCTGAGAGCTTTCTGGGAAGATCCTCTGAAGTGTTGAATGAGCTATGACTGTCAACCCTTCACGTTTGCAGGTCCTGTTGACTTCTTTTGCTATTGATGTGTTTTTCTCCTGGCATTTGGGGGCGTGATGGAGCATAGAACAGACATTGGAACTTTTCGGCAGGATTTGGGGCTTTCAATCATTTGACTTTGGGGTTGGAGCCTTAGGGGGGGTGGTTTGTTGTTGTTTTTCCTTTGAAAGAGCCAATAAATATTCCATTTTTTCCGTTTCTTGCCAGTATGGACACTATGCCAAAAAGTACTTTTACATTTTTGTACTGTGTTTTTATTGCAAAGCTATTTAATGTGAAGGAAAAAAAATCGCTGCTCTTTCCCTGCAGGGCCATGACTGCTTGTGGCCCAGGACAAAGGTCGACTTGCCTCTGGGGGAGAGGCCCCCATCAGAGGGATCCAGAGACTCTTTCTAAGGGTGCGGGGGGCAGATCAGGGAGGAAGAAGAGGAGGACTGAGTTGTGACATTTCAAGAATTTGCAAGCCCTGAGTCTTTTGGTCATTAAAACACGACAGGGGCAAGAGCATACATGAGAAAACCCTCAAGCCTCCGGATGTTTCACAAGCAAGTGTTGCTGAGAGGACAAGGATGAGCACAAGTGGGGCCTTCTGAGGTCAGTGCTGAGATGGACCTGGGGCTCAGCAGCTTCTGCCTGTCTGTTGCCAATCCTTGTCATTTCCACCCACTCAGGTGGCCCAAGTGGCCTCTGACAGGTCAAGGGACAAGGGTCTGCCACATTGGAAAATCCCATGGTGCCACATTCCAGGAGCCGCTCCCAGGCGCCTCCAGTCAGGGCTTGATCTCTAATAGCCCGACAGCTGAAGACAGCTCAGGGACCCTGCAGCCACTTTCACCATTCCGGGAGAAACTGTGCGGAACGTATGATACAGATCTATTTTAATACACTTAACACTGGGTTGAACAAGATTTTTATATTCTTTTATTGACGAACAAAGTGGATTAAAGAAACGACATTGTTATTGTTGGTGATTGTACACCAATATTTATATGCATCCCACGGGGGCGCACAGTAGGAACTTTGGTTCAGGTTTCATGATCTTTTCTTTCTTCTCGGGGGTGGATCCAATGGGAACACTAGAAGGTGGGACACAGGTGGTGGCGGCCCCCCCCCCATGCTGTGGGCCTCCCCCCACTGCGGCCTCCCACCCACTGTGGGACCCCCCATGCCATGGGCCCCCCTCTTCCCCAGCACTGTGGGTCTCCCCGGTGCTGCAGCCTGGGACTGGTCGTATGTAGGCTTTGGTTTTTGTTTTCATTTTTCTGCTTTGGTTCGGTTTTGCAAAAGGGAACTGTCCTGTGGATAGTACGCATAGAGAAAAAAAGTGTTTGTCTTCAATATGCTTCTGTAGTTTTAATTCTTTATAATGCATTAAACTCGATTGACAATTTCAGAGGCTCCTGGTGGTTTCTGGCTTTTCTAGCCATGGCGTTGTGAAGGGGGGCATGGCAGAGCCTATCCCAGGGGAGAAGAGAGAGGAAGTAGGAATGAGAGGGAGAGCTGAAATAGGAAGATGGGCCCATCTCTCTGTCAACACTCTCAGGGAGGCAGGACAATGGAGCTGAGGCCCAGAAAGGCAGTAGGTGCTCCCTGCAGCCTGGAGAAAGGCTCAAGCTTCTCTTCTTATTAAGATGTCTGAAGGCACAAGCTAAAAGCAGGGAGAGCCTGGCTCCTAAGCTGCTGTGGTCAGCTCTATTCTCTAGAGGGATGGATAGGGTACAAGAATGCCAGATGAGTCCTTTTGGTGGCAGAACTGGGGACTCCAGGGCTCTGAGGTCCTGGGAGGTTTCCCCTGGGTGCCCCTGGGAGCCATGGGTGCCAGATTTTGCTGGAAAGCTGCCTGAGGTACAAGGCACAAAGCTCTCCAAAGGGCCTGGCTAGCTATGACTTATCACCAAGGTCAATCACTGCTGCATCCTCGACACTGCCTGGTTCTACCCCTATTCATAAAGGCTCAGAGCCACAGAGCTGCAGGAGATGTGAGGGGCCATTCTATCCAGCCCCTCCTGAATGGACAAACCTTCACCCTGTGGGGGAAGCCCTCCATTGAGGAAACACCAAGACTCTCCCCAGGCCCTAAGTGATAGTAATCAGTAATAACAACAGCTAACAAGTGCATGGCGTCTGCTATGCCCCAGGGACCGCGTTCAGCTCTTGACAGTTTCTCATTTTGTCCTCACAGCCCTGGGAGGTGGGTGTCACGATTATCCCCAGTTTACAGTTGAAGACTGAGTCAGATAGAGGGTAAATGATTTACCTAGGAAGTGTCTCAGGCTAGATCTGAATTCCGGTCTTCCTGACTCCAGGACGGGCACCCTAGTCACCAGGCCACCCAGCTGTCCCTGATTTAACACGGGGAGGGTCCAATTCTGAAGGCAGGAAAGGGAGGGTGTGTCTTAAAATGACTGATGTTGGGCAGCATGGACAAGACTGCTTGTTACATAAAATAAACAGAGGGAATTGATGGACTTCTGTCCAGGGTCCTTCTGTTTCTGAGTCTCTGAGGCTGATTTACGGTTTAGGGGGCTGCCTGAGCTTGCTCCAGCTTTACCTGTGCCTCCAGGGAGTCTCAGATAGGAAAGGTTGGTATCCACTCAGGGCTACCACAGGAACTGTGGCCACTGGGAAGCCTGGCAGACCTCTGCCCCAGTGCCCGCTGGATCAAAGGACCAGCAGGAGTTGAGGTGAGCTCTGGGACTTCCCCAAGTCTTGATGCTTTGTCAGTCTGTGTTTCCACATCAGCCCAGAGGTGAGAGG
The DNA here is from genome assembly GCA_028627135.1 of Pseudochirops cupreus. Taxonomy (NCBI): domain Eukaryota; kingdom Metazoa; phylum Chordata; class Mammalia; order Diprotodontia; family Pseudocheiridae; genus Pseudochirops; species Pseudochirops cupreus. Next base: position 395,262,798 of record CM053581.1, on the reverse strand, counting down.
CTGCCATCTTCTCTCCTGGAGAGGGGCAGGGACCTCTGGAGGTCTCGCTCAGGCTCCCTCCAAAGAACTTCAGACTGTGTGACTGGAGATCTGAGCCTGAACCCTGCCACAAACCAGCTGTGAGACCTTGGGGTTCCCTTGGGGTGGGGGGTTCTGTTTCCTTGGGAGACAGCCCACTACTCCTTTGGGGCTGGTTCTGACTAGTAAAGGGCCGTCCTATGTCTGCCTGAAATCTGCCTTTGACTTCCCTCAGATGCTCTCAGCTCTGCCTTCTGGGGCCAAGCTGAGCACAGGGCAATTGCAAGAGGGCAGCTTTCAGGCACAGGCACCTTCTGTGAACTCTCCCCAGGTTCTCTGATTCATTGTGCCTCACAGAGTCATAGACTCAGTCCTAGAAGGGACACCTACTGTAGGCAGTTTTGTACAGTGGGAAGGGAGCTGAACTTGGAGCCAGAGCACCTGTGTTCAGACCTGGGGTCTACCATTCCTGACCTGGGCGGCCTCAGGCAGAGCAAGAAAAAGAGTGCCTATTGATGTTTGAAGGTTGGCAGCAAAGCTCTTTATCTCATTGTACCCTGTGAAGTCAATGCTGTTATTATCATCCCTGTGATTCAGGTGAGGAAGCTAACAACTTAAGTGACTTACCCAGGGTCACACAACTAGGAGGTGTCTGGGGCAGGATTTGAACTTGGGTCTTCCCTGACTCCAGGTCCAGCATTCTGGTCATTCTCAAATCAAGCCATGGTTTGTGCCTTTTCTTTCCTGGTGGCTGGAGCCTACAGGGTAGCCTGTGCCTAGCTCAGTGCTTCTCACCCCCTGGTATTCCTACTGTCCTGGCCTTGCTTTCTGACCTCTCACTATGAGACTGACCAACAGTCTTCCAGATATTCCCATTTCAACACTTATCTCCCCCTGTCCCCCAGCCCCTCCATTGTGGTCAGTAGGAAGAGGTTGGATCCATTTCCCGGCTCTGTCCCTCCCTAGTTTTGTGGCCTTGGGAAGGTCCCTTCCCCTCTCACCTTCCTCCACTAGAAAATGAGGTGATTGGACAAGGGCATGCCAGAGGCCTAGTGGCCTGGGATGGCGGACATTACCTGCCCTCTCTCCTAAGTCTGACTTGTCATCTCTCCCATTCACCTGGTGACTTCCTGTCCATCCTGGAAAGCCTGATGACTCCTGTTAGCTTAGAATATGGGACATTGTGAGCAGCCTTGAGACCCAGCAGGCAGGTTAGGGACCTGGCCTGCTTGGCTCATCAGATATTACCTGGACTCTGGCAAAGGTGGGTAGCAGACATGCCCACCATAATGGGCCCATTTCTGGGCTTTCACCTCTTGCTGCTCTGAAATGATTGCTTTCTTATGTGCCAACTGGGGCATTCTCATCTTGCTGGTCCTGGGATTCTTGGGCACCACATGATGGAAGAAGCCTGGACAGGGAGGGAAGCCAGGATTCCCTTACTCTCTCTGGCTCTCAGTTTCTGACTCCATAAAAAGAGGAGGCTGAATGGTCTCATCTGTATGTGCTCCCTCTGGGACCCTGGGCAGTCATTTTTCCATCACTGAGGGAGTTGGATTAGGTGGCCCTGAGAGCCGGTCCAGCTCAGGCGTGCTGGGTTAGTTCTCTCTTGGAAAATGATCTTTCCATCTGCATCCTCTGATGTTTGTTACGTGTGTAATCTTTCTGGTTCTGGTTCTTCATCTGTAAAATGAGGGGGCTGACTTGACTAAGTGTCCTAATTGTCAAATCCAATGGCCTTTTCTCCATCTTCATTCTCCTTGATCTGTCTGCAGCCTTTATGCCATTGGTCAGCCTCTTCTCCTGAGATTTTCCTGGCATTGCTCCCTCCTGGTTCTCCTCCTCCCTATCTGACTGCTCCTTCTCTGTCTCCCTTATTGAATAGTCATCCAGACCATACCATGTAGGTATCCCAGAGGACTCTCCTGGACCCTCTTCTCTCCTCCCTCTGTATTACTTCATTTGGTGATCTCATCAGCTCCAATTGGACTGAGTGATTAATCCTGTGCTTCTGAGTCCCAAACCTGCCAATCTCACCCTAATCTCTGAGCCGACTTTGCACATGTGTCAAACCAGATGCTCTGTAGCTAGCCACCTCATTCTTTCTTTCAAACCCTGACCTCTTCCTCCCTACCCTATTCTTGGGGAGGGTACTGCCATCCTCCCAACATACCACCCAGGAGCCTGGCCCCCTTTCACCCTTAACATCTGATCAGTTGCTGAATTCAGACCTTTTTGCCTTCATGACATCTCTGCTATAAGCCCTCTCCTCTCCTCTGGCACTGCCAGCCCTGGGGAAGGTCCTTGGCACTTCATGCTCAGACTATCACAGACTATTTCCTGCAGGCGGAGCTCTCTGCCTCGTCTCTTCCCACTCAACAGTCATCAAATTAATATCTGCCACCTAGCATTTATTAAGCATTTACTATGACCCAGGCACTGTGCTAACGGCTAGAGATGCAAAGAAAGGCAAAAATGAGCAGCCCCTGCTCCCCAGGAGCTCAGTCTATCTGCAGAGGGAATATGCTAATTATGTGCAAGCAAGACATGTACAGGGTAAGCCAGTGCTGGGCTCAGGGAGAGGGGCTAAGATTAAGGGGACTGAGAAAGATTTCTCCAAGAAGATGGGACGTTCATAAGGCAAAAGAGCTTGGACTGCAACCAAGGATCAACTATTTGGCAAAACTGAGCATAATATTTCAGGCAAGAAGATTTAATGAAATAAGGGACTTCCAGACTTTGTTGGCGAAAAAGCCGGAGCTCAAAGGAAAATTTGATCTCCAAATGCAAGAGACATAAACAGGCAAACAAGGAAAACACACACACACACACACACACACACACACACACACACACATGCACACAGCATGCGCGTACACACACATAACTTGTGAATCAATAAGTTCGAACTGTTTACATCGCTATATGAGAAGCTGGTACTTGTTAATATTGAAATTTATATAGTTATCACGACATTTAAAAGGGATATACATGGATAGAGGGTGTGAGTATAAATGAACTAATCTGATGATAAAAAACCTTATTAAGGAGTACAAAGGAATTGTAATGGGAAAAAAGGAAAGGATGAGGCAGAAAAGGATAAATTATGCCACACAAAGAGGCATAAAATCATACTATAGTAGAGAGAAAGAAGGAAGGGAGATGAACATCATATGAACTTTATTCTCATTGGTTCTGGTTCAAGGAGGGACCAACACAATTGGTTAAGTTTAGTATCCTAATGTGAAAAGACACAAAAACTCATTATAATAGAGGAAAAAGAGGGAAGGAGAAGAGCACTGTATGAAAATTCACTCTCTTCATTTTGGGTACAAGGAGGGAATAACATACTCTGTTAAGTATAAAAATCTATTGTGCCCTACAGGTAGTAGGAGGGATAAGGGGGAAAAATCGGGGGGGGGGTGTGGGGTTAGAAAGGAGGGAAATATAGTAAGGGGAAAGGGTAGGTAAAGAGAAGGGGGCACAGGGAGAGAATACTGAGGGAGGTGGTGGTGAAAAGGAAAACTCTTAAGGAGGGTAAGGGAGAAGGAAGAAATAAAAACATAAACAGGGTGTATCAGCAATGCAGTATTCACAATGCCTACAGTAACTATAAATATGCTGATATAGTTATTAATCACAAAATGGAACAGGCTCTCTACGTAAGAAATATAGATAGTGCATTCATTTAAATACCAGAAAACTGAGTCCCAAAACCAGAAAGTCAAAGCTAACCCAGTAGTGATGAAGTTGGCACATGTGGTCAAAGTAGTAAACACCCACATCCTCAAGCCTTCAAACAGGACAGGCTACCTCAGGCAAAGATCCTCCTCTCCTCACGCAGGCAACTGCTCAATGTCCAGGCAGCTTGGTCCCAGCAGTTCCGGCCCCTGGCAGTTCCTGCCCCAGGCAGTCCTCAGCAGGAGTCCTTAGCAGAGATTCTGCCCTGCTCAAAGCAAAAAGAGTTCGCAACCACAGCCACTGCCTC
>CM053581.1:395242238-395258292 GCA_028627135.1 Pseudochirops cupreus | reverse complement strand
TCTGTATATTTTAGAAATGAGGCCTTTATTAGAGACACTGGTTGTAAAAATTCTTTCCCAATTTTCCACTTCCCTCTTAATCTTGGTTACATCGGCTTTATTTGTACAGAAACTTTTCAATTTAATGTAATCAAATGTATCCATTTCACATTTTATAATGCTCTCTAACTCTTTTTTGGTCATAAAATCTTCCTTTCCCCATAAATCTGACAGGCAAACTATTCCTTGCTCTCCCAGTTTGCTTACAGTGTCAGCCTTTGTACTTAGATAGTGCATCCATTTAGCCTTGATTTTGGTATATAGTGTTAGATATTGGTCTATATCCAGTTTTTGCCATACTGTATTCCAGTTTTCCCAGCAGTTTTTGTCAAATAGTGAGTTCTTATCCCCAAAACTGGGGTCTTTGGGTTTATCAGATAGATTACTTAGTTATTCACTTGTATATCCAATCTATTTCATTGATCCAATACTCTATTTTTCAGCCAGTACCAAGTGGTTTTGATGACTGCTGCTTTATAGTACAGATTAAAATCTAGTATGGCTAGGCCACCTTCCTTAGCATTTCTTTTCATTAATTCCCTTAATATTCTGGACCTTTTGTTCTTCCAAATTAATTTTGTTACTATTTTTTCTAGTTCTATAAAGTAATTTTTTTGGTAGATTGATTGGTATGGCACTAAATATGTAATTTAAATTAGGTAAAATTGTCATTTTTATTATATTAACTCTACCCAGCCATGAGCATCTGATGTTTTCCCAATTACTTAGATCTGACTTTATTTGTGTGGAAAGTGTTTTGTAATTGTATTCATATAAGCCCTGGGTTTGTTTTGGCAGGTAGATTCCCAAATATTTTGTAATGTCCACAGTAACTTTAAATTGAATTTCTCTATCTCTTGATCTTGGATTTTGTTAGAAATATATAGGAACGCTGAGGATTCATGTGGGTTTATTTTATATCCTGCAACTTTGCCAAATTTATTTATTATCTCAAGTAGTTTTTTACTTGATTTTCTAGGATTCTCTAAGTATATCATCATATCATCTGCAAAGAGTGATTGCTTAGTCTCTTCTTTGACTAATTTGATTCCTTCAATTTCTTTTTCTTCTCTTATTGCTACTGCTATTCTAGTAGCAGATTGAATAAGAGGGGTGATAGTGGACATCCTTGTTTCACCCCTGATCTTATTGGAAATGCTTCTAGCTTATTTTATCCCCATTACATATAAAACTTGCTGATGATTTTAGATGGATGCTACCCATTATTTTAAGGAACACTCCATTTATTCCTATACTTTCTAGTGTTTTTAATAGGAATGGATGTTGTATTTTGTCAAAAGCCTTTTCTGCATCTATTGAGATAATCATATGGTTTCTGCTAGTTTTGTTGTAGATGTGATCAATTATACTGATAGTTTTCCTAATATTGAACCATCCTTGCATTCCGGGAATAAATCCTACCTTATCAAAGTGTATTATTCTCACGATAAGTTGCTATAGTCTTTTTGTTAATATTTTATTTAAAAATTTTGCATCTGTATTCAAGAGGGAAATTTTCTTTCTCCATTTTTTCTCTTCCCAGTTTAGGTAACAGTACCATATTTGTGTCATAAAAAGAATTTGGTAAGACTCCTTCATTTCCAGTTTTCCCAAATAGTTTATAAAGTATTGGAATCAATTGTTCTTTAAGTGGTTGATAAAATTCTCTAGTAAATCCATTTGACCCTGGAGATTTTTTCTTAGGGAGTTCGCTGATGGCTTGTTCAATTTCTTTTTCAGAGATGGGTATATTTAAGTAATTTACTTCCTCTTCAGTTAATCTTGGCAACTTATATTTTTGTAACTATTCATCCACTTCACTAAGATTGTCAAATTTATGTGCATACAATTAGGCAAAATAATTCCTAATTATTGTTTTAATTTCCTCTTCATTGGAGGTAGATTCACGCTTTTCATTTTTAATGCTCATAATTTGGTTTTCTTCTTTCTTTTTTAAAAATCTTATTGACTAAAGGTCTATCAATTTTATTAGTTTTTTTATAAAACGAGCTCTTAGTTTTATTTATTAATTCAATAGTTTTCTTAATTTCAATTTTATTAATCTCTCCTTTGGTTTTCATTATTTCTAATTTAGTATTTAATTGGGGATTTCAATTTGTTCTTTTTCTAGCTTTTTCAGTTGCAGGTCCAATTTATTGACCTCCATTTTATCTATTTTATTCATGTATGCATTCAGAGATATAAAACTTTCCCTAAGAACTGTCCTTGCTGCATCCCACAAGTTTTGGTATGTTGTCTCATTATTGTCATTCTCTTGAATGAAATTACTAATTGTTTCTATGATTTCTTATTTGACCCACTCATTCTTTAGGATTAAATTATTTAATTTCCAATTAGTTTTTAGTCTATCTTTCCATGGCCCTTTATTATATATAATTTTTTATTGCATCATGACCTGAGAAGAATGCATTTAATATTTCTGCTTTTCTGCACTGAATTATGTTTTTTATGCCCTAGTACACGATCGATTTTTGTGTATGTGCCCTGTACTGCTGAGAAGAAGGCATATTCCTTTTTATCCCCATTCAATTTTCTCCACAGGTCTATCATATCTACCCTCTTTACAATTCTATTCATCTCCTTAACTTCTTTCTTGTTTATTTTGAGGTTAAATTTATCAAGTTCAGAGAGGGGGAGATTGAGGTCCCCCACTAGTATAGTTTTGCTATCTATTTCTTCTTCTAATTCCCTTAATTTCTCCTCTAGGACTCTGGCTGCTATACTGCTTGGTGCATATATGTTTAGTAATGATATTGCTTCATTCTCAAAGGTGCCTTTTAGCAGAATATAGTTTCCTTCCTTATCTCTTTTAATTAGATCTATTTTTGCTTTTGCTTTATCTGAGAAAAGGATTGCTATCCCTGCTTTTTTAACTTTAGCTGAAGCATAATATATTCTGCTTCAGAGTTTTACCTTTACCCTGTGCATGTCCCCCTGTTTCAAGTGTTTCTTGTAAACAATGTATTGTAGGATTATGGTTTTTAATCCATTCTGCAATTTTCCTCTATTTTATGGGAGAATTCATCCCATTCACATTTACAGTTGTGATTAGTATCTGTATCTTTCCCTCCATCCTATTCCCTCCCCTGTTTATGCTTTTATTTCTCCCTTCTCCCTTTCCCTCCTTAAGAATTTTCCTTTTGGGAGTGGCTAGGTGGCGCAGCGAATAGAGCACCAGCCTTGGAGTCAGGAGGACCTGAGTTCAAATCCAGCCTCAGACACTTAACACTTACTAGCTGTGTGACCTTGGGCAAGTCACTTAACCCCAATTGCCCTGCCTTCCTCCTCCAAAAAAAAAATAAAAAAAAGAATTTTCCTTTTGACCACTGTCTCCCTCAGCATTTTCTTCCTATGCACCTCCCTCCCTTTACCTACCGTACCCCCATGCTACTTCTTTCCTCCCTTCTAACTACCTCCCCATTTTCTCCTCCTTTCCCCTCCTTCCACCAGTAGGGCACAATAGATTTTTTATACGTGATGAAGTATGTTATTCTGTCCTTGAACTCAAACTGATGAAAGTAAATTTCAGGCGGAGCTCCTCTCACTCCCTCCTTTCCCTCTACTATAATGAATTTTTGTGTCTTTCCACATTAGAATCCTAATCTTAACTGATTATGTTAATTTCTCCTTGAACCAAAGCCAATCAGAGTAAAGTTCATATAATGTTCATTTCCCTCCCTTCTTTCCCTCTACTATAGTATGTTTTTATGCCTCTTCATGTGGCATAATTTACCCTTTTCTGCTTCCTCCTTTTCTTGCATTATAATCCCCTTGCACGCCTTAATAAGGTTTTTTAAATCATCAGATTAGTTAATTTATACCCACACCCTCTATGTATATCCCTTTTAAATGTCATGATAATTATACAGTTCTCAATATTGACAGGTATTAGCTTCCCATATAGGGATGTAAATAGTTTGCCCTTATTGAACCACAAGTTATGTGTGTGTCTGTGTGTGTGTGTGTGTGTGTCTCTTTGTGTGTGTATGTTTTCCTTGTTTACCTTTTTATGTCTCTCTTGAGTCTTGAATTTGGAGATCAAATTTTCCATTGAACTCTGGGTTTTTTTGTCAGGAAGGTCTGGAAGTCCCTTATTTCAATGAATGCCCATCACCTTACCTGAAAGATTATGCTCAGTTTTGCTGGATAGTTGATTCTTGGTTGCAGTCCAAGCTCTTTTGCCTTATGAAATATTATATTCCAATCCCTCCAATCTTTTAATGTAGAAGCTGCTAGGTCCTGTGTGACCCTGACTGTAGTTCTACAATATTTGAATTGTTTCTTTTTGGCTGCTTGCAGTATTTTCTCCTTGACCTGATAATTCTGGAATTTGGCTACAATATTTCTTAGAGTTTTCAATTTGGGATCTCTTTCAGGAGGTATCTGGTGAATTCTTTTGATAACTATTTTACCCTCTGGTTCTAGGACAGTTTTCTTTGATAATTTCATGGAGGATGTTGTCCAGGATGTTTTTTTCATCATGGCTTTACAGCAGACCAATAATTCTTAGATTATCTCTCCTCAATCTGTTCTCCAGGTCAGTTGTTTTTCCAATGAGATATTTTACTTTTTCTTCTAATTTTTCAGTCTTTATGTTTTGTTTGACTGATTCTTGGTGTGTCATAGAGTCATTAGCTTTGACTTGTCTGATTCTAATTTTTAGTGAATTATTTTCCTCAGTTAGTTTTTGAAGCTCCTTTTCCATATGCTCAGATTTCATTTTTAGAGAAGTATTTTCTCTAGTTAGATTTTGAACTTCCCATCCCACTTCACAAATTTTCCTTTGTTTTCTTCAGTGCAATTTTTTTTTCCCATTTTGGCTAATGTAATTTTAGAAGAATTGGTCAATTTAACTTCTACCCCTCTAATTTGGCTTTTAAAATCTTTCTTGAGCTCTTCTAAGAATGCTTTTTGGGATTCAGAGCAGTTCATATTTCCATCTGTGGTTTCAGGTGTGGTGGATATAGAGTCAATAGTGTCTCCTGAAAGTGATTCTTCTCATTCACAATAATAGGATTCAGTCATCTTTGGTCTTCCCTTTCCAAATTGTTTCCAGCCTATTGTGATTGCCTATTTCCTGGCTTTTTAAGGTAGATTTCTCTTTCTGGGTTACAGAGGGCTCTGACTCACACTTCTCATGCTGTGAGCTAGAGGCCTGGTTGTTGACTTTGTGTGCTGTAGTCTCTTTGTGTCTAGACTGAGGCCAAGGCCAGGACTCTCAGTGTTGACCCTGGGTTACTCCAAGGCTCACAGAGTAAGATGCAGGGGAGGGTTGGTCTGGCCACTTCAAGTTTCTGCCTCTGTGCTCCTGGGCTAGAGCTTGGGCAGGCTCAGCAGCTGGTGGCTGGAAGCTCTGGTGTCTGCAGATTCCTGGTTGTGCTAAGGCACATCTGGACTTCTGGTGTTAGTGTTTGCTGGCTCCATCCCCCTGGGCTTCGGGAACTCCCACTGGTCAGCTGAAATGGGGCTTGTTGGGACTCCTCCTGCTCTTCACTTCAGGATTGGCACAGCCTCAGTCACACCTTTCCTCTAGGACTCCAAGCCTGCTGCCGCTTCCACTATTTCAGGATTTTACACTGGGGCAATAATCTCTGGGTTTTCAGGGTCAGGGAAGGGGTTAATAGCAGCTAGTGTTTACTCCACCATCTTGGCTCCCCAGACTTCAGGTAGGTGATTTTCAAACATCCAGGCTGTGGGCTGATAGCCCCAGGAGAAGCTGCTGTCATTACCCAGCTCTGACATATCCTCTGTCCTGCAGTGAGACATCTGCAAATTGCCCTCGGGGTGCGTAAATCTGCTGGCTGGGCTTGCTGCTGTGGTCTGGTCTCAGGTCCATGCTGGTGCAGCCCCCGTGTGCTCTGCACTCCCCCTACTCAGTCCTACATGGGTACTTTCTTGGACTGGGAATCTGCCACATTCCATCTCCCAATGAATTCTGTCACTAAAATCTGTTCAGATTCACTTTTTAGAAGTTACTGATGGAATTCACCAGGGAATTCAGATAAGTTCCTGTTTTTGCTACACCATCTTGACTCCACCCTTGGGAGGTCAATTTTTGTGAAGATGCCATACATAGCTTAAAAAATTATACTCCTCTCTATTCCCTTTCAATATCCTCCAGAGGTCTATCATATCTCAATTTTCTAAAATTCCATTCATTTCTTTATCTTCTTTCTTGTTTGTTTTATGATTAGATTGGTATAGTTCTGGGGGTTGGTAATAGTAAAGAACTCCTTCCCCCATCACCACTTTCATAATTTTATCTTTTCATTCAAGTATTTAAGTGCTATGTCATTTGGTGCGTATTGTCTATGGTAATTTTTGGTAAAATGTAGTTTCTCTGATTATCTCTTTTAATTGTTTTTAAAATTTTCTTTTGCCTTGTCTGAGATCATGATTGCTGCACCTTACTTTTTTTTTTAACTTCAGCTGAAGCATAATAGATTCTGCTCCAGACCATTATTTTAACTCTATGTGTATCTTTCTGTTTCAAATGTGTTTCTTGTAAACTTTGTGTTTTTGGAGTTTCTAATTCATTGTGCTCTCCTCTTCCATTTTATTGGTGAATTAATCCAATTCATGTTCTCAGTAATGATTGATAATTGTTTATTTTCCTCCATCCTTTTCTCTTATATTTCTTTTTTTTTAAAATCATGTTTCTTTTTCAGGAAGCTCTTTTGTTTCTGACCACTAGCTCCTTTAATTTACCCTCTCCCCCATCTTATCTGTGACCCTTTCCCTCCTATTTCCCTGGTAGGTAAGATGAATTTCTGTACCTATTTGTATGAATATGTATATTCTTCTCTCTTTGAATGAGATGTGAGAGTAAGGTACAAGCATTGCTCTCCCTCCCTTTCTTGCCTCTATCATATAAACTCTTCCTTGTGTGCCTCATGTATTTGAGATAATTTCCCCCATTCTTCCTCTTCCTTCTCCCCTCTCCCACTGCATTATTCTTTCTTGCTCTTCCATTTTTCTTTTAAGATTATCTCAACATAAGTGAATCCATGCCTTCTGTCTAAGTAGACTCCTCCTGACAGCTCTAGTGCTGATAACGATCTGAGGGATTACATGCATCATCTTATATAGGAATATAAACAATTTAACATTGTTTAGTCCTTTACATTTTTCATCTTTTGTTTGCCTTTTTATGCTTCTCTTGATCTTGTGTTTGAATGCCAAATCTTAAATCAGCTCTGGTCTTTTTTATCAGGAATGCTTAAAAGTCCTCTATTTCATTAAATGTGCATTTTGTCCCCCCTCCAAATGATTATGACAAATGAAAAACCTGAGAAGCAGAGTTTCTGGGTGATTAATAATAAAGGTATCAATTAGACTAACTAATAATTAATAAATTGATGACTGGTGGTTTCTCAATAATCAAAGACAAAACCATGGTGACAATAAATGCTTTAAATGCCACTGGAAAAGGGGGTGCCCCTGATAGGTGGAAATTAACCTGATTGGTGAACAATTAATTTGGTGGGCCAAAAGTCTTCATTTCCTCTTGCTGAGAATATGGCTTGATCATGATGCCTCTGACAATCTGGACAGAGGAATTCATCTTCACCTAGACTACTCTGCTTGGTTTTCTCCTTCATGAAAAACTAAACTCCAAAAGAGTGGTGCAAGGTCATGGACTCATTGCTTTGGGACAGGAATTCACCTGGATTAGATTCTGTTTACAATCTAAACAGAAGTAAAGTCTCTTAGTTGGGTGGGGTTTTGCTCAAGATTGAGGAGCATGTACCTGAAGGATTAGTTCAATCTTTTCTATCATCTATGTCCTTCAGAGACGGGCTGATTGACCTCCAGGAGCTCTCCTTGAGTGAAGAATTAAAAAGCCTGGATCCTAATTAATAATGGTCTGTAAATATAACACAAAGTAATAATTTCTGTAGGATTATGTCCAGTTTTGCTCAGTTGGTTGTTCTAGCTCTTTTACCTTCTAGAATATCATATTCCTCTGCTTCTTTATTGTGGTAGCTCCCAAATAGTATGTATTCCTGATTATGGTTCATGGAATTTGATTATTTTCCCTAACTCTTGCAGTATTTTCTCTTGACCTAGGAATTCTCAAAATTGGCTATTATATTCCTAGAAGTTTTCATTTTGAGATTTATTTCAGGAAGTGACCAGTGGCTTTTTTTCAGTTTTTACTTTGTCTTCTTGTTCTAATACATTAGATCAGTTTTCCTTTATAATTTCTTGAAATATGATGTTTACGTTTTTTTTTTTTCGGTTTCCAGAATTCAGATAGTTCAATGAGTCTTAAATTATGTCTCCTTGATCTATTTCCCTGGTCAGCTTTTATTTTCAATGAGACATTTTGGAATTTCTTTTATTTTTTCATTCTTTTGCCTTTTTTTTTTGCATCTTGATGTCTCATGGAGTCACTAACTTTCCAGTTTTGGGGGGCCTGAGACCAATTCACATTTTTCTTTGGTGCTTGGTGTATAGGCATTTTGATAGTGTTTTCCTCTTCTGTCAAAGTGACCAAAGTTGACCTATGAAAACCTACATCATCTTTTAGAAATAACATCAAAAAAGATGTCATATTCATCACAGGAAATTGGAATGCTAAAATAGGAAATCAAAAGATAATTGGAATAGCAGGCAAGTTTTCTCTTGGAGTGCAAGATGAAGCAGGGCAGAGACTAATAGAGTTTTTTCAAGATAACTCACTGGTCATAGAAAACAATTTTTCTTTTTTTAAAAATTGATTTATTTTTAGTTTTCAACATTCACTTTTATAAGATTTTGAGTTCTAAATTTTTCTTTCTCCCTCCCCTCCCCTCTCCACATGACAGCATGAAATCTAATATAGGCTATACATGTGTGATTATATTAAACATTTCCACATTAGTCATGTTGTAAAGAACAGAACCAAAGGGAAAATTCATGAGAAAGAAAACAAAAAACAATAATAAAAAGGAAATAGTATGCTTCAGTCTTCATTCAGATTCCATAGTTCTTTCTCTGGATGTGTACAGCATTTTCTATCATGACTCTTTTGGAATTGTCTTAGATCATTGCATTGCTCAGAAGAGTCAAGTCTAACAAAACTGGCCACTGCACAATGTTACTGTTACTGTGTACAATGTTCTCCTGGTTCTGCTCACTTCATTCAGCATCAGTTCATGCAAGTCTTTCCAGGTTTTTCTGAAGTCTTCCTGCTCATCATTTCTTATGGAATGATAATATTCCATTATTTTCATATATCACAACTTGTTCAGACATTCCTCAATTGATGGGATACATACCTAGTAGTGGCATTGATGGATCAAAGGTTATGCACGGTTTTATAGCCCTTTGGGTATAGTTCCAAATTGTTCTCTAGAATGACTGGATCAGTTCACAACTTTACCATCAGTGCAATAGTGTTCCAATTTTCCCACATGCTCTCCAACATTTATAATTTTTCTGCTTTGTCATGTTAGCAAATCCAATATGTGTGATGTGGAACCTTAGAGTTGTTTGATTTGTGTTTCTCTAATCAATAGTTATTTAGAGCATTTTTTCCATATAACTATAGATAACTTTTATTTCTTCATCTAAAAACTACCTGTTCATATCCTTTGACCATTTATCAATTGGGGGAATGACTTGTATTCTTATAGATTTGAGTCACTTCTCTATATATTTTAGAAATAAGGCCTTTAGGGGTGGCTAGGTGGTGCAGTGAATAGAGCACCAGCCCTGGAGTCAGGAGGACCTGAGTTCAAATCCGGCCTCAGACATTTAACACTTACTAGCCACGTGATCTTGGGCAAGTCACTTAACCCCAATTGCCTTGCTCTCCCCCCTCCAAAAAGCAAAAATTTTTTTAAAAAAAGAAAGATATAAGGCCTTTATCAGAGACACTGGCTATAAAAATTGTTTCCCAGCTTTCTGCTTCCCATCTAATCTTGGTTGCATTGGCTTTGTCAAACACTTTTTCAACAACTCAAAAGGTGATTCTACACACTGACATCACCATATGGTTGGTCAATATTGAAATCAGATTGATTATATACTTTGCAGTCAAAGGTGGAGAAGTTCTATACAATCAGTTAAAATGAGACTTGGGGCTGACTGTCTATCTGATCATGAGCTTCTTATTGCAAAATTCAGACTTAAATTGGAGAAAGTAGGGGAAACCATCAGACCAGATAGGCATCACCTAGTAACATCTTTTATGAATATGAAGTGAAGGTGATGGATAGATTTAAGGGACTTAATCTGGTAGATAGATTGCCTGAAGAACTATGGTTAGAAGTTTGCAATACTGTATAGGAATATAGTAACAATAAAAAATTTCCAAAGGAAAATAGAGCAAGAAAACAAAATGGCTCTCTGATGAGGCTTTACAAATATCTGAGGATGAGGAAAAGGAGAAAGGGAATGATATACTCAACTGAGTGCAGAATGCCAGAGGAGAGATAAAAAAAAAGGTTTTCTTAAATGAGCAATGCCAAAAAAAAAAACAGAAGAAAATGGTAAAAAGGGAAAGACAAGTGTGTCTTTAAGAAAATTAGAGATATTAAGGAAAAGTTTCCTGCAAAACTTGGCATGATAAGATACAAAAGTGGGAGGAATTTAACAGAAACAGAAGAGATTTAGAAGAGGCTGTAAGAATACACAAAAGAACTATACATAAAAGATCACTGATAACTGATCGTTCAGTTACTAATGTAGACCCAGACACCCTGGAGTCAAGTGGGCCTTAGGAAGCATTGCTGACAATAAAGCTAGTGAAGGTGATGGAATTGCAGCTGACCTTTTCAAATCCCTAAAAGATGATGCTGTTAAAGTGTTGCACTCAAGATGTCAGCAAATTTGGAAAGCACAACAGTGACCACTGAATTGGAAAAGATCATTTATGTCCCAATCCTAAAGAAGGGCAATGACAAGGTGTCAGGATATCCTAACCTGATGACAGGGGCAGCCGGTTACTTACCCTAATTGAGAAGGCGCCAGTGCATTTTCAAGAACAGAAGAGTCAAGGCTTGTAGGTGCAAGCAGAGATGGTTTATTGAAATCTCTCCATGGGGAAGCCTTACAGCAAGATCTCAGTACAGACTTCAAACTACCCCCAAAGCTTAAGCCTCATATATCTCCCAGATGCACATACCCCATGTGACAAAAACAGAGCCCAGCTGAACAAAATTATGAGAGGGGAGGTGCAGTCACAAGAGCATGAAGGCCCCAGGGTGTGGAGACACTGATCTGGAACACCTGGTAACCAACGTGGGAGAACTTGAGCAATGCTCTGAACTCTACATGACCCAGCTTGTTGCAGGGCCTCAACACTCCCTGTGCCTCAACATAACCGCCTGCAGCCTGCATGTATTTCCTAACCCTCACAACAAGGAATGTCCAAATTACCAAATAATTGTACTCATTTCTCATGTCTATCAGCAAGCACCCTCACACACCCAGGATGGCTGCTAGCACAGGTTCTTTGATCTCCTTTTCTAAAAGAAAGCAACTCAAAAGGGGTTAATTTAATCAAGCACACACACACACACACACACACACACACATCTTTCACTTAGTTCAGGGGAAAACGTCAGCACCCTGAACTTCAGAAAATACAAATTGAAATTACAAGCAGACAAAAAATACAAACAGAGAAAATAACACAATTCAACAGACCAACAGAAAAGGCTTCTAGCTGTCTGAACATTACATACATACAGTGTTAGTTACCAGAGAGAGAAACACCAGTATCTGGGTTTTCAAAGTTGGGGAGCTTAACAGCTGCCCAAAGTCTCATCTGGCCAAATCACACAATTCTTCCCGTAAGTGAGACCCAATGCAAAATCTCACCTCAGGGTATATATAGCCTTCTCCAGGGTCAGAGATCATCACAATCTTCATGACCCACTGCCTAATTACAAAATAACAAAAGATGTGTGTCTTTTTGAAAAACAAGCCTCCCTTGAGCAAGTTTCTCTTGTTGGGGCTCCAAGTGAAGCCCATTAAGGCACAGGGAAGATCTTCAAATTCCTTTACCATTACACCATGCCAGCAAGATTCTATCAGCTAGGCTTCAGCAATATGTGAACCAGGCTTTACCAGAAGAATAGGCTGTTTTTTTAGAAAATGAAATTATTTATTTATTTTTAGTTTTCAACATTCGTTTTTACAAGATTTTGAGTTACAATTTTTCTCCCCATCTGTCCCTTACCCCCACCCCAAGAAGGCAAGCATACTGAATACCTCTTCCCCCAATCTGCCTTCTCTTATATCCCTGCTTGTCCCCTTACTTTTTTGTAGGGCAAGATGGATTTCTATACCCCATTGCCTGTATATCTTAAGCAGGCTCGTTTTCAAAGAGACAGAGGAACTAGAGACCAAATTGCCAACATTCATATTGGATTATGGAGAAAGCAAGGGATTTCCAGGGAAACACTTATTTCTGCTTCATTGACTACTCTGAAGGCTTTGACTGTGTGGATCACAAAATGTGATAAGTCCTCAAAGAGATATGAGTACCAGATCACCTTACTTGTTTCCTATGGAACCTTTCTGTGGGCCAAGCAGCAACAGTTGAAACTGAACATGAAAGAACTGATTGGTTTAAGTTTGGGAAAGGAGTCTGACAAGGCTGATTGTTGTCAGCTAATTTAATAAACTTATATGTAGACTACATCCTGCAAAATGCCTGCCTGGATGAATCAAAAGCCAGAATTAAGGTTTCCAGGAGAACAACAATCTCAGAAATGTAGACAATAGCACTCTGATAACAGAAAGTGAAGGGTAATTAAGAAGACTTTTGATGAAAAAGGAGTCTGAAAGCAGACATGAAACTTAATATTAAAAAAAAACAACAACCCCAAAACCTATGATCTTGGCAACTGGTCCCATCACTTCCTGGAAAATAGAGGAAGAAGAAATGGAAGCAGTGCCAGATTTTATATTCTTGGGCTCAAAGATAATTGAAGACAGCAACTGCAGCCACCAAATTAAAAGTAACTTGCTCATTGGAAGGAAAGTTATGGCAAATCTGGATGGCATATTAAAAATCAGAGATATCACTTAGCTGACAAAGGTCTGTATAGTCAAAACTGTGGTTTTTCCAGTAGCGATGTATGGTGATGAGAGATGAACTATAAGGAAAGTTGAGTGCCATAGAATCAATGCTTTTGAATTGTGATGCTAGAGAAGAATTTTAAGAGTCCATTGGACAGTAAGGAGATTGAATCAGCCAATACTTCAAGAAATTAACTTAGGCAATTCACTGGAAGATCAAATGCGAAAGCCAAAGCTGAAATACTTTGGCCGCATAAGGAGAAAATAGGGTTGATTGGAAAAGACTCTGATGTTGGTAAAGATTGAAGGCAAAAGGAAAAGGAGGATGGCAGAGGATGGGATGGGTAGATGGTGTCATGGAAATGATGAACATAAACTTAGAGGGGCTATAAGAGAGAGTGAAGGATAGAAGATCTTAACATGCTGTGGTCCATGGGATCCCAAAGAGTTGGACATGACTAACTTAACAACAACATAAATTCTTTTTGGGGCCTGACACCAATTCGTTTTTTTTGAGGCTTCACATATAGGCATTTTGACATTGTTGTTCTCTTCTGAGTTTGTGTTTTGATCTTTCCTGTCACCATAGTAACTTTCTTTTTTTAATCCTCATTTTTCCAGCCCATTTTGACACTTTTAAAATTGGATTCTGTTCCTGGGGTTCACTGTTCTAAGCTTTTTGTGCTGGGGGCATGAGGCCTCACCACTGGCCTACTGCACTGCAGGTGCTGGGTCACTGGCTTATTGTGCAGGGCATGCACAGCTTCTTTGCTGGCCTGCACTGGGGCTTGTGGTCTCACTGCTGGCTTGCTGTGGTGTGACCTGCTATGCCTTTCCTGGGTACCACCTGTGATAGACTGTGCTCCCCTTTTACAGACCTTTCCTGTTGACTTTCTAAATTGTCTTGGGCTGGAAAATCGTTTACACTCCATCCTTTGTTGGTTTTGCTGTTCCTGAATTCATTTGGAGGCATTAATTTATAGTTGTTTGGAGGTGAATTTGGGAGAGTTCAGGCAAGTTCTTGCCTTACTCCACTATCTTGACTTCACATGAAAATTTTTTGAGGACACAAAGTAGCAGAATTTATGCTCCAGGTTTCCCTCAGGAAAGTCGTTTTCACTCCACTTAACTTTTTGTGATTGGCTTCATCTACCTATACCACTTTGATGCTTTCACCACCAAGGTACTTACTATGAGACTGGTACAAGTGGACCCAAGATGGTAGAGTAGAAGAAGGTTTACAGCTGAGTTCTCTAACATTCTTCTCCAAAGAATTTTAAAATATTGCCTAGAATAGAATTCTTGGGTGGCAGAGCCAATAAAAGGCTGGAGAAAGATATTTTTCTGGCCCAAGACTGGGAGATTGGAAGGAGACATCTGTGACACTGGGGTCTAGAAGATGATCTGGAGTACACATGGAAGCAACACCAGCTATGGGCATTGGAAGCAATGACAAAAGCAGCAGTTTTGCAAACTCTCAGCAAAGAGAGGATCAGAGGATCAGACAACTGAAAGAGATCACAGGGGACAGCTATGCTAGGACTGGGTGCAGGACTGGATGCCATTGGGCAACTCCATTGCTCATACTGAGTCCTTGGTTGTGGTTCCATAGCAGAGAAGAGCATTTGTGGATGTCAGGGAGCAGACTATCAAAAATTATTTCACAGAGCTAGAGAAAATAGTAACAAAATTCACCTGGAAGAACACAATGCCAAGAATATCAAAGGAAGTAATTTAAAAAATGCGAAGTGAGGTGACCTAGTCATTGTTGTTGTTCAGTCATTTTCAGTCATGTCTGACTCTCTATGACCTTGTTTCGGGATTTTTCTTGGCAGAGATAATGGAATGGTTTGCCATTTCCTTCTCCAGCTCGTTTTACAGAAGAAGAAACTAAGAAAAACAGGGTTAAGTAACTTGCCCAGGATCACAAAACTAATTCACTGTCTTGAGGCTAGATTTGCGTTTTCCTGACTTCAGGCCTGGCATTCTACCCACTGTACCTCCTTCCTGTCTGTACTAGGTCTCAAACTGTAGGCATCATTAAAATAACCTCATACAGGTTAAGAAATGGAGAGGCGGATCAGTGGAATTAGGTACACAATAGACGTTAGTAAGCAGTAGTATACTGTTTGCTAAAATAAAAAATCCACACTTTAGGGTGAGAATTCGCCATTTGACAAAAATTGCTGGGAAATCTGGAGAGGAGTTTAGCAGAGACTAGGTATAGATCAACATCTCTCACCATCTAAGTCCTGGGTACGTGAGTTAGATAACATTTATAAATGAGAGGAACATGGAGAATTGTACCTGCCAGACATGTGGATAAAGGAATAGCTTTTGACCAAACAAAAGATAAGAGAGGATTGTGGGAAGTAAAATGGACAATTTTGATTACATGAAATTAAAAAGGTTTTGCACAAATAAAATTAACAGCTAAAATCAGAAGGAAAACAGGATACTGAGAAAAATTTATAGCAAGTTTGTTTTTTTTGATTGCATCATTTTCTTTTTTTTAATTAACTTTTGTTTATTTTTAGTTTACATCATTGATTTCCACAAGATTTTGAGTTACAATTTTTTCCATGTCTGTGCCCTACCAACCCCCCCCCAAACAGTGATCCCACTGTACGCTCCCTCCCCCAATCTGCTCTCTCTTATATCATCCCCCATTCCCCTCTGACTTTCTGGTAGAGCAAGATGGATCTCCCTATCCCAGTGCCTGTATATCTTATTTCTCAGTTGCATGTAAATAATAATAATAATTATATATATATATATATATATATATATATATATATATATTTCAACATATGGTTTTAGAACTTTAAATTCTAGATTCTTTCCCCTCCTCCCTTGTCAACCACCTCCACTGGAAAGACAAGCAATTCAATACAGGCCGTACATGTGTAGTTATGCAGAACATCTCCACAATGGACATATTGTGTAACACTTATGATATTTCCCTCCTTTCTATCCC
>CM053581.1:395216203-395241738 GCA_028627135.1 Pseudochirops cupreus | reverse complement strand
AAAAAAAATTTAATAAAATAAATTTATTATTAAAAAAATAAATATTATGACCAAGAAGGATTTATATCAGGAATGCAGAGCTGTTTCAATACTAGGAAAATTAGAAGCAAGATTACCACATTAATAACAAAACCAACAAAAATTATAATGTTGACAGTTTCAAAAAAAGCTCTCGGCAAAATATAACAGCTATTCCTGTTTTTTTTAAAACACTAGAAACATAGGAAAAATTGAACTTTGCTTAAAATGATTACTGTTCAGTTGTGTCTGACCCTTCCCGAGCCCATTTGGGCTTTCTTGGCAAAGACACTGATGCGGTTTGCCGTTTCCTTCTCTAGCTCCTTTTACAGATGAGGAACTGGGCTAAACAGGATTAAGTGACTTGCCCAGGGTCTTACAGCTGGGAAATGTCTGAAGGCATGTTTGAACATAGGAAGATGAGTCTTCCTGACTCCAGGTCCAATACTCTATCCACTATACCATCTAGCTGTACGTAGAAATATGTAGTGATACATAGAAAATAATTATTAGCAATATACAGAAAATGATTATTAAATATTCACAGACTGTCCCTTTAAGAGCTCCTCTAAGGCCTCTGTTAAAATACCCAAGATAAACCACCAGCCTTCAATCAATCACAAAATACTTAAAGAGTATTTGGTGTTGTTACCTCAACCTCCCTTTCATCATGCTTGTGGAAAACGAAAAGAGAAAAAAAATCCCTTGAACTATACAAACCGGCCTCCTGCCTCTCTTCACTGTAAAATAATAAACCTGCCTGTAACATTCAAAGTTCTTAACTTTCTTAAAATGAATTTCAAAGAATGTAATTAGCAGGTGCTTTAGGGGCTAGCAGTAATTATATCATGTGGTCAAACCTTTTAGAGACTGACTCGTCTTTTCAAGAAGGAGGTCTGAAGAAAAGTAAGGAGAAAAGGATGGATCCTGAATTAATAATAGAAACCACTGTCAGAGCTTCAAAATTGGAGTCTGAGATCGGAAAAAGTCTTTATTCTTTCTCATGAGAAAGGGCACAGCCCTGGTCACTCAAGGGGCATAGGGAGTGCCAATTGCTGAAACTCATAGTCTTCTGTTGTCCTGATCCTAACCTGGCCCACTGCCCTGTCCAGTCTCACCACTGGTCAGTGAGGTGGGCTCACAATCTTAAACTAATGGGTGCAAAGCAATCTCAGTCCTTCATTATGATAATTGTTTGTGAATTAGTATCCATCAAAGGACGGTGTTTTCCAATCCCTCATTATGCACCGAATTTGGAGACAGCCAATGAGAGTTGCAGTTGACAATCCTTTATTATCATAATTATTCATTTGACCCTTCTACCCAATCAGAAGGAAACATCCTAAATTTGGGGGGCAACCAATGAGAAGAAGGCTAGTGTTGTTTCCTTTAAGTTTCATTACCTCCTTCTGGGGCCTGTGGAAACTTAACCCTTTGCTATCTCTCACAATTAGTAACATGATGGGATAATATTTATTTCTCTCATTCTCTCTTGATTCACTGAGGGACACAGTTTCCTCAATGAATCATTAACTGGAATTTCAAACACTTTATCAAGGTTGTTGTTAGATCGTTTGTTTTTTTAAATTTGCCTTAGGCTTAGGTGTTTTAACATTATGAGAAATGATGGGAGGGAAAAGGGGAGAGAGATTGATAGAGCGGTCCCCAAGCCCAAACAGGCCTTACAAAGAACGATGGTGCATGGGGAAGAACTGAAAGGGAAAGGGAAACAGTCTCTCAGTAACCTGCTCCCACTGTCAATTACCACATCTTAGGGCTCAGACGTCTCATATAGCCATCTGGTTTCTGAGAACGTTTCTTAATTCAGTCCTCTGGTTCTCTGGAAACTTCTCCTTTTAGGCATTCTGGAATAGGTAGGCTCTCAGAGCAGCTTCTTCTAACACACTGATTCTCAACCTTCCTAATGCCACGTGACCCTTTAATAGTCGTATGTGGGCGTATCTGCATGTCTGCAGACTCGCCTGGAGATGGATAGAGGAGTGGTGTCTTGGTTCCTAAGACCATCAGAAATATGTGTTTTCACGACCCACAGATTGAGAACTGCTAACAGATCTGCTTCTTTGGTCCAGGGTCACGTGTATAAATCACCTTTTCTGGTAAAATCATTTGCAAAATAGTTGATTATTTTTTTCAAATCTTAATTTTTCTATTTATTTTATGTAGATTTCAATTTAATACTTTATTTTTCCCTAATTGCCCATGAAAACAATTTTTAACATTCTTTTTCAGTAAATTTTGTATTCATTTAAAAATGAAATACAATTGAGAAAAGAAAAAGAACATCTCCATGTACATAGCAGAACATAAGAGAAGATTCAATAAAAAACAATGTTTCTGTTTCAAGAAAACCTATGTAATAAATATTACACCTACCAAGGTTTTCTTTGCGTCCTTTTAGGTTTTCTTTTGTTCTCTACTGTGTACTTTTTGCTTTATTCCTCCCTCTGCCTCCCTGCCTTGGAAGGCTACAATTAAACACACACACACACACACACACACACACACACACACTCTCACAGGTTGTGTTTGTCCTTTGTTTTCCAAGAGGACCATGACATCAGGGAAATGATATCATGACTTGCTGTTGACTTTGATTTGAGTGAGGGAGGGATGTGCAAGGTCATCAGCCTCACTTTTTCCTTCAGAGCCACCTGGGTCCAGTGTCCAGATATTCATCAGGACAACTAGAGATGGCCCAGGTAGGAATGGGAGACCCTGGCCCTTTGAGGCAAAGGCCTTTTCAGGTTCTCAGTTTGAATGAGGTAATGCTCATTCAGTGAATAGGCCTCTTTAAGAAGTGAATCAAAGGATGGCTCCTTTAATTAGAAAAAAGAAAAAAAAACAAATCAAACTGGGAGAAGAAGATCCTCAGGGTTGCTGTTCCAAAGAGGAACAGTTACCATTGACATTTACTCTAAGCCAAAATGTAGCCATTAAGTGGATCTTGGGCAGGGATTTATTGTGGTCCAATCTATGAGTTTAAGGAATCATTTTCTTCCTTAAGTTTTTGATTTTCCATTTCTAGTTGGTTTACTTTCTTTTCTTAATTTTCTTTAATTGCTCTTATTTTTTTTCTATTTTTTCCTCTATCTCTCTTATTTGACTTTTAAAGTCCTTTTTAAGTTCATCCAAGAACTTTTTTGGGGGGCTTGGGGCCATTTGACATTTCTCAATGAAAAAGGGCTTTCTTTTAGCTTCACTATCTTCTTCTGAATATGAACCCAGATCTTCTCTGTCCTCAGAGTAGCTATCTATGGTTGGGTTCTTTCTCCTTTCCTTTTTTTTTTATTTGGTCTTACTTCATTTTAGCAGGTTATTGTTATAATCAAGTTTTAGTCATAAAATGTGGAGAATGATGCCCCAAGTCTCAGTGATGGTGTACAGGCTCTGGGAAACCCCTTGAACTCTTGTTGATTCTTCCCACTAGATGAGGCATTTGCCTGAGGCCATAAGCCTTTCATTATAGCTAGGCCCAAATCTCTTATTCTTACTAGCCTAGACCTCAGTTGTCCATATACTTTCTATCCTCGATCCCATCAAAATATCTATACCCAAATCTGTTACTCTTAAATTAGCCTAGCCCTCCATTGCCAGTCATCTTCTGGTAGTCTTCAGCCATTTCCCACCCTTAATCTCATTACTAGAGTGTGACTTCATTTGATTTCTCCTCAAGACCCTCCCCAAACTTCTCTTCTAGACCACCCCTAGAACTCTCCCACAGTCTTTCTGTATATAAGATGCATCTTGCCTCCATGAAGGTGCCGAGAATTCAATCTAGCACAGACTCATTCTGTGTCAGATTATTCTGGCTCACTTGTCCAATACAAGTGTCACAGATTCCTAGGCTCCTTAAGAGTTTACCCATTAAGGCAAATCTTTAATAAACTTTGCTTTACTCTGGCTGAGAGAAGACTTGAGTCTAATTCATTCGGCTGGACCCAGTGGGTTGATATTTTGGGGTCTCGAGCACCCCTAATCTAAACCTTAAACCTCAATACCTGGACCCCTCCTCCCATCACCCCAGACTACCTGACCACCCCTAGATTCTTCCCACAGTCTTTCTGTATATAAAATCCATCTTGCCTCCATGAAGGTGCTCAGATTCAATCTAGCTGAGATTCAATCTAGCTGAAATTCAACCTAGCTGGCTTGTCAATACAAGCTTCACAAATGCTTAGGCTCCTTAAGAGCCTGAATTTTTAATAAACTTTGTTTTACTTTGGCTGAAAGAAGGCTTGGGTCGAATTCATTTGGGCAGGACCCAGAGGGTTGGTATTTTGGGTTTCTGAGCATCCTTAAACTTCAACATTTTAAACCCCAACACTTTGAGCTACATTCATAGTCTTTCAGTTCTTTCTCTGGGGATGGACAATATTTTTCATCTTAAATCCTTCAGAATTGTTTTGTTTTTTAATCTCTTTGGATACAGACCTCAGAGTGGTATTGCTGGGTCAAAGGATATACATGGTTTTATAGCCCTTTGGGCGTAGTTCCAAATTGCTCTATAGAATGGCTGAATCAGTATACAACTTCAGTATTAGTACATTAGTGTCTCAATTTTCACATATCCCCTGAAAATTTGTCATTTTCCTTTTCTGTCACATTATCCAACCTGATAGGTGTGGGGTGGTATCTCAGTCACTTCAATTTTACTTTGCTAATAACTAGATCATGTGATGAGAGTTAGCTCAAACTTTGCAGCTCTAATAAGAACATGAAATGAAGAGCCCCTAGACCAGAGAATCTATACTTTTTCATACTGCTTTCTGCTCCTTTCCTCATCTAAACCAGATACTTGATTTAAGCCAACAGGTTGAAGGGGGAATACAAAAGAATTACAAAGATCTAACTTGTAAAATGAGCCCTTTTGGTTATGGATTTTATATTTGCCAATGTAGTTATGTAAGCTAAGGCTAAAAGTATCTTTTTTCAAAAAAATCTCTTTTAAAATGGTCATTGACCCATCATGTAACTTCTGGTATTCACTAATTTCCTTTTTTCAACTCAGATTCAAATCATAGAAAGGGATAAAACTGAAGGTAGGGAATTGTTACATTGCTATATTTAAGAAATTCAAAGAACAAGGAACCCTCAGATTGCCTGAATTGTGCGGCAGGGCTGGGGAACCTGCAACCCTGAGGGCACATGTGGCCCTCTAGGTCCTCAAGTCTAGCCCTGAATCCAAATTTCACAGGGGATTTGTTCTGTGAAGGTTGGATTCGCTCCATGGGCCACACTTGAGGACCTAGGGGGCTACAGGTGGCCTCAAGGCCACAGGTTCCCCACCCCGGGTGATAAAGACAATTACACGTATAAAATTCTGAACCTACTTCCTAGAATTTGTTATTAGAACATACTCAAGGCCTTTGTGTCTCATTGGAAACACTTATGTCTGACATATATAATCATCTGATCTTGTTATTTTCTCCAAAAAAACTCTACCTGTTTACTTTATTATTTACTGTTGTTACTTATTTTAGCTGCTCACTTTTCCCCTCAGAAAGAAGAGATTCTAAGGGTCTAATCCTCAACAGAAGCACATAAGTAACAACACTCTTTGCAGACACTTTGTTCCAATTGCAACCAAAGGATGTGATGAAGTATATTTCAATTGCACAAACTTTGTATGTATGTGTGTATGTGCACACTCACACACACACACACACACACACACACACACTCACACACACCCCTTCAGTGGTCTTGAAAACCCCACCTTTCTTATTTCTCTTTTTCCAAATCTTACACTACACAACTTGCCTTTGCTTGAATCCTCCCTTTAATCATTTCCCAGACTATATTCATTCCACTGATTATTTCCTTTATCATTTTAGCTAGAATTGTTGTTCAACAAACCGAATGACTTACTAAAACTTTACTTTCTCAAGCTGTATAGTTAATTTCAATTCAGGTGACTTTAAAAAAAATTTATTAATTTTACCTACAGCAGTTATACCCTGTTGCTTGTATAGTTACAATTCAGACATTCTCTTAGGAGATTAAAGCACCTCAAGTCTCTCTGGTTTTCCCAAATTTGGCTAGAAACCTGTACTGCCTATTCTGAGTACCAATATATGAAGAAGTTTTTGGGACAAATCGCTTTAAAAAATCTATTAAGATGTTCCTCGTAAGTACAAAAAACTTTTAGGAGGCCTCCGGTGGCTTATATTCCTGTGGACGCACAGAAGCGAAGTTTTGAGCCCTCTCAGCCTTAGTAATATGAAGTTTGCAAAAACCCTGGATTACTCAGTTTGCAATCAAGGTCTGTTATGTTATCTACAAAGATCAAATCAAAGCATTTTTCCAAATTAAATCACACTTGCTCTCTTCTTTTTTCGTTTACTTATTTGTCATTTTTCAGAATCTGGAGAGAGTTAATATTTTGCAATTCATAAGTTAAGAGAATGGTATTTTTCACTTCTTACCAATGTTCATATTTTGTAGCATTCCAATTAATTGGAATTTGAATATTAATTTCTTTCATAATGAAGTTGAGAGCAGCTTTGGCAAAATAGTAGGCGAAGTACAGAGAAAATTATAAAACATTTTCTTAGCATTTCCTCTGCAGTTTTGCAAATTGATTGTCCAAAATGTTGCCAGTTTGTGTCTCGGTGCTTCTCCGATCTTCCCTTTCCAATGAAAATATACATAGAGGTATCCATGCATATGCATGTACATACATGTATATACATATAAATATCGTGCTTGTTTTGTTTCAGTTGTGTCCAACTCTTCGTGACTCCATTTGAGGTTTTCTTGGCAAAGATACAGGAGTGGTTTGCCATTTCCTTTTACACAAGAGGAAACTGAAGCAAGCAGGGTTATGTGACTTGCCCAGGGTCACATAGCTAATAAGTGTTTGAAATGGGACTGGAACTTAACTTAAATCTTCCTGACTCCAGGCCCAGGACTCCATTCACTGTACCACTCTAGCTGCATATTTTACACACATATTACACTACACATACATATGTTACATACACAGACATACATGTATGTATATATAAAATTTGTAAAATTGTATATGCAATATGTACAAATATCACAAGTAGGGGTATATGACAAATAACCAGTAATGCAAAAAAGTACAGACTCTTATTTTGCCCTCCCCCGGAGAGCCTCCCCCAACCCTGGGGGAGGTCTGGGAACAATGGGTCACTGAGTCAACGTATTTTTCAATAGTACATAATAATTAATATACAGATACAATTTATATACCAAAGACATGGTCTTTTCCTTTTAGGAGTTCAGGTCCCGTGACCCCATCATATACACATGTGTATATTTATACACATTTTTACTGGTGGAGTACAGAATAAAAAAAAATGGGAAACCACTGATTCAGTATAATTCGTTTTCAAGGGTTTCCTCCACACAGGCTAAAGAAGCCCACTTTTCCTTCATATGTTGATTTCCAGTTATAATATTTAAGCCAAAATAAAAAATTGCAACAGAAAAAAATGTCTCATGTACATTTAAAAAATATTTTCAGTTAGATGTGCAGTATTTTGTTCTTTAAACCGAGTTTATACTATGCTGCTGAAGTTCTCGTGTGTGTGTGTGTGTGTGTGTGTGTGTGTGTGTGTGTGTGTGTGTGCGTGTGTGTGTGTGTGTGTATGTGCGCGCGCGCGCGTGAGATCATCTAGCTCAGATGTTCTCTGCAGAGGAGACTGAAGATGGTGCTTCTGACGAGCCCCTCCCTCCTCCTTCTACCTGGGGATTCAAACAAACAGCCTTCAAGGCAGATTTCCTTTTCCTTCTAGGATTCCTGGCTTCAGTAGCGCCAGTGGCAGCAGGGATGCATTTCTGAGCCCGGACTGCAGACTCTTGGGCATCTCCCCTACTTCCCCGCCCATGCAAACCCCAGTCACGGATTCGAGTGATATTTTGTACGTCCAATCAGAGGAAGCGGCTTCTCCCTGGCCACCGCCCTGCTCGCCCTGCGGCCCCCAATAACTGCTCGGAAAGGTCGGGTTTATGCAGTCAAGTAGCTAAGGCAGGATCGCCCGAAGGCGATCGCAGAGGGAGGGATTGGGCTGAGGCTCGGTGTGGAGGATGCTCTTTGCGGCGGAAGTGAGGAACCTGTAGACTACATCCTAGCTGTGCTGCAGAAAGAACGCCCAGGGTGCAGGTAAGAACCAAGCATTTTTTTTCCTTCTATGCTGATATGCTAAATAATGCGTATTTTCCTGAAATCATTTCCTTTCCAACCCTCCTTCTTTGCCCCTCCCCAAATTAATTAAATAGCCATAAACATGATTGAGTTACATTATTAGGTTTTATTGGAAAAAGCCTAAGTATGGCTTGTTTGAGGAAGCTGAGAGGAGTAAGGGAGATATTGGAGCATGTGGGAATAAGGACAGAGAAGGACACTACGAGTACCCCCAGGAGACGGGAATAAACCTGCAGCCCTTGTACTGAGTCAACTTTCCTTTCAGATGCAGCATCAGATGCCTGGGATTTGTCTAGCAAATCTATGCCAACCTGGGCTGGAGAGGAACGGGGATTAGAAGTGTCAGTGACAGGGACACAGCTGGTCATCTTCAATCTCCTCTCTTCCTCTTTTACTCTGTTTTCCAAAATGAAAGGTGATTTACCCCAGAGGGAGGAGGGGAGACCGAGAAAGAGGTTCCCCACCCATTGCCACCTCTTTTCCTAAATTCAGCAATTTGCTCGAAAAATTGGGTGTGGTACTAGGGTCCGGAGCTTGTTTCTTCCCAGGCAAGTCAGCCCCATTTAGATTTTTTTTTTTAAAGCATGTGCATTTAAATAGGTATTTCTAATCAATCACACCGTTATTCAGAATAGGCTGGTCCGTCTCAGGTGTTTGCAGCAGACAGCAGGGAGGAGGGAGCAGATGGATCATCTTACTGCTACCCTTTTCCGCCTTTCCACAGGGTTCTAAGAGAAATGTTCGACCATGGTGATTCCGGAAGAGTAAACCAATCATGGTTTGGTGGGCAAAGAGGCCTTTGGCAGACTCTCAGATGACTACATCTGGGTTGTACAGATTGGCCCTGTGGCCATTACTGGTGGTGTCAGATTGCTTCAAGCAGTAGGCACCACCGATGTTGCAGGGAAACCATACTCTGAGTCATTCTCCAGGAATTTATCTCACCCAGTTCTGAGAGTTCTTGCACACAATGCTTGGGAGGGGTGGGCAGAGCAAGCCCAATATCTTCTTCTCCATTTATTGGTCCGAAATCCAGCATTTGCATAGATGCAAATGTACATACAGCACAGAGCTATGGATAACTCACACATGCCCAGTCCAGCCCCTGGTAAAAGGGCCTTCTGAAGCAATCTGAAAATGTACCGGGGAGAGGCAGGTCAAATTTTCCATAAGGAAAACTAGAGAAGATGGATTGATAGTATGTTTACTAATGAAATCCTGACTGGAATTAAAATAAGCAGTTCAGCAATATATAACAGGACTAGTATCTTTAAATAACATTTAAGTGCATTCTTCCAGAAATTATCTAATATATATTTTAATTTTTGTTTTTGAGTGTTGTAAGGTGTCTAGAAATGAGCATTACTTGGAAAGAATTTATTGTATTGCAAAAATGTTTTTTATTAACAGCTTTAGAGACAAAGATGATTTTTATGATTTTTAGTGGCACTGGTTACTTTTTAAATAGTCTTAAAATCGTTGAGGGTTCCAGAATGAAAGAGCTACCTTCCCTTACCCAGGGTCCATGGCTAAAGGTAGGGTTGGAGGAGGTCCAGGTAGAGTAGACTAGAGGGGAAGTCCCTCTATAATATTTACTTGTGTATGGAGTATTCAAAGGTGTTCTGTTGAAAGCTTCATATCCCATCTATTCCTAAGAAAATCAATGTACATTTTATTCCAAAATACATGAATAATCTCCCAAATTTCTGGAATTTTCTAATTTATTATTAGATTATAATAATAATTACAGTAGAAACTCAGAGAAGGCAAATGATTTGTCATGTGTTCCATGAAAACTGATAGAAAAGATCCTACTCCTAATGGGATGTTTTGATTTCTAACTAACTTGGTTAGTGTTGATTAGGTTAGATCCCAAAATTTTGTGTGGTTGCTGATATCAATTTGGTGCCAATACCATATACAATTAGAACCAATTATTCATCCCTAGCCTGTATCTATTCTTATTAAATTGTGAGTATTTATGAAGAAAAAACAGTTGTGCTATTAAATGTTGTTATTACTATGTTTCTCATATATCCTTAGCCCTGAATGACTTAAAACCTTACATTATTAAGGTCAAGGGCATCAGGAAAATTTTCCTGTTGATTTCTTCCCAGTCTTTACATCTCTGCCCCTGACTCTACCATCTGATGTTTCCTAGAAGATTTTTATCACAGCCAGAAGGTTAGGGAAATTGACCTATGAAGCAGTAACAGTCCTGTAGCTAGCTTCTAAAAACCAAGCATACCCAGGCTTCCAGGGCAAAGTTTCTAAATTGGATCTCATATCGTAAGATTTAATAATCTTTCACACACTAAATATCTCTCCCTTGCCCTTTAGTTGGCTGATATTTTTGTTTCTTCAGAGATTATGATAATCTATGATGCGTAGTCGTATAGCATAAATATAAACATAGTAGTATTGAGGTGGGCCTTTTTTTCAGGGTAAAACTTGGTGTCATTGCCATAATTGCACAATTTCCCAAATGCAAAACAATCTACCCTCTCTTCTCTTTAATTATGGTTCCTGAAAACTCTTCGTCTACAGCATCTGTCCAAGTTACATGTGCTTATGGCCCAGATCAGTGAGCATCATAATGTGGACAATAGGCACCCACTTGTTTTTCCTGTGTGGATTAGGTTGAAATCTTTGGTTGTAAATCTCATTTAGGAGGGTTTATAATGTCCCAGGGCTTAATGAAACCAACACAATGGCATCTGCAAACAAGATAATCAGCAGGAATTCAACGTCCATTGGGAATTCTCTTCTTTTTGGTTTCTGCATTGGACATTCTTGGTGGCAGTGGCTGATAAACTCTGATAATCGTCAGTCTCTCTGTTTGATTTCTTATTTAATATTACTTAATAAGAGTATTGAACAAAGGTTTTTATGCTATGGTTTTTATCAAGTAACATTGTATAATGTTAACATCTGCAGGAGACACCTTGTTGGAGAAGACCCTTTAAGGCTACATTTTGCTCTACAGAGTCAAATGCTTTTTATGGTCAACAAGCAAAAAGTACAATGAGAACTTACACCCTCTGCACTCAATTGTATGACTATAAAGCCTATATGATTATATTTGTAAATGCCTTCATATTCTCTTCTTATATTTTCTTTTCTTTACTTTTTTTTTTTTTTTTGCTTTTTGAAGGAGGGCAAGCAGGGCAATTGGGGTTAAGTGGCATACCCAAGGTCACATGGCTAGTAAGTGTTAAGTGTCTGAGGCTGGATTTGAACTCAAGTCCTCCTGACTCCAGGGCTGGTGCTCTATTCACTGTGCCACCTAGCCACCCATCTCTTATATTTTCGACAAGAATGCTCTTGATCTATGTGAAAATAATCCTCATAAAGATTTTGTGGAGGTGAGAAAATAGACATATCTTTTGGTAGTGACTAATGAACCTTTGTTAACATTTTTTTTGTAATAACATCCATGACTTTTCCCCAACTCTTTTGATACTTTCTTTCTTTAAAATACATCTAGAATCTATCAGCCAACCAATGTTAACAATCATTTATTAAGCACCAACCAGGCTCTAGGTCCTATGCTAGGCGCTAGGAATACAAACACAAAGAATGAAAAAAAATGTACTCTTAAGAAGCTTACATTCTCTCAGGGGAGACAAAAGGTGCATATGTACTTATATGAATAATAAATATGAGGTAGTTAAGGGGCAAGGTCACTTGGAAGCAATCAGGAAAGGCTTCACGGAGAAGGTTGTACTTGATCTGACAAACAGCGGGGAGTCCTCATTCAAATGTACATTTTTAGATATGACTGATATATGTGGCTTTTTCTTTTCTGCAGTATGTTTATTTGTTACAGAAGAGGATTTTAAAATTTTGAGTGGCTCAGGAATCGAGAGGGAAAGAGAGAATAGTGATCGGGATGCAAAAAAAGAAAAGAAAAAAGATTCTTCTTATTTAAAAAGATAAAAAGAAAACAAAGGGGTTCGCAGGAGACAGACACATAGGACATCTTTGAAAGTCATCAAGTAACACGTTGAATTCATTATACAATTTTTTAAAAAATTATTAATTTATTTTTAGTTTTCAACATTCACTTCCATAAGTTTTAAATTTTCTCCCACTCCCTCCCTGAGATGGCATGCAGTATGATATGGCTTTACTCATACATTCCTTCCTGTTAAACACATTTGAATTCATTATATTATTAAAAATAAAATGAAAGCAATAAAGATTTGTGGTTTCTTCTACAATCCTATATTTGTCTTTATTGTGTATGGAAATGCACATGTTTGATGAGTTGTGTCAAATACAGAGTAACAAAGAAAGATACAACTTTTTAAAAGAAAAGAAAAAATGATGGTACTTGAGCTTCATCTTGAAGGAAGACAGGGATTCTGGGATGGAGGGGAGGAGAGAGTGAATTCTAGAAATAAGTATGACCATTGAAAAAGCACCTAGTTGAGAGATGAAGCATAGTGTGTGAGGAACAGGGAGAAGGCCAGTTTGCTCATGTCCCAAAGTGGGGGAAGGAGAATAATATATAATGAGGATAGAAAGAAAGACTCAGGCCAGGTCATGAATGACTCAGAAAGCTAAACAAAGTTTATATTTTATACTAGAGGCAATAGGAAGCCACTGAAATTTATTGAGTATGGGACTGACATGATCATATTGGTGCTTAAGAAAATCATATGAGCAACTGCATGGAGAAGAATCTGTCGTGGGGAGAGTCAGAGAAACCTATTAGGTAGCCATTGCAATAGTCTAGACATGTACTGAACTAAAATGGTAAGCCGTGGGAGTTAGAGAGGAGTAGTCAGTTGTGGGAAACAATATGGAAGTAGAGATGGCAAGATTTGTCATCTGATTGAAAGACTGAAAGAATGGGGGTACCTTTAATGAAATTGTCAATAAACATTTATTAAATTTTATTTAAATTTTTAAAATTTTTTAAATACCTGTTATGTGCTAGGTACTAAGTACTAGGGATACAAAGAAAGGCGAAAAGACAGTTCCTTCTCTAATGGACCTCACAGTCTAATGGGGAAGACAACATGAAAATGCCTGTGTGGAAACAAGCTAAATACAGGATAAACTGGAAACATTAGGTAAATTTAGAAGAGGGGTGAATTGGAGGAAAAATATGGAATTGTATTTTGGAAATTTTGAATTTGAGATGTCTGTTACATACAGATTGTAAAATATCAAATGGGCAGTAAAACTCATGGAGAAACATGTATGTATATATGCATAGGTATGTATGTGTATAGATGTATTATATCTATCTATTTATCTATGTATCTTAAGCATACAGATAGTAATTTATACATTGGGAGCTGAGAGGATCAGCAAGAGAGATCATACAGAGAGAGAAAGAGCTCCCACGATAAATCCTTGTTGAATACCAGTGAAGGATCATGGTATGAATGATGATCTAGCCCAGTGGTTCTCAACCTGTGGGTCATGCCCCCTTTGGGGGTTGAATGACCCTTTCACAGGGGTCACCTAAGACCATCGGAAACCACATATTTCCGATGGTCTTAGGAATTAAGACACTGTCCTGTATCCGTCTCCAGGTGGGTCTGCCCACATGCAGATATGCCCACATAGAAGTATTAAAGGGTCGCGGCATTAGGAAGGTTGAGAATCACTGATCTAGCCAAAGAACACAAGTCAGATAATTAGGAAGATAGTGAAAATGAAGATGAAAATCCAAGGAAGAGAGTGTACAGGAGAAGGGGGTAGTCAACAGTGGCAATGCATCAGAAAGGCCAAAAAGCATGAGAACTGAGAAAAGATCATCAGATCTGAGGATCAAGACTTGGTAACTTTGGAGAAAGAAGAAATTTAAGTGGATGATGAGTTTGGAAGCAAGATGGCAAGTTGTTAAAGAGTAAATGAAGGAAGAGATAATAGAGTCAATGAGTGTCAAAGAGAGGAGAGACAAAGGACACTAACTTGAGGGGGCAGGGTTAATGGTCTTTTAGGTAGTATGTGATGGGAACATTTGCCCTCAAGGATCTTCTCAAGGGAAACAGTATACGGTAAATTAAAAGTAATTTCATCTGAGTGCATCAGGAAGGGCTCCATAGAAGAAGTAGGTAGTACTAGAGATTTAAAGTGATCTGTGATTCTAAGAGATGGAAGTGCCCATTCCAGGCATGGGAGACAGCTTGTGTCGCCTTCAACACGTGTCAGCTGTATAAACTGAGTCTTGTTTAGCTGTTCTTTCTTTGTCTTATTTATATTCTTTCCACTTTGTCATGCAGCACATGAAGAACTATGATATTATACAAGAATAGTGGTGATTCTGTTGCTATTGATGAAGAAGAAGAAATTAGTGTATTTTAGAAATATAAACAGATTCTTTTCAAATTAATTTATTTTTAATTTTCAGCATGCACTTTTATAAGATTTTGAGTTCTATATTTCACCCCTCCCTCTTCTACCACCCCCGAGACAGCATGCAATCTGATATAGGCTATACTTGTAAACATATTTTCACATTGGTCATGTTGTGAAAGAAGAATCAGTGTTTTTTTTCTATTTTTAAAAATCTGTTCATGGTCCTCTTTCTGAATTCATCTTTGTATACAAAGGATATGACTTGATTCTAATGTTATGCTCAATAATTAACTCCTTTTTTTCCTACTCTATTGCATCTCAGATTTCTTTGAGCTGAACTTGATTATAATATTTCACCTTAGTGTGGAATGCCTCCCCACCTAAAGTTTTTCAGATTAGTTTTTATTCTAAACTGATTTGTCAGGGAGATATAATGGTTGCTTGCTGAAGCATTTCTAGGTTCTTTTGGCCTCCTTGTTTTTGGCAATTGCTTTATATCAGTTAAATGTTAAGAGTGAACTGCATAGGGTTAAGGCCAGAGGTGGGGAACCTGTGGCCTCGAGGTCACATGTGGCCTTCTAGGTCTTTGGGTGTAGCCTTTTGACTGAGTCCAAGTTTTACAGAACAAATCCTTTTATTAAAGAGATTTGTTCTGTGAAGTTTGGATTCAGTCAAAGGGCCACAACTAGTGGACCTAGAGGTCCACATGTGGCCTCAAGGCCTAAGGTTCCCCACCCCTGGTTAAGGCAATAATACATAAAAATTCCAGTCTAATTTTTTTATTTGGTCCTAGAGATAGATCTGAGTTCTTGAAATCTCTGTCAATAGAACTCAAGACTTGGTGATCCCTTTAGTGTATGGGTTTCACTATAGATGCCTGCTCAGATTTTTTCCGGCTTTCAAACCCTGTGAAGTGAGTTAAAACTCATTGCATTGATTTTTTTTTTTTTGTACTGGACCTGTGAATTCATTGGTATAGAGTTCCCAGGGAGGAATATACTTTATAAAAGCAAATCAACATCTTCTTTACAATGTATAGTTTTAGAGAATTGACTCAGGCACTGAGAGGTAACAGAACTTGGGAAGGGCACAAATCTAGTGTCGGTCAGCAGTAGGACTTGAACTGAGGTTTACCAGATTCTGAGGCCAGCTCACTATTGTTATTTATAAAAATTCCAGGGGAATGACAAAGACCCCTGAGGTAGCTGAGGCAAACTCATTTATTCTACAGTTCTTGCAAGGATTGGGTGTGCTGCCTGCACAGCAAGACACACCAGGGGCAAAAGCTTTGCAGTTTAAGTCCCCTGTCCTGAAACATGAAGTCCCTCCCTCATTTCTTCATTGGCTGAGTTCTTTGAGGCATACAACTTCCTGACACTTCTACTTCGTGTTCCCCTTCTCATGATCCCCCCCTCCCTCCATATATGTTCACATATATCGCATGTGCATTAAAATGAGCCTTAGCTCCTCCCAGAGGAGGAGAAGATAATATTCATGAAGCAATGAAGCATGCATACTTAAAGCCTGACTGACCTATTCACCCTACCTTAACCAGAGACCCGGTCAACACTGGTTTTCCCCTGTTCTTGGAATGGTTTTTGCAAAAAGCCCCCTATTAACCACTAAGAGGTGTTTTTGCAAAAAGCCCCCTGTTTTTGGAATTGTTTTTGCAAAAAGTGGCTAGTTCTTTGAAAAGAAGACGCACTTCCATGCACCTGTGTGGAAACATAAATTTTTTTATATTTCATAATTCCCCCCTTTCTTATTTCCAACTATTTATGTTTCCACATATTCCCCTTTTCTCCTTATGTGCATTTTGCTCTTCAAAATCCTCCAGTAATTCCAGGCATTCCTTTTCTTCCCTTCTCATCTGTGATATCGGCCTCTTTCTCAAAATCATCATCTGTATTCCTTTTCTCTCCACATTGATTAATTGCATCCTTTCCACTGTCTTGGTAATCAGACTAATAAAATATGGTATGAAACAGGGCAGGAGTATGAGACCAACCAGAGAACATATTAGGAAAAACCCTAATTGTTTTCACCATGACCAGTTCAGTCATCTGAACCAATTAGTTCCAAAAATCCCATCCCCCTTCTGTACTGGCACATGTGATATTTTCCTACTACTTTGGACTATATTTTAAACAGCCTGACCATTATTATCATCAATCTTGATGCAGCAATTTGACATATTCAATTTTCCACATTCTCCTCCTCCCTCTGCTTAATCTAAGACCATTCGGTGTTGAAGCACCACTTCTCTGGTCTGATTTGCCTGATGAGGTAAAAGTTCCAAAGCCTGCGCAGTTTGGTAAATTATAATTTCTACTACTGCCTATAACCTAATTAACCCATTATACACACACACACACACACACACACACACACACACACACACACACACCCAACTCCCATCCTGGGCCCAAGTTGCCAGGCCATAAATTTTGATAATCTGTTGAGGAGGTGTTGAACTTCGCCATCCTTTAGCATTTCCTGTTTTGGTTTAATCAGTATCGATAGCCCTCTTCTCCCTACCTAGACTGTTGTATAATGGAATTCCTAGACTGGGCCCAGCTTCATTGTCTAGAACAGTGGTTCTCAACCTGTGGGTCACGACTCCTTTGGGGGTCAAATGACCCTTTCACAGGGGTCGCTTAAGACCATTGGAAAACACATATTTCTGATGGTCTTAGGAACCGAGACACCACTCCTCCATATCCGCCCACATGCAGATATGCCCAGATATGCCCACATATGAGTATTAAACGGTTGCGGCATTAAGAAGGTTGAGAACCACTGGTCTAGAAAGAAGAATTTTGCCCCGATTATTTCCACATAGCAGGTTCCTAACCATTTTGTGGGTAAATGGGTATATGTTGTGTGTCCATACATCCAATGATTATCCTTAAGTGTTGCCTGCTACTTTGGGAATAGGATAAGGGCACCTTCATATTCATATCCTTGGAAATACCTATTTTTCTCAGATCCTGTTGTTCCAGAAAAAAACTCTTCTGTTTCCTATTTGCACTTCCATACTCCCTCCCATTTATGCCACTTAAACTTACATCTAAGTGGACCAGTAGTCCGAGGTGGTCAGGAGTCCTTTTTGTCACTCCAGAAACTTCTGAATCCCACTATCCTGGTCCTGTTCCTGTGCATCCACCCTCCCCCTCAATTCCCGGAGAACAAACTTCTCCTGGGGGGTATTTAATCATGCACACCAAGTGATGAGGTCGTCCACATATTTATCCTCTTTCTCATACTCTACTAAACTTCTTCCATGTTTTCACCAGCATTCCCCTCTCGACTCATCCTCAAGGGCCACATTGCAGGGCATCCAGGTGTCCTTTGGCAATTGTATGTGAGTTGAATTCCACCTACCCCTGTACTGTGCACAATTAATTTCCCTGTATCCAATTTGTATGCAGTCCCATCCTAAGCTGTAGGTCCAATTACAAATACTATTCCCTACTTTGGAGCTAGGGCCTCTCTGGCTTGAAGTAAGGGGCCAATTATATTCTTCATCTTCAGACCATTCAGGGGTATTCCCCAACCTGACACTGACCACTTATCCTGTTTCAGGCTCCCCACATACCCAACAGTTTGTTAGGTTAAATGCACCAGTCATGGCCTCTCCAACCAGTAGGAATGTATTTTGGTTCCCTATTGGGGACAGAGTTGGGAATGGGACTGGGATGCATATCCCTCCTAAAATGTAGCCCATTAAGAGGGTAGATGTAACTTGATTCCCATGCATCCTGGAGAAAGTGTATAAACCTGATAGTGACCTGATACTGGGAGTATAAGGAAAGAGGTTTCACTGAAATTAACTATTTTCCTTATTATCCAGTAGCACTATTTACCTTTTCACTTGTAACCTGGATAATTTGAATATTCACTACCTCCACACTTGGTCCCCTCAAGGGATCTAAATTGAAAAACAAGTATACTGATATCCAAGCTCATTCCAATTTCCTTGGTGGATAAATTTTGGTCTGGTGGTTCAGCTACCAAGAAGAGGGGAGAAGAGTTCTAGGAATTTTTCCCATGGGATCCACCTAGGATCATATTCCAGTTCCAGGTCAAACACCATTAAACATATTTATAGTGAAAGTGATTCCATTCCTTATTGGGAAAAAGGCAATTATACTCTATAATCCACAAAGTAATTAAGATTATACTAATCCCTAAAACTATTAAAATGGAGACATGTTCAATTTCTATCATTCTAATGAAAAGTATTCCTCCCTTCCTAACTCTCCACAAATCCAGAGAGTGAGGATGATTATCCAGATCACAACCAATACTCCTACTCCAAAAATTATGAGTCCCAATTCATCAGTCATTTCTGTCTCTAAGTAACTTTAAGTGAGTTGGAATGATTCTCCACAGTGCATTCCTGGGGTTTTTTCACTGGTCCTTTAACTCTGGTGTAAGGGGTCCAACCTTTTTCTGCAATTTGGACAGCTGTCTCAGTAGTCAACAACACCTGGTATGGTCCATCCCAATCTGGTTGCAGCTCAGTCTCTTTACAAGTTTTAATCAACACTCAGTCTCCTGGTTGATGTGGGTACTGTGAAGTCCAAGGGCAGGGTCTGGGCCCATAACCCCTTTTTCCTGAGTCCTGCAAAATTGTTAGAAAGGGCCAGTATATAGTTCTTTAAAAAGGTGTCTTTACTCTCAAAGGAAGGGAAGTCTCCCCTTTTCCCTACATATGGTAACCCAAACACCGTCTTGTAAGGAGATATTCCTAGATCTGTCCAGATCCTTAATAAGGCTATAGGCAAACATTTAGTCCATGGTAGTTTAGTCTCCAGAACTAACTTGGATAATTGCTTCTTTAATGTCTGATTCATTCTCTGTAGTCTTCCAGAGGAAGGTGAGTGCCATGGAGTATGGAAATCCCAATGTATGTCTAATCCTTTTACCACCCTCTGTAAAACTTTACAGGTAAAATGGCAACCATGATCAGAGTCAATATTTTCTGTTAAGCCATACCAGGGAATAATTTGTTTCAATATTATCTCTGAGACTCCAGTGGCCGTGGCATTTGGCAAGGGGTAAACTTCAACCCACACGGTAAAATGATCCACTATTACTAAGAGATATTTAAGCCTTTCCAGGAGTTCAGTGAAGTCTACCTGGATCCTTTGGAAAGGTCAGAGACTGGGGCTCCTTCCCCTAATTCTCTCAGGTCCAATCCTCCTTTTCCCTTCACTGATCAAATGTCCTAGGTATCTGACTTCCTTGCCCATGAATTACGATTTGGTTTTTGACACTCTTAATCCTTGTGAGCCTGAACAACAACTGAATAGTGGCTTTTGCAGTTTGCTCTCTCCTTTTTCCTGACAAGAGTAAATCATCCACATATTGCAGTAGGGCAATCTCATTGGGAATTGGAAAACCTTCCAACACTTGCTCCAAAACCTGCCTGAATAAGTTGGGAGATTCTGTAAAGCCCTGAGGTAAGACAGTCCACTGATATTGTTGTTTTCTTCTTGTATAAGGGTTTTCCTACTCAAAGGCAAAAAAGCTCCCTGCTTTCTCTAGATAGAGGACAAGCCCAAAAAGCAACCTTAAGATCAACCACACTAAACCACTTATCTTCATAAGGAATCTTTCCCATCAGGGTATATGGGTTTGAGACAACTGGATACCTAGTAGCCACAATTCTATTCACAGATCTGAGGCCCTGTACTAGTCTATAAGACCCTGTAAAGCCATGCACGAGCAGCTTTCCAGAGGACTGCTACTGTGAACAACTTTCAAGGTTCTGATTACATAGTATAATGAACTCTCTATTTATTCAATAACAAATCAGAGCAAAACATTTACAGAAAATCAAGGTACAGCATTCAGAATGTTATAGCTTATCACAGAAAATCAAAATATGGCATTCACCATGTCACAACTCAACAGTTTATCACTAAAATGGTCACATTGTTTTCACCAAAGTGGTCACATAGTTTTCAGCAAAGTACAATCATTGAGTAACTCAATCATTCAATCGGGTCACAAAGTACAAAAGTCAAAGTTCTCCACTCATGGGGTGTAATTAAGTTACAACTTCAACAGTCACTACTCAGTACCCTCTTAAGGGGCAGTGGAAAGTACAAAAGCCATCCACCCCTAGGTCACAAGTAAATTATAATTTCATCAGTCACTACTCAGTATTCTATTTCATCAGTCACTACGCAGTCAATTTCATCAGTCACTACTCAGTACCCAAGGAGAGGTCTTTTCATCCTGACTTGGGGAAGGCTTTCAGCTTCCATGGTTCCTCTTCCATGGTCCCAGCTCCTGCCTGAATCTAACCAACTGCCACCTGAGTTCAAAGGCAGCTCCCAGCTCCTTGTCCAGTTCTTTGTGCAGTCTCTGCTCCACATTGGAGCTCACAGTGTTCAGTCCATCTCAAGCCCTTCACAGTCTCTGTTCCTGGGAAGACAAGGCTTAACAAAGCCACAAGAACCTTCATCCACATTGACAAAGCCACAACAACATTTGTACAAACTACTGGCACCACTGTCATGCTCCCTCAGTCTTTGGCAGCTCCAGCTGGCCTTTGAAAGTCTTGCCACCACAAGTCTGAGTTCTGTGTCAGTTCTCAGTTCTCAATTCTCAGTTCAGTCTTCAGTAGTAGCAGCCCAGCCTCCAGATGCTC
This sequence comes from Pseudochirops cupreus, assembly GCA_028627135.1. Lineage (NCBI taxonomy): Eukaryota > Metazoa > Chordata > Mammalia > Diprotodontia > Pseudocheiridae > Pseudochirops > Pseudochirops cupreus. The sequence continues at coordinate 395,220,544 of CM053581.1, read as the reverse complement.
TCTGAGAGAAATTCTTTCTCTCTCTCTCTCTCTCTCTCTCTCTCTCTCTCTCTCTCTCTCTCTCCACAGCAGCTGCCCTGCCTCCATGGTGCTTACCCCAGGAAATTCTTACTGTCTAGCTTGTGCTCTTCCTTAAATACAGTATAGATTCTCCCTGTTCAGCCCCTTCCTGTTATGTCAGCAACAGGGGATCATACCTTCTGTTTCTTTACAGAGGTTTAATTTGAAACTAGGTGCTAAGTACCTGTCAGCTTTCCAATAGGAAAGGATCTTCAAATTTCATTACCATTACAGACCTGTCTGGCTTTCTTATGGGTAGACTGGGAGTAGTATAATGAGACATGCATGGTTCTAGCAAGCCATCCCAGACTAATCCTTCAATAATGGGTTGTAGCCCTTTTCTCCCTTCACTGGGGATGGGGTATTGTTTAATCCTTACTCCCTCCCCTTCTAGCTTAAGATTAATTCTGACCAGGATTATATTGAGCCCTCCTCTATTTCCCTCCTTGGTCCATACTGTTTATTTTATCTCCCTTTTCATCCTCCTTGGTGAGTAGGGCCATTTTAACATCTATTTCCTAGTTATACATCCTAATTTGTAAGTTTAATTGAGTTATTATATCCCTCCCTAATAAATTGGTCCCTGATTCTGCAATGTACAAGAACTGAATGTTTGCTCCTCCTTTTTCTCCTTTAACCCAGGTCTCCTCAAAAAACTGGTACTAAAATCCCTCCCCTTTGATCCTTGAGGCCTTTAACCTTTGTCCTGAAAATTGTATGTCTTTAGGTTTGAAATTAAGAGAGAATCACACTGTCCCACTGTCCACCAGGAACACCACTTCCTCCTCTCTTGGTCCGACTTTCATATTTATCAAGGGTTCTAGGTGGGCTCCTTGTCTTGAGAATACCTGACCTCCCTAATTCTCCTCAAATGCTATCAAAGGGACTATCTTCTCCTTCCTCTTCAGCTCTGGGCATTCCCTTTTGAAGTGCCCACGTTTTTTACAGAAATAACACCCATCTTGAAGGAAGGTATTTTATGGAAATTCTCCCCTTCTTTGCCCTTTCCTTAGAGTACCTGCCTGTAAGGAGGAAACTCAGGCTGGTGGTGGAGGGGGTTGGGGCTTCTGTCTATTCTCTCTCTTTATCATTGCCTGTACTGTGGTTACCATAACTTTAGCTTTCTGTTTTTGCTTCTCTTCTTGTGCATTCCTGAGAAGTTCCTCCAGAAGCTTCTGACTCCACCCTTCCATCTTTTGAACCTTTTTCTGGATATTTATTCCACTTTTTGTCACAAAATATTCTTTTAAGAGGTTTGCACCTTTCTCTGAATCTGGGTCTATACCTGAATACCTTCTCATTTGTTCTCTCAGTCAGTGTAAAAAGGTAGAAGGATTTTCATTCTTTTTCTAATGTACATCAAAAGCCTTAGAAAAATTCTGAGATTTTGGTATTGCCAATCTAATTCCCTGAATTATTAATTCCCTAAGATCCCTCATGTGGGACCTGTCCTGCTCAGAGTTATTGTCCTACCCTGGGTCGATATTTGGGAATTTTCTTTTGGCAGGTAGCACACCCAGGGCTGGGGGATGTCTCCTTTCCCATTTTCTCACTGCCGCCTGTTGAAGCATTCCTCTCTCTTCCCCTGTGAATAGGATATTCAGAATGGACATCTATTCTGGCCGGGTATACATATTAGGTCCCCAAAACTGATCTGATTCTTCTGACAGTCCTATGGGGCCCTCTATTTGAGGCCTCATTTCTCTTTTAAAATTCCTCACCTCACTAGCAGTGAGTGGGGCATTTACAAACCCAATCTCCTCTTGATCCAAGGGGACCTCTCTCAAGGGATAAGTTTTAATCTGGGGAAAGGCAAATTTTCAAGGCCTCTTCTACATTGTTCCAATTCCCTTCTTAGAGGTACATGTGTAGGAGATGGAGGTGCACTGCCATGTTTTCCATCTCCTAATGAACCTACCAGTTCCCTCAAATCAATAAAGTTCTGGCCTGGAAGTGGAGGAGGTGGAAGAATATATTGAGGTGGGAGAGTTTTGAGAAGGTCTCAGAGATCCCTTCTCTTCCCCATGAGTCTCTTTCCTCTCCCTTCCCCTTTACTAATAGGGGAAAAGTTTGAGCAGTTGGCCCCACTTTCCAACAGGGTGCGTAATCAATCTCTTCCTGCCGAAAAGGCTTCTTGTTATTCACACACATATTCAATGCCTGGCAAATACGATGTTCATTTGCCCTGAACTTGGGCCAGAACACAGCGGGAGGCATAATGCTCTCCTTTGGCCAAACCACACAACAAAACCTTATCATTTCTTTCTTATCCTTATCCCTAGTACAAATATTGTCATCCCAATATTCCAGCATCCTCCATAAGGATGTTTGAAGGAATGCCAACTGTTTGAAGGAATGCCAACAGGGACTTTTACCTCTGTCCCTTGCTCTCATTTTCTATGTCCTGTGTTGCCCATTCTGATTACCTATATTTACTGCTCCAAATTATAATTAAATCAGGCAAAAATCTTTACTAATAAGGAAATACTGAGAAGAACAATTCTTTTTGACCTTACCCTGTGCACAGGCTTGCATAGTAGCCATGGTATCATCTCTGTTCCCCCAAACACGTCACTCTACCTTGCTCCAAAAATAAAGTCTTGAGTCTGGACAGTCAGAGGGGAGGACGTTCACCTGCGATCCACGAAGCCGCTTAATGAGGTGGAGCTCACCTCTCTGTCCTTTGGTGGTGGTTGCTCTCCCTCCTCTGATGTTTTCTGGATCCTATGTTGAGCCCCCAAATTGTTACTTATAAAAATTCCAGAGGAATAACAAAGACCCCTGAGGTAGATGAGGCAAACTCATTTATTCTATAGTTCTTACAAGGATTGGGTATGCTGCCTGCACAGCAAGACACACCAGGGGCAAAAGCTTTGCAGTTTAAATCCCCTGTCCTGAAACGTGAAGTCCCTCCCTCATTTCCTCATTGGCTGAATTCTTTGAGGTGTAAAACTTCCTGACACTCCTACTTCATGTTCCCCTTCTTATGATCCTCTCTCCCTTCATGTATGTTCACATACATCACGTGTGCATTAAAATGAGCCTTAGCTCCTCCCAGAGGAGGAGAAGATAATATTCATGAAGCAATTAAGCATGCATACTTAAAGCCTGACTGACCTACTTACCTTACCTTAACCACAGACCCAGTCAAGACTGGTTTTCCCCCTGTTCTTGGAATGGTTTTTGCAAAAAGTGGCTAATTCTTTGAAAATAAGGCTCACTTCCCTGCACCTGTGTGGAAACATAATTTTTTTTATATTTCATACTATCCAGCATGGTGCAATATACTATGCTGGACGCTTTGAAAACATATATATGTCACTAAATCATGTTTATAGAAAGATGGTGTGCCAGGAATCTGAGTAATAGGATTTCAGAGTAGGAACGAACCTTACAGATTACTTAGTCAAAAACTCTAATTTTAGAGATGAGAACACTGAGATCAAGAGAGGATAGAGGACCTCTGTAATGTCAGAATGGGCAGTTTGTTATGCCAGAGCTTGGCTATGTTTTCAATTTCTTTTATAATAATTCATATTTGTCAACTGCCAAATTTCTTTCAGACTTGACCTAATTTTTTCTATACTTCTCACTTAGCAACATAGGTAATTTGCTTCCAAAAAGTTAACTCTTTAATTCTATGGAGAGGGTTATCACCATCACATTATAAGTTTATTACATTATAACACATAAGCCAACATGACATTTGAAAATTAACCCCTTTTTCTTTTAATATTTATTAGAAAATCAAGGATTAGATTTTGAGAATACTAGAGGTAATAGGAATGTGATCAAATGTAAGCAAAAGAGGCTTGAACAAGAATCATATTCTCTGAGTCAAGTTATAAAGGAAAAGATTTTCAACTTATGTGTGTTAAGACTGTATATTCAAAAGCCTATAGATCTCCATGAAAACATTAAAATTAATCAGTAGACAATTATGATGTGTAAAAGACTGTGGAAAATAAAACCACTATCTATTATCTTTTTCTTTTTTTTAAAATACTTTTATTTATTTTAGTTTACATCATTCATTTCCATGAGATTTTGAGTTGCAAATTTTCTCCCAATCTTTCCCCTACCCACCACCCCAAAACAGCCATCCCAGTGTGTCCCCCCTCACCCCTCTGACTTTCCGGTAGGGCAGGATGGATCTCCCAACCACAGTGCCTGTTTATGTCAGGTTCCAGTTGGATATAGTTAATAATAATAATAATAATAATAATAATAATAATAATAATAATAGTATATATATGTATATATATATATACATATATATTT
>CM053581.1:395190951-395209825 GCA_028627135.1 Pseudochirops cupreus | reverse complement strand
AAAAAAATAAATTTCATAGGGAGGAGGTAAATGATACAAGTTATGAAATCATGGTACTTAGGACTTTGTAAAGATTAGGAATGATTGCTTAAAGCACATAAAGTTCTGATTTATGGTAACTGATTGTGGTGTGTTCTGGATTTTGTGCTTTCTCCTTCCTTATCCGCTGTTATTTTATTCTAAGACTTTACCTAATAAAAATTCACATATACATAGTGCCTAGTAAATTATAATACTTTATGTATAGCAATACCATGAAGTGTGTAAGTATTTCTGATTTTATAGAAGAAAATCTGGGGCTCAGAGACATCGTCATTTGCCTGGAGTCATATAGATAATGTCAAATATAGGACTCAGAATCAGGGCTCCTAACTGCAAATACTCTCTCCAGTCCACTGTGCCATGTCATTTTCCCTTCCTCAAAATAAGTTAAAATAGATCTTTTTATTGACAGTTTCCAGTTCACTGACACCATATTGCTAAAGTTGGACAATATCCAGTGGTTCCCTATCATCTTTGGGATCAAATAGAAACTCTGATATTTAAAGGTCATCATTACCTGGCCCCATCCTACCTTTCTTTTTTCTTTTTGGAGGGCAATTAGGGTTAAGTGACTTGCCCAAGGTCACACAGCTAGGATGTCAAGTGTCTGAGGCTGGATTTGAACTCAGGTCCTCCTGACTCCAGGGCTGATGTTCTATTCGCTGCCCATCCTACCTTTCAAAACTTATTATACGTTATTTCTCTCTTCACACTTTATGATCCAGTCAAACTGGTGTCTCACACAGGACATTCATTTTCTCATTTCCATGTCTTTACAGTGACTTTCTCCTACAGCTAGAAGGTAATTCATTCTTTTTTCCACCTTTTGGGATCTCTGACTTCCATAAAGATTCTGCCCCAGCATCACTTTCCACATGAGACCTATCTTAGATGCTTTCCCTTATTAGTGTCTTCCTTTTCAAGGCTACCTCATATCTGCTTTGTTTGTGTTTTGTATTTATTTAATATGTACTTTTTCTCCTACAATATATTGTAATTCTCTTAAAGTAGGAAATATTTTAATTATATCTTTGTATATCCAATATCTATTACAGTGCCTGGCACTTAGTAGGCACTTAATAAATGCTTATTATTTGATTAATATTATAATTATTTATCCCTAATACAGTATTTCTTTTTTTTACCTTTCAACAAGACATAGTTTTCTTCTTTATTGTTTTTAATTAGATCTATTTTTCTTTTGCTTTGTCTAAGATCATTATTGCTATACCTGCTTTCTTTGCTTTAGCTGAAGCATAATAGATTCTGCTCCAGCCTCTTAACTCTATCCTGTATATATCTCTCTGCTTCAAATGTGTTTCTTTTTTTTTAATTTTTTAAAATTTACTTTTAGTTTACAAGATTCAGTTCCACAATCCCTTGAGTTTCATATTTTCTCCCCTCCCTTCTTCCCTTCCCTCCCCCCCCCCCCCCAGCCATCGTGGCGTGCATTCATGTATAGGATCTGCAAATACTTTCACGTTGTACAGTAGTCTGGTTGTATAGAAGGGTTGTAACCAATGAGTGAACAATGGGAAAAAAAAAGAAGCAAAACCAAACATGAGAAAGAACGATAGCATGTATTGCTTCAGTCTCCATTTAAACTCTGTGCTTTCCAGCTCTTTCTCTGAATGTAGACATCTCCTTCCATCCTGAGACTTGTAGAGTTGTCTTATAGCTGTATGTTGTTGAGGAGAGTCCAGTTTATCAAGGTTGGTCATCATACATACGATGTGTCTGTGATTGTGTACAAGCTTTTCCTGGTTGTGTTCTTCTCACTTAGCATCAATTTGTATAAGCCTCTCCACGTGAATATGAAGTCCATCTCCTTCCCATTTCTTATAACACAATAATATTCTAGTATATGAATGTAATGGAATACTATTGTGCTATAAGAAATGGGAAGGACCTAATACAGTATTTCTAAAGTTATTTTTCTAGCATATGTGATCAAACTATTGAGGCATTCAGATCGTCTCACCCAAATCTTCCATAACACTAACACCAGACATATGTAAGAAATAGTCAGATTACGAGTTTCAGTTTCTAGTTGTGGAAAAAATAGAAACGGGTCAATATATGGACTGAATTTGCAAATAGTCTCCTTTTGATCATGCTAAAATACAAAGATTGTTTTGTTACATTCGTTCAATAGAAATAAGTACTATTGAGAAGTTTTCATTCAATAAATGGCTTTACAACAAGTCATATTTTGTATTTATGTAACTTTGCCACATGAATTGATCAGTAGTAATCACTTTCTTTGCTGTAAAGTGCATTCTTCGCTAGAAGCTACCAAACGTGAGAGCACACAAATACTACATACGTTTCTACTCCTTTGAGTAGGATTCCAAAATCTCCAATTTAAAAATAAGGTTGCATTTTAAAAGTTCATCTGTGTTATTCATCTTAGGTTTGTTGAGCACTTCGAGAGAACTTCTATCCTGTTGAACAACTGAATTAATAATTTGCTTTTGTCGCTTAACCAAGATATTCTGTGTTACTTATACTTGTAAGAAAGGAAGCCTCTCTTCTAAAAAAATTAATAAGCATTATTTGCTCTCCCAGTTACATATGGGAAGAAAAAAGAAAAGGAAGACCTTCGTAGCAATTATTAATAATTGAGTAAAGCATAGTCAAGCAAAGCCAATTCCTGAATTGGCTGTTTCCAAAAATCTATGTGTTGTTCTGCATCTTTAGTTCATCAGCTCTCTGCTGGGAAGTGAGTAACATCCTTTCTCATCTTCTCTTTGTAATTGTGCCTGGTTGTTGAATTGATTAGAGTTCTCAAATTTTTCAAAGATTTTTACTTTATCATTTTATTGTTGAATAAATTGTTCTCCTAGTTCTGCTTACCACAATCTGCATTGATTCATAGTTATGTCTTCACAATTTTCTCTGAAGCCACCATTTTTGTCATTTTTTATGGTGTAACAATATTACACTACTTTCTTGTGCTATACTTTATTTAGCCATTCCCCAGTAGTTAGGCATCCTCTTAGTTTCTGGTTCTTTGCCACTAAAAAAGGACTTACTATAAATATTTTTATGTTCATGTGCCTTCCCTTTTTCTTCGATATCCTTGGAATATAGGCTCAGTAGTGGTATTGCTAAGTCAAAGGGAATAAATACAGTTTACTTACTTTTTGGGTATGGTTCCAGGTTGCTTTTTAGAAGAACTGGACTAGTACACACTACCAACAGAGTATTATTCTGCCTGGTTTTCCCACAGCCCCTCCAGAATTTGTCATTTTGCTTTTTTGTCATCTTTTTCCAGTCTGACAGATGTGAGATGAAGCCTCAAAGTCGTTTTAACTTTCATTTCCTAATTGTTAGTAATTTGATCATTTATTTTAATAATAGTTTATTTTTCCTTAATTACATGTAAATTTTTTAAAACATTTTTTTTTAAGTTTTGAGTTTCAGATTCTAACTCTTCCCTTCCCCCTTCCTGAGATGGTAAGCAATTTGCTATAGGTTATACATGTACAAACATGTAAAACATTTCCATATTAGTCATTTTGTATAAGAAGAGTTTAACAAGAAAGAAAGGAAGAGAGGAAAAATTAGTATGCTTCAGTCTGTATTCAAGCAACATCAGTTCTTTCTCGGGAGGCAGATAGCATTTTTCATCATTAGTCCTTTGAGACTGCCTTGGATCATTGTATTACTGAGAATAGCTAAGTCATTCACAATTGATCATTGTACATTACTGCTGCTTTTGTATGCAATGTTCTTCTGGTTCTTTTCATTTCACTTTGTATCAGTTCTTGTAAGTCTTTTCAGGTTCTTGTCAAATCATCCTGCTTGTCATTTCTTAGAGCATAATAGTATTCCTTTTTTTTTTTTTTACCATTTTAATAAAGCCTAAAAAAAGGTTTCTTTTATTAATATAACATTTTCCACAGTTTCAGATAGTACTAGAAAGTAACATTTTTCTTAATAAATAAGGAGGGGAAAAAACCAATGAGTTCGTTAGATTTACTTTTACCACAAAAAAACCTCTATCTAATCAGTCTCATTTTCTGTGCCATCACTGTCAGTCTTTTCTGTTTCTTCCAATGCTCTATTTTTTGTATCTTCCTGGCCTTCTGAAAACTGAATGTTTGCCTGGATTGAGACAAGCCCCTCTACTTCACACAGATCAGTACATTTCTTGAATTGGTGTAGATACTTCCAAATACAAGCCAGTTTCTTTTACGGATAACAGAAGACTGAAACACAAAAGAAGCAAAAGGAATCATGGGCTTTTGTCCTGTAAGGGACTTGGCACCATGTTGTAGGAGTGATTTGCTTGGCAGAATCCCAACTTGCATTCCTTGACCAAACACCTGAGGACATTGTCTGAGCATAATAGTATTCCATTACAATTATGTACCAGAACTTGTTCAGCCATTCCCCAGTTGATGGGTATCCCCTTGATTTCCAATTCTTAGCCACCACAAAAAGAGCTGCTATAGATATTTTGTATAAATAGATACTCTCCTCCACTTTTTTATGTCTTTGGGATATGGACCTAGTAGTGGTATTGCTGGATCAAAAGGTATACACAGTTTAATAACCCTTTGGGCATAGTTCCCAATTGCTCTCCAGAATTTTTAGATCAGTTCACAATTCCACCAACAGGCTTTGCCCCTCAAACTACCATGCTTTTGCTGGAAGAGTTAATCCAATGCTGGGCATGACTGGGCAGATTCTTCAGGAGCTGGCCATGGCTGCTTCTTTGCTGAGCTGGAGAGGTAACTTAGCCACTGGGCTGCTGCTGGACTAAGCAAGAAAGGTTCCTCTGCCCTTGAGAAACTGCTGCCAGAAAGTGCTGGGCAGGTTGCTTTGGTGTGGGGCAGTTCCTGGGCGCTGGGACTGGACAAGGTTTTTTGCATGCTACTTGGTTGCTGCTTCTAGGCCAGGCAGCTAGGTTGGCCACTGAACTTTTTTTTTCAGGATTTGGCATCTCTGTTGGACAGTCTGTGCTTTGGTCTTTGTAATACTACTCTTTGATGAGAAGGTAAAATCCTCCACCACTTTCAGCTATTGGCTATGTTGGATTGCGCAGTGCTCTCTTTAGAGTATTATGGCATCCTTTTCAGCTGCTTATGAGCTACATATAAAGCTAGATTAGATGGCAGAAGCCTCTCCTCATTGATTGCTATGCAGCCTTGCCTCTGAGCTTTGTCACTTTCTAGCCTTAGGAGGTGGTAGAAATCTAATTTCTTTATTTCAGTAATTCTTCCAGCTTATGATGATCAGACAGAAAAACCCAGATGCTTCCTAGATTTCTTTGGGGTCTTATGCAGATGAATATTTTGTGACAAAGCAGTCTACGTACTAGAACAAGTTGTCTTTGCTGGTATTTTCATATGTAGTTGAGGTAGTCAAGCTTCGCAACCCTTCCTCAAAGGAGAAGTCGTAATTTTTTTTACATAAATATTCCTTTCTTAGGATTCTTCACCATGATCTTTGCTGAAATTTTACCCAGGCAGGTCCATTATAACAAATACATCAGCCCAGACTGCAGAAGGGCATGACTAATACTTTTTTCTATCGGTTTTGATTCAGAATACCACCCAGGTCCATCTGTTCCCTCTGGATCCCCTGGGAAGATTCTGTCAATGGATTGCCTGGAATTTGGAGCTCCCCTTTGAAGGAAATAAAGAAACCTTCACCGTAGTACATACCACTTCAGTATCAAAGGCTTTTTAACTTAATATGCTACAAATTGTGGCTGCTTTATAATAGTCTAATAATCTTTGGTTATCAATTACATTATTCCTTCTTTACTTTAAATATATACAGTATTCAGTTTTCATTTTATTTCCTTTGCAATCTTATTGGTGGCATATTTTAATCTTTGGTTTAGCTTGGCAATTAACACAGAAGGTTGTACCCTCAGAATGTACTTCATGTGTTGTCAAAAATGCCTTATTATTAACCAAAAACCTGTTTTATATATAGTTGTTAGTAATTTTCAGGTTTTAGAAACTAAAGTTTATTCATAGTTATGATACTTGTCCCTCACCAGTTCCAATACTTTACAACTGATATGTATTACTGTTACTGAGAAATGAAGATTCACATTTCCCCAAAACCTAAAGGCACAAACACAGTACTATCCTGAAATGAAGGAGAGAATTCTAATAAGCATTGAGTTAGATTTCTTTTTTCCCCTTTTGCAGCTGCCTTCTAACCTAATTCTCATTGTTTATTCATGGGATGAAAGAAATGTTTTTAAGCATTCCCAACGGATACAAGTGATTTATATATTTTTTAAAAAACCACACTGCCTTAACGAGAGTTGCTAGGAAACTTGCAGTTTGAAGATAAAATCCCCCACTGAGCTTGTCTTCAGCTGGGTAATAAAAATGTGTGATGGTAGCATGCCCTAATTTTCAAACTAGAGAAGTAAGCTGTTACCTTGGCATGTATGCAAAAGGAATGAGTTACAGGCCTAATTTCATTTCTGAATTGAAATTATTTTAACGTTTTACTATAAATGTCGCATATTTTCAATCTTTTTTATTTAAAAGGGATGACAGACTAAACAACATAGCAATTTACTAATTTGGCAAAATGGAAACTCATTAAAGAAGTATAGTATGAGAAAGATAGGTATAACCAGTAAAAAGGAGATTGTTAAATGTTATCAAACGCTGGTAGAGCAATTTATAGATAATTCTTTCTTATGGATAGAATCATAAAAGTAAAACAAAATTTCCAAAGTATTTAATAAGGACAAATAGCAAAATTAATAAATAATGGGGTATCCCTGCTGATATTGACATGATTTCAAAAGAAATAAAATTACAACAATTACCAATTCAGATATTAAGAGAAATATTTAAAAGATTTGATTCTATGTTTGTACTTTGTTTTCCTGTTATTACTTCTAAGAGAAATCGATCAGTTGAGATTTTTTTTTTTGTCTGTCAACTTCTGGTTATTTTCTGGAGAATCTAAAGTTGAATGTCCAGTTGGGCAAATAAATTCAAGAGCTTTAGGAATATGAGCATTGTATTCTCTTCCCCTCACCAATTACCCCTCCTCCTGCATTGTTCAGGGGGAACAACCTTAGTGGGGAAGATAACCAACATCCCTACCACCAGTAATACTAACTGCTGGTGTACTACCACCAGCAAGGAAAGAGACCAACCTAACTGTAGCACTAAGGTATCCTGAGGGAGAGACACAAGGCAACACACACTAGGTGGGTGAAATCTCTGCTACCTCCTTGACCACCATCACCTCTCAGACCCAGATGAAGAAGTCTCAGAATCCTGCTCCCCAAAGCCCCAAGATTAGCAGCTCCCCCAAGACTACCAACCTCGCTTCTAATCTGACAGGCTACCATCTGTAATCTGTGCAGCAAGATTTGTGGATAAAGGGACAAGCAGCCATCACCAACAACTGACCAACTACTACCAATTATGGGTAAACCCAAGAAGTGCTACGCCTGTTGAACACTAAGAATTGCAATACAATACAGTAACCCTGCTTCCTACTCAGTGCCCACAGCCATCATCTAAGGAACCAACCCTTATTGAGATGCAACCTGTCAATTGCCTGCTGTAATCCATTCGGCCTCAGAGGTCACAATTTCTGAAGATCCAGAAAAAAAGTTCTCATCCTAACATGACTGAAATATTAAATAGCTCATCATTTGAAATAGATATAATATTATCAATGGAAATGACACTACAGAAGATTCATTACCTTCTACTTTACAACTGTAGAAGAGCATTTCCATCCTGCAGCGGAAACCACATATCTGCTGTCAGTCTCTATTAGAATATGAACTGGGATTTTCTTACATTTCTGTTGATGTCCACAGTACTTTGCATATAATTAGCATTTAATGAATGCTTTTTCATTTATTCATTCATTCAAAAATTCTCATGTTTTTCTCTTTATAAGTGTTAATTCTTCTGATGATTATATTGCTGAAGTAGAAAAAGAAAAAAAGAAAAGAGATTTTGTAAAAGTGAATCAATGAATTTCTTTACACAGAACTGGAGTATCTATAGGAGGGCTTTTCCATGGTTTGGCAAAAGGATTGTTGATTTTGATAGGAACTGGAAGACGTTTGTCAACCTTATTATGAGCAGCACATCAAAAGGCAAATGAAAAGCCATTTCTCCTCCAAATAAAACAATTCTTAGGAATGTGGACAATAGAGGGAAGAGATGGTCTTTATTTACTACAGAAGAAGGGGAGAAGGCAGTAATGTACAGAAAGGACATTCTGCAAGGGAAAAGGAACAAAAATTTGACTTCCCTTGGCAACCACTCCTCCAACTTATAGCTTAACATGCCAAGGGCCAATGGACCTGGGTAAACTTTCATTAGAAACCACCTGAAAGTAATTCTAAGATGATATTAATTAAAATACTTTTAAAACTCTTGAAAAATGCTTTTAAAAATTTACGCCAGCCTGCTGTGCTGTGACTCCTCCACTGAAAACATCTCTTGGTAATAGAAATACTATCTCTTCCATTAATAGATTTATCTTCAAAGGTAGATAATTGAAAAATATCAGTGAGAAGAAGCTCTCTAGACTGTAATTATAATTATTCTTCTTTATTTTAGTTCCATTTTAGCCCTTATTACTGCAGAAAAAGAACAAAAACGCAAAGACAGTTGATTCTATGGATAACGAAGGTCACCTTTTTATTATTGTTCTTTTGGATTCCTCTGTAAACCGTGACACTGTTTGTCTAGAGTTAATGCCCCGTCTGGGTTTGAGTTTGGTCAAAGAGGAATGTATAACCTTTTCTTTCCATTGACTATGAGTATAACCCTGCAACACTCACGGACTGGCGGCGTGGATTACATGAGTAATGTGAAGACAATTGCTTCTTCTAACAGTAACCCTTCTCCTTTCTAATCGTACATCTAACTCCACTGTTGTCCAATGCAAATATTGAGTCACTGGAAATGGTAGTGAGATTTCATGAGGTAAAAAAGAAATGGTGATTATATTTAATTATTCCTTCCAAACATAACAGTGTAGTTTCCTAATGACACTTACTGATGTGTGTCCGATTAGGAATTTAAAGATATCAAATGGATTAAGACCTAATGATACATTTATAATCCCTATAGTTCTATCTGACCATGTCTTCACCAAGTTTTAATATCAGTCATTTGGTTAGATATGTTGAAGGTTCTTCCAAATCTCTTTTGACTATTACTGTTTTAGTCAGAATGATAATAAGCATCTTATATGACCATGCTGAAACATAAAAATGAAACTTATTTTATCTGACCATGAATATAACTTTTTTTTTGCTCTTTTTTTGGAGGGGGGAAGGTAGGGCAGTTGGAGTTAAGTGACTTGCCCAAGGTCACATGGCTAGTTTTTTTGTGTGTGTTAAGTGTCTGAGGACAGATTTGAACTCAGGTCCTCCTGACTCCAGGGCCGGTACTCTATTCACTGTGCCATCTAGCCACCCCTATAACTTTTTATAATAACAGGAAATAACACAGAAATGTCCACTCCATAATCTCTATGGCAATAGTGAGTCACATAAGGGGGCTGACTTAAAAGGATCATATGATTTCCCTATCTAGTATTGAAAAACTGAGATGATAAATCATCTTAGACAACAAGCACTTACTTTGGCTAGACATTTTGCTAAATCTGGGGATACAGAGAAAGGGTGAAATAGTTTCTTTTTTCAAGGTGAAGACAATATGTAAGCAAGTAGGTAGAGATGGAAGGTAATGTCAGAGGAGCAGCCCCTGGAATGGGGGAGGAGTAGAGGAAGAGAACCATGAAAGGTTTCCTGCAAAGGTTGAGTTTAAGTTAGAATTCTTGAGAGAAGTCAGTAAAGCTAAAAGGCATAGGTAAAGGTGCAGAACTCTCCAGGAATGAGGAATAAACTTATTCAGGTGACTCCATATCCCTTCCAAGATCAAACACAAAATTCTCTATTTGGCATTCAAAGCCTTCATAACCTAGCTTCCCTACCTTTTTGCGCCTTATACTCTCCTCCCTCTGCATGTGCTTAGGTCCAACAACACTGGCCATTTTGCTCTTTCACAAACGAGACATTCCAATCTCTTGTCTCTGGGCATTTTTTGGGCTATCTGCCATTCTTGTAATAGAGGACATCTTAGACCCCGGACTTTCCTGGCTTCCTTCAAATTCCAGTTAAAATTCCACCATCCTGATGATGATGATGATGATGATGATGATGATGATAATGATAATTTGTTGTTGTTTTGTCTGATTCTTTGTAACCTCGTTTAGGGTTTTCTTGGCAAAGATACTGAGATGATTTGCCATTTCCTTCTCCTTTTTTTCTTACAGATGAGAAAACTGAGGCAAATAAGGTTAAGTGACTTACCCAGGTTCACACAGCTAGACCAGATTTGAAATCAGGTCCTTCTGACTCTAGGGCTGGCACTCTACCTCGCTGCCCCAAAAATAATAATAGCTAATATTTTTGTAGTGCTTATGATGTGTTAGGGACTCTGCTAAGCAATTTCCAAGAACTGTCTTATTTTATTTTTATTTTATCCTCACAACAACCCAGAGAGATAGGTGCTATTATTATTATCCCCATTTTATAGATGAAGAAAATGAGGGAGATAAAGATTAAATGACATGCCCAGGATTATACAACTAGTAAGTATCTGAAATTGGATTTGAACTTGGGTCTTCCTGACTCCAGGCCCAGCACTCTATACACTGTGCCACCTAGTGCCTTTCCCAATTCCTCTTAATTTTAGTGCCTTTTGTTAATTATTTGCTATTTTTCCTGTATTTAGTTTGTTTATATCTATCCATCCATCACCCATCCATCCATCCATCATCCATCCATCCATCCATCCATCATCCATCCATCCATCCATCATCCATCCATCATCCATCCATCATCCATCCATCATCCATCCATCCATCCATCCATCCATCTATCTATCCATCTATGTATGTATGTATGTATGTATGTATGTATGTATCTATCTATCTATCTATCTATCTATCTATCTATCTATCTATTTATCTATCTATCTATCTATGTCTGTTTGCTTGTTGTCTCCTCATTAGATTGAGACCTCCTCAAGGGTAGAGACTATCTTTTACCTTTCTTTATATTCCCAGTACTTCGCCACATAGTAGGTGCTTAATAAATAAATCACATAGTAATATTATTACAATAATATTACAAGTAACGATGTTACAATAAACCACATAACAGGTGCTTAATAAACTATTCTTGACTGCCTAACCGGTTGGCTTCATTTTGAATTGGAAATATCTATGTACTGTGACTACTGTGGCTCACTGTCCTGGAGCCAGACTGCTACATATGCTCCTCAGGGTTCCTGGGAACCTTGAGATTTCTGGATGATCTCTTCCCTACTTCAATAGGCATAAATCTCTTTATGCTGCGTTCTCCTCATAGGTTATGGGCCTATAACTAGTACCCCAGTTCCATTTAACCACTTAACATTGATTGGCTTATACAAAAGAATATTTACGTAAAAGGTGTAGTAGGAACAAAGTACATACACTTTCCCTAACTTCAGAAGCATAATTTCCTTTAATACAACTTTGGTTTTGGGGTACAGTCAACTCAGCTTCACTGAGTTCCTACATAGAATTGGTTCCACCAAATTCATGTCCACATGTAGCATGACTGGTCAAAGAGCCTGCCATTCTCCATATGGTTAGTTGTTTAGAACCACTTGCAAAATGTGCCACTTGTTTCACAATCTTTCTAATAAAAGCATTTTCCTTACATGCAATGAAAACTGGGACAATTTTGCTGTTGCCAGAAGCAAAGGATATATTTATAACTTCTCTGGATACCCCAGGCCCTTATTTCTATATAGAAACTTGTCTGGTCATCAGGGTTTGATAATTCATATAATCTTCAGAAATTCACCCAGTTGGAGGGGGCTTGGATTCCATATGAATTTGGATTTTGATGGTTGTAGGTGACCAGGAACCTATGTCAAGGGAAGCAAGGGCCAGTTAGGTCCCAGGAACAACTTTGTTGCCTTTTAGGGAAAACTAATTTTTGTCTTGGGGAAACAGAAAACCATGCTCCTATCAAGAGAGGAATCCCCAACAACTCCAGCACTCTTGGAGATGACCACTGGCTAGAATATGAGGCTAACTCTTGGCCTGGCTATTCAGAAGATAAGGAAGACAGTGTAAGAGCTAAATGGAACAGTGACTATTCAGCAGTCATGTAAACTATTTGATGTTCAGTGTTTAAGTCTTAACTGGGAGAGTATGATAGGAGCTATTGCTACTGTAAGTTTACCGTATCTGAGTTTCTGTCAGTATGTGCTGAATAGAACACAAGTATTAAAGTTGTAAGGTAGAATTTCAATCCATGTCTCTTGGCTTATATCATGTTTCTTGTCTCATCCTATGCCACTCCACATTTTAGAATATAACAGAAGTGCAATTTTTCTGTCTACGTACATACTCGAGCTGTATAGTCTTTTTTCGGTCTTGTTTGCTTTATGAATCACACCAATTCCTTTAGATCCCTTCTCTGAATGTGTAAGTACTACTATTTGGTGTGTTATTTATTACACCCATTTTTGAGTATGAAAATTCGTATTTGGTATTTTTTTTTTTTTGCAATTTGCCTACAGCAATCCATGGAAGCTCATCCATGTTCTTTATTTCTTACTTAAAAACTAAACAAAAGCTTTTAAGCAGACCTACAATGCTTGCTTGATTGTGGCATGAGTCTGGAGAGCCTTTCTGACATCCATATGGACATGCTCATAGATAAGATTTGCCTGATGGCCTAGAAACTCTGAGTTATTTGGTTTCAGGTGCTTAAATTTGGGGACTCTCACATATCTTTAGGGCCTTTCTGAATTTGTTTCCTTTTAAACTAGGCTACTTATCTTAATGAGGAGGGTGAATTTGAACCTCCATTTGGATTTCTTGAGGTGTTGCAGGAGTCCACTGGATAATTTTCTGGTGCCCTATGTGTTGCAAGGGACCCAGGAAAATTTTCAACCAGGACAATTTGATTTCTCACCTGAAGGGTGACCTCAAGTCAATCCCTTGGCAAAACTCTACTTAATTTTTTATTCTTATGCATGGCCATATTTACATTGCTACCTATGCTATGGATGCTTCACAGATTGGAAAAGTATAGCTTTGAGAAAGACTAGATGATTTAGTCATAACAACAAAACCTCCGGTAAACTGGATGAGGTTGGAGAATGGTCTATCTTTAGCTAAACACAAGAAAACTAAATTGCTCACTATGATATTTCACATTATAGGCAGTATTCCGAGGAGACGTCCATCAGTGTGTAATGGGCAAGCAGAGAAGTACTTAGTACCTTGTTTCAACTATTTAATTATTTAGCACCTTGTTTTGGTTCAAGTTTCTTTTGATTCTTGTCCATGATTATATCAAGTCTTTGTTAAGAAACAGGACTCCTGAAACCAACAGTGGGAGTAAATTGCTGATGCAGCAGGAAGGGGCAGAATATGGAGCAGCTTAATGACCACATCTAAGGAGAAGCCCAAGCTGGGAAAGAGCAGAACTGAGAAGGAGAACGATTGTCAAGGCCCAGCACTCTGTTTGTTCTGTCTGTGTTGATTTTTGTTTGTAATACTTTGTACAGAAGCCCTGGGACCTTAGCGAAAGCCCTGAAAGAGGATTTTCTTGTTGTCTGTTTGCAGAAGTCCTGCATGAGGGTTTCAGAGGTCCTGGGACTTTACTGATGATTTGTATTGACCTCTTGGACCTTGTTTGTGGATCTGTGTTGATTTCACAGGCTGACAGTGAATTGATGGTGGTGCTGGCAATGTGCATGAATGGTGTTTTGGCTCTGTTAAGCTTTGTCTTCCCAGAGACAGAAACTGTGAAGGACTCGAGGTGGACTGGACACTGTGAACTTCAGTAGGGAACAGGAACTGGATGAGGAGCTGAATGAGGAGCTGGATGAGGAGCTGAGAGCTGCCTACCTGTGAATCCAGGTGACGATTGGGTAGATTCAGGCAGGAGCTGGACCAACAGAAGAGGAATCATGGAATTTGGGAGCCAGCCTCAAATCAAGATGAAAAAGACCTCTCCTTGAGTACTTGATGCTGACTGAGAAGATTATGATTTACTGTGGCATAGCGGTGGAGAACTTTGACCTTTGTACTTTGTGTCCCTTAAGGAGGCTTGCTCCTTAGGGATGATTGAGTTAAGGACTTACTGAATGATATTTTTTGTTTAAAACTATGTGGCCGCTTTAGTGAAAACTATGTGGCCACTTTAGTCATAACATTGTGAATGCTGTACTTTGGTTTCTGTCAATGCTTTGCTTTAGTTTACTTTCTTTTCCCAAGTTTTCCTCCACTTCTCTAACTTGATTTTCAAAGTCCTTCTTGAGCTCCTCCAAGGCCTGCAACCAGTTCACATTTTTCTTGGAAGCTTTTGATAAAGGAGTTTTGATTTTGTTGTCTTCTTCTGGTTCCATGTTTTGATCCTCTTTGTCCCCAAAAAAGGATTCTATGGTCTGATTGCACTTCCTATGTTTGTTCATCTTGCCAGCCAGTAACTTGACTTTTGAGCTCTTTGTGATGGCAGAACTCTGCTTCCAGAAAGGAAAGCTGTGTCCCAAATTGCTGGGCTTTTCCCAGTTGCTGTCAGAGGTCTGAGGGGGGCACTCTCTCTACAACCATCCCAAGCTCTGGCACACTGGTGTTCCTAACCCCAGGACCATCACCCATGACTGGACTCAGATCCAAGGAGGTTAGAACAAGAGAGGTTACCCTCTGAATGGTTGCTTGGTCCCCCTACAATCTGTAGGCCAAGTTCTCCAGAGGCAGCTACAGTGCAGCAGCTGCAGCTGCCACATCTCCTCCTCCTCTTGCCCTGGGGTCAGCAGCTGGACTGTGTTCTTTGATCACTCAGTTCTAACAGAGGTCCCCATTGACCTTTTACTTTCTCTTTAGCATTTATGGGTTGAGAAGTCTGGAAACCCCCACAGCTGCTGGTGATTTACTCTCCTGAAGTCTCCTCTAGCATGTCTGTTCTGCTGGTCAGGGTCACCCCAAGTCCGGACCACTGGTTGGGGCCACTCTGGGTATGGGCCTGCGTGGCTCAAGCACGACTGTGCTGGGCTCTCAAACACTTCCTGTCAGCTTGCAGGCTGTCTTTAATAGGTGATTTATTTCTCTCTGTCACATTGTGGGTTCTGTAGCTCTAAAATTTGTTTAGTGTTGTGTTTTTACAGGTATTGGAGATGGTTGGAGCAAGGACTTAAGAAAGATCCTGCTTTTACCCTGCCATCTTGGCTCTGCCCCCCAAAGTTTGCCTAATAGGTTATAGGCTACTGCTTTCTGATGTCTTTTATGGCCCAAATATTTGGCTGTCTCATCAGTAAACCATGTGTGTTTCTTCTCTTCTTCAGTTAATGTATCATATCCATATCATATCCATAATTCAGTTTTACCAAGGACTGTACCAACTGTTGCTTTGGTTTAGAAGATGTATAATTTCCCTCAGTATCAATGTTTGCTATAGATTCATGTGGAGCAGAAACTCCATTTTTGCCTGTTTTAGCTCTATTTTGAATATTCTATTTCCATTTAATTATGCTGGCCTCTTGTGCATGTCTAATTCTGTGAGAAGATGGGGTACTTATTCCCCATGTCATAATTGGGATTCCAGACCTTAATATCAGTTAATGGCCCAGAGTCAGTTGTTCAGTCTCTACCAAAGCCCAATATGCAGCTAATAACAGCTTTGCAAAAGGTGTATATTGAAATCTAGATGAAGGAAGTTTCCTAGACCAAAATCCTATGGGTACATTTCGTTTTTGTTGTTTCTGCCATGAACTCCAGTTTGCATAATTATCCTGTACAGTCACTTGTAATTCTACCAGGGCATTTTGCAAAGGCCATAAATCTAGTGTCAATTGTATAGCAACCTTGGCTTCTTCAAAACCTCTGCTCAAGTCCCCAGTCAAATTCATATTTCTTTTTTCTTTAATTTAAATTTATTTATTTACTTTTAGTTTACGCATACAGTTCTACAATCCCTTGAGTTTCAGATTTTCTCCCCCTCATTCTCCACCTCCCCCCACCATGGAGGCATGTAATAAAATATAGGCTTTACAAATACCTTCACATCAAACATTAGTTATGTTGTAAAGAAGGATTATAACCAGTGAGGAGGAAGGGACAAAACAAAACACAAATAAGAGAAAGCAAATAGTTTGCTTCAATCTGCAGAATCTGTAGTTCTTTCTCCAGATATGGATATCTCTTTCCATCTTGAGTCTTTTTCAGTTGTCTTCTAAACTTGTATTGATGAGAGGAGCCCAGTCCATCAAAGTTAGTTGTCACACGTATGATGTTTCTGTAATTGTGTGCAAAATTCTCCTAGTTCTCCTCTCCCCACTGAGCATTAGTTTATATAAGTCTCTCCAAGTTTTTATGAATTCCATCTGCTCCTCATTTCTTATAGCACAATAGTATTCCATTGTATTCATATACCACAGCTTGCTTAGCCATTCCTCAGCTGATGGTCATCCCTTTTATTTCCAGTTCTTTGCCACCACAAAAAGAGATGCTACAAATATTTTGTACATACAAGTCCTTTCCCCACTTCTATGATTTCTTTGGGATACAGCCCTAGAATTGGTGTTGCTGAGTCAGAGGGGATGTGCTTTATTACAGTTCTTTGGGCATAGTTCCAGATTGCTCTCCAGAATGGTTGAATCCGTTCACAACTCCACCAACAATGCATTAGTGTTCCAGTGCTCCCACATCCTCTCCAACATTGATCATTTTCCTGTTTTGTCACATTAGCCAATCGGACTGGTGAGGTGTGGTACCTCAGAGTTGTTTTGATTTACATTTGATTTGCATTTCCCTAATCAATAATTTCTCTAAATCAATAGTGATTTAGAGCATTTTTTTCATATGCTTATAAATATCTTTAATTTCTTCCTCTGAAAACTGTATGTTCATATCCTTTTCCCATTTATCAGTTGGGGAACGACTTGTATTCTTATAGATTTGACTCAGTTCTTTATATATTTTAGAAATGAGGCCTTTATCAGAAACACTGTTTGTAAAAATTCTTTCCCAATTTTACACTTCCCTCCGAATCTTTGTTGCATTGACTTTATTTGTACAAAAACTTTTCAGTTCAATGAAATCAAAATTATCCATTTTGCATTTTGTAATGCTCTCTAACTCTTGTTTGGTCATAAAAATCTTCCCTTCTCCATAAAACTGACAGGTAAACATCACCATCTTGGTCCCTGGAAGCTCATTTTTAAACTTCCAGGCTGTGGGTTGATAGCCCCAGGAGTAGCTGCTGTTGCTGCCGCTGTGTTTGTCTCTTACCCAGCTCCAAAAGATCCCCCTGTCCTGCAGTGATAGGCCTGGAAATTGCCCCTGCAGTGGGTGAATCAGCTTTCCTGGGCTTGCTTGGGCACTGTGCTGATGCAGCCATCTTCCTCTGTGCATGTGCCTCAAATTCATATCTCTTCCAAGTCACTTTACATAAGGCTTTTAAAATCTGTCCCAGATGTGGTATATGATGTCACCAATATCAAAATAATTCTATAAACTTTTGGGTCTCTTTCTTGTTGGTTGGGATAGAAAAATCCTAAATCTTTTGTAGGGCTTGTGGAAGAATCTCTTTTAGCCCCCTATTTCATGTATACCCCAAAATTTTGCATTTTGAGCTGGTGCTTGAATCTTTGCAGGGTTAGTTTCCCACCCTTTGCTTTTCATATGCTCAATTAGAAGTGTCAAACTCTTCTCCGCTTCTTTTACATTTTTTCCTTGTATCATAATATCATCTGTCTAGTGGGTAAGCTGTACACCAGATAACTTTAATTCATCTAAATGTTCAGCTGCAGTCCTATGACAATACTGGGGCTGTGCAAATATCCTTTTTTTAAAAATATATATATATACATATATATTTTTAACATTTGATTATAAGACTTTAAATTCTAGATTCTTTCCATTCCTCCCTTGTCACCCACCCTCACTGGAAGGACAAGCAATTCAATACAGGCTGTACATGTGTAATTATGCAGAACATCTCCACAGTGGACATATTGTGAGAAACTGTTTATATGTCCCTCTTTCCTATCCCGCCCCATGAAATATTATATTCCAGGTCCTTCCATCCCTCAGTGTAGAAGCTGCCAGATCCTGGGTTATCCTAATTGTGTTTCCACAGTATTCAAATTGATTCCTTTTGGCAGCCTGTAATATTTTTTCCTTGATCTGGGGACTCCGGAACCTGGCTATCACATTCCCAGGAGTTTTCTTTTGGGGATCTTTTTCAAGAGGTGATCAGTGAATTCTTTCAAGTTCTATTTTGCCCTCTAGTTCTAAAATATCAGGACCATTTTCCTTGAGAATTTCTTGAAGGATGCTTTCTAAGTTCTTTATCTGATCATGGCTTTCAGATAGTCTAATAATTTTTAAATTGTCTTTCCTGGATCTATTTTCCAGGTCAGTGATTTTTTCAAGGAGGTGTTTCACATTGCCTTCTATTTTTTCATTTGTTTGAATCTGTTTAATAGTATCTTGATTTCTCATAAAGTCATTTGCTTCCATTTGTTCCACTCTAATTCTGAAGGAATTACTCTCTTCAGTGAGCTTTTGAGATTCTTTTTCCATCTGGCAAATTTGACTTTTTAAAGCATTCTTCTTCTCATTGGCTTTTTGGGCCTCTTTTGCCATTTGAGTTAATCTATTTTTAAGGTGTTATTTTCTTCAGTCAGGTTGTTGACTCTCTTTTCATGATTTTCTTGCATCATTCTCATTTCTCTTCCCAGTTTTTCTTCCACTTCTCTTATTTGGTTTTCAAAATCCTTCTTAAGTT